>OX030970.1:657137-722137 GCA_943735955.1 Piscicola geometra | reverse complement strand
TAAAGTTAACTTCAATAATATTATCTCTAAAAACACTAATCTAAAGTTTGGCCTCCTAAACACAAGATCACTTAATAATAAGTCACTCTATATCTCTGATCTAATTACTTCTAACTCTTTAGACTTTTTTATTTTAACTGAAACTTGGCATGAATCTGCTTCATCACCCTCAGTTATTGCTTCTACTCCTACTGGTTTTTCCTTTGTTGAACTTGCTCGGCCTCCAACTAACCCTTTTTCTCCTCGCCACTCTTCATATGGTGGTATCTGTATTTTACTTAAGTCCTTGTATTCTATCTCTGTTGACTCTTCTGTTCATTTTTCTTCCTTTGAATGCCTTTTTACTACTGTTAAACTTTCTTCTTTCAAATTTAATTTAATTGCTATATATAGACCTCCTAACAGTTCCTTACCTCAATTTTTAGATGATTTTCATAATCTCTCTGAATTCCTTTATTCTTTATCTTGTCCATTTTTTATTCTTGGAGACTTTAATATCTCTACTAATAAACCTTCTGATTTCTATGTTGCTAAGTTTCTTGAAATTCTTTCTCTTTTTAATTTATCTCAAAACTGTAATTTTCCTACTCATGCTCTTGGTAATACTCTTGACTTTGTGATTTCTTCTAATTATAGCAAAATTAATGACTTAACATCTATTCCACTCCACTTTACTGACCACTTCTTTATATCTTTTAAACTATCTCTTGCTCAGCCTTTTTCTAACTTCCCCTCTTCTATTGTTAAGCGCTCTTGGTCTAATTTTGATAAAATAAATTTTACTAAATGCTTTCTTTCTTCTGACTTTTGCTCTAAATCTTTTACTGATGTGGATAGTTTTATGGATAATTTCAATCTTACTCTATCTTCCCTTTTAGATATTTTTGCTCCATTTAAAACTTTCCGGTATCGTCTAATCTCTAAAAAATCCCCATGGTATGATTGTGAGTGCACGACTTCTAAGCGACTAGTTCGCAAGTATGAACGAATTTATCGATCTACTCTCTCTGTATCCTGTTTGAATAAATGGCAAAATTGTTTCTCTTCTTATCGTACTCTCCTTTTTAATAAACACTCTTCGTTTTTAAGAAATTCTATTATCTCTTCCTCCAATTCTAAAAATAGGTGGTCTTCTTTATCTAAACTTTTACATAAAAACTCTCCTCCTCCATCTTTCTCTCCTGATGACTATCTTGAATTTCTAACTAATAAAATATCTAATATTAGATCTTCGTCTTATAATAGGCCTACACCATCTTTTACTAAGTTCACTTCTGAATCATTATCATCCTTTTCTCCTGTCACATTGGACCATCTTACAAATATAATTAATTCTATGTCTCCCACTTCTTGTTCTCTAGATCTTATTCCTACAACCCTTTTTAAAGAACTCTCTTTTTTATTCTATCCTATTGTTCTGGATTTGGTTAACTTATCTTTGTCTACATCTAAATTTCCGTCTGCCCTCAAATCTTCATTTATTATTCCTACAATTAAGAAGCCTTCTCTTGATCCTGCATCCTTATCCAGTTATAGACCTGTATCTAACATTTCCTTTCTTTCTAAGGTCCTTGAAAAAGTTATTTCTCAACAATTAACCTTCTATCTAGAAAAAAACTCACTTCTTCCTTCCTCTCAATCTGGTTTCAGAATTGGCCACTCCACTGAAACTGCTTTACTTAAACTCTATAATGACCTTATTTTAACTTCTGATTCTAATGCCTCTTCTCTTCTTTTATGCCTTGACTTTTCAGCTGCTTTTGACACTGTCGACCATACGCTTTTATTAAATGTTTTAGACTCTTCCTTTAATATTTCTGGTTCCTCTCTTATCTGGCTTAAATCCTACCTTTCTGAGCGAACTTCCTATGTATCAATAGAATCTTCTCGTTCTTCTTCTGTTTCTTTATCTTATGGTGTTCCACAGGGCTCAATTCTTGGTCCCTTACTTTTTATTCTTTATACCTCGGAACTACCTAATATTATTTCGTCATCTTCTCTAAACAGTCAAATTTATGCTGACGACTCCTATATTTATACATCTTTTACTGACTCTTCTCTTGACCTTACTGTTGATAAAATAACTCTCTGTCTTCAATCTATAATCTCTTGGGCTTCTTCTATGTTTCTCAAACTTAATCCGGACAAATTTGAACTCATATATTTCAATAAAAAATCAAAGTCTTTACTATCTCTTCCTTCTTTAGTTTTGCCTCCCCCCTCTTCACTCTCTCTAAACCCTTCATCTTCTATTCGTAGCCTTGGTTTTATTTTTGATTCTAACTTGTCTTTAGCTCCTCAAATTCTATCTGTCTCTAAATCTTGCTACTTCCACATTCGTCGTATTAAACAGCTTCTTCCTTTTCTCGATGATCCTACCCTACAACTTCTTGTATCTTCTCTAGTTCTGTCCAGGATTGATTATTGCAACTCTCTTTACTATGGTCTCCCTAATACTACTTTGGCTCCTCTAAATAAAACCTTCAATTGTGCTGCTCGTCTTGTTGCTCGTGCTCCTAAGTTTTCTCACATTTCTCCTTATCTTCGTTTGTTATATTGGCTACCTTTGAGATCTAGAGTGACTTTTAAAATATGCCTAAATATGTTTAAAATTTATAACTGTAATGCTCCAATCTATCTTAAAAATCTAATTAAACAACCCCCTAAATCTGGTCTAAGATCATCTACCTTTAATCGTTCTTTTCGTTTTCCAGTTAAACACTCTTTTGCTAAACGTTCTTTTTCTTACTGTGGTCCTCTTTTATGGAATTCTTTACCTTCTTCTTTAACTTCAACTAAGTCACTCATAACTTTCCGTCGAGGCCTGAAGACGTACTTGTTTGGGACGTGATGGCTGAGCGCTTTTGTTCACTTAGTAAAGGGCGCTATACAAATTATTAGTGATTGATTGATTGATTGATTGATTGACTATTTATAATGTATCTAGCGAGTTCTTAGCTTACACCACGTGTCTTCTCCCCTTTGATTGCCCCTCAGACACATCATTGAGTTGGAAGAGGAACTCAAGATGGCCAAGGAGGTCGGTCGTCATGATGATAGTCGTAAATAAGAACAGGAATAATAAATATAAGAATAGTTATGATGATGATGATGATAAAACAAAAGAATAATAATAAGAATAAATGATTGTTTTGGAAAGGTGTCGGTGAGACTGCACGAGAGGACGGAGGTGATTGAGGAGAAGAGGCAGGCGTACGAGCAGGAAGTTGATAGGTTATGATGATGATGATGGCAATGATGATGATGATGATGATGATGATGATGATGATGATGATGATGATGATGATGATGATGATGATGATGATGATGATGATGATGATGATGGCAATGATGATGATGATGATGATGATGATGATGATGTTTGAGAATATGATTAATAATGATAAATAATTTTTTGTTAAACTTACAACTAGAAAAGTAATAAAAACTTTTGTAAATTGTTATTTTTGTTCCAGGTTGAACGAACTTTTGAGCGCCTGTCATATCGAAATAAAAAGGCTGTTACAAGAAAATGTACGTGCATCACTTATTCACCCACTCACTCACTCACTCACTCACTCACTCACTCACTCACTCACTCACTCACTCACTCACTCACTCACTCACTCACAAATCTTCTAAGAAGGCACACTTAACTCTTCTTCAGAAGCGCATTTGCAACACTCATCCTCCATAAACAAAAACAACCAAAACAAGAATACAAATAAACTAGAAATAAAAGACAAATATTAAAAAAAGAAAAATGATTATTTATAATAACAACAACAAAAACAACATTTCAAACAGGATAAACTGGCGAAGAAAAACGAAAACCAGCAAACGCCAACACCATCTCCAAATGCATCATCATCATCAGCACCACAGCAATCATCACCACCACCATCTTCATCACCATCATCATCAGCACCACCGCCATCAGCAGCATCATCATCAGGAGCGCAAGTGGACGTGGGGGCGTTGTTGAGGGACTTGGGCGACTGCATGGAGAGGGAGGAGGACTTGAAGGAACAGCTGAGGTTCAGTGAGGAGGAGGTGTCCTTCATGAGGAAGAAGGTCGTGGAGGAGGGTGGGGAGAGGGTGGGGGGAGGGTGGGGAAAGGGTGGGAGGAGGGTGTGGTGGGAGGAGGGTGGGTGGAGTGGTGGCAAAAGTGAATTGAGATTTTATAAGACCATCACTCTCGTCATCATCATCATCACCATCATCATCACCATCATCATCACCATCATCTCACCATCACCACCATCATCATCATCATCACCATCATCACCCCCATCACCACCATCATCATCATCACCACCATCATCATCACCACCATCATCATCACCACCATCATCATCACCACCATCATCATCACCACCATCATCATCATCACCACCATCATCATCACCATCATCATCATCACCACCACCATCATCATCACCACCATCAGGTGACGGAGCTGGAGGAGGAGTTGGAGGCAAGCAATCTGCAATCACCCCCAGCCACCAGCAAGCCTCCAAGAGAGATGATGAGGGAGGGGAGGGGAGGAGATGGTGAGGGAGGGCTGGAGAGAGAAGAGGGGGGAGATCAAGAGCTGAAGTTGATGCTGCAGCTGTCAGAGTCTGAGGTTCTGTTTTTCATCATCATCATCATCATCCCCATCATCATCATCATCATCATCATCCCCATCATCATCATCATCCCCATCATCATCATCATCATCATCCCCATCATCATCATCATCATCATCATCATCATCATCATCATCATCACCATCATCATCATCATCATCATCCCCATCATCATCATCATCATCATCATCATCATCATCATCATCCCCATCATTATCATCATTCCCATCATCATCATCATCACCATCATCATCATCATCATCCCCATCATCATCATCATCATCATCATCATCATCATCATCATCATCATCATCACCATCATCATCATCATCATCATCATCTTCATCATCATCATCATCATCATCATCATCATCACCATCATCATCCCCATCATCATCATCATCATCCCCATCATCATCATCATCATCAGCATCATCATCATCACAGGTTAGGGTGTTGCGGAGGAGGGTGGACGAGATGGATATGAGTTATGAAGTGCTCCTGAATGAGGTCAAGTTAATGAGGTCACACGTCACTAAGGTCACCCTCTCAGGTGAGGAGTGGTAGGGAGCAAGAAATCAAAAATAAAATATTTTTTAAACTTAAATTGAATAAAATAGATTTACTCCCATCCATCCACCCATCCATTCATGCTTCCATCCATCCATCCATCCATCACCCCCCTCCCCCCACAGACTTCTCCAAGGACACACGCACCAGAGGACCACTGACACGCGAAGAGACAATCCTCAAACTGGCCAGAGACATCGACAAACTAAAAGTGAAACTAATCGAGAGAAACCAGCACGCCACTAGAGATCCGGCTGAGAGAGAGAGGGTGGGGAAGATGATGAAGAGTAAGAGTCTGGAGTACGATGATGATGATGATGATGATGAGATGATGATGGGGAGGAGGAGAGGGGCTGTAATGGTGGGTGGAGGGAGGAAGGTGGCGAGATGGGGAAGGGTGGGAGGGGAGGAGGTGAAGGTGTACATGGATGCACGCATTCAGGTTTGCTGTTTGTATTTCTCTATTCATTTTTTAGCTCATTCATCTGTCCATGCATCTACCTATCCATCCATTCATCCATCCATTCATCCATTCATCCATCCATCCATCCATTCACCCATCCATCCATCCATTCACCCATCCATGCATGCATGCATCCACCCATCTGGTCTGCAGGTGGAGGTGCTGGAGCAGGAAGTTGAAGTGTTGAAGACGAGAATGAAACAACTGGAATTGGAGAACAGAAGATTGAGTGGTGATGATGATGATGATGATGATGATGATGATGATGATGATGATGATGATGATGATGATGATGATGATGATGATGATGATGATGATGATGATGGTGCTGATTATGAAAAGAATACAAATAGTGAAACTTAAATCATCTTTCCCACAGAAGCCTCTTCTCCATCATCATCAGCTTTCCCCATGCCACCACAACCACCAGCATCATCAGCACCAGCATCATCATCATCAGCACCAGCATCATCATCAGGGTCACCACAAAACCTGTCGAACCTCAGAAGTGAGAACCTCCAATTGAAGGGGAGTGTTACGAAGCTTGAAGACGTCGTTTGCAAGTTGAAGGCGCAAGTGCTGAGACATCGCTTGAGGATGTATGAGGAGGAGGAGGAGGAGGGGAAGGAGGAGGAGGGTGAAGAGGAGGAGAGAAAGAAGAGGGGAAGAGGAGGAGGAGGAGTGATGGAGGAGGTGAAGGAGATGAAAAGACAAGTAGAGGAAATGGAGGGAGAAATGAGGAGGATGAGGAGGGTTAATTGTGACCTGGAAGCTGAAGTTATTGTTTTGAAGGCCAAGTTGAATAAAAATGGTAACAACAACAACAACAACAACAACAACAACAACAACAACAACAACGATGGCGACGACAAGAGCAAAGAGGCAAGACTCAGTGAGTTGGAACAAAACAGCAGGAACTATTTGATCGAGAGGATCGTCGAGCTGGAAGAAGAAGCCAGTGAGGATGGATGGATGCATGGATGCATGGATGGATGCATGGATGCATGGATGCATGGATGGATGCATGGATGGGTGGATGGATGCATGCATGCATGCATGGGTGGGTGGATAGATGGATGGGTGAATGGATGGATGGGTGGGTGGATGGATGGATGCATGGATGGATGCATGGATGCATGGATGGATGCATGGATGCATAGATGGATGGGTGGATGCATGGACGGATGGATGGATGAATAATTACCACGTGACTGACAGGGGCGTTGAGGATGAGGGTGGAGGGGAGGGAAGAGGAGAACGAGAGGTTGGTGGAGGAGGTGACGGAGGAGAGGGAGGATCTCACCAGGATTATTGATGCTTTCAAGAGGTGGGTGCAGGGTGGGTGGGTGGAAGGGGGTGGATAAGAGAGAAGTGGGTGGAATGGGCAAAAAAGGTTTGAAAAAAGAGATGTACAAGAATGTGGGAAAAAAAGCGGCGGAGGGGTAGACATTTTCACAAAAACTTCTCATATGGACCTTCGTGCAGGAGGGAGTCGGAACTAATTGACGAGTTGGAATCGTGTCAGAAAAAGCACCAAGCCACCTCAAGTCTGCTCTCATTGGTCACTGAGAGGGCTGATGGCACTCAGAAGGAGGTGGAGAAGTGAGTGGGAGGGTGGGTGGGTGGAGGAATGATGGATGGATGAATGATGGGCGGATGAATGATGGGTGGATGAATTGATGGGTGGATGAATTAATGGGTGGATGAATTGATGGGTAGAGGAATGATGGGTGGATGAATGATGGGTAGAGAAATGATGGGCGGATGAATGATGGGTGGATGAATGATGGGTGGATGAATTGATGGGTGGATGAATGATGGGTGGATGAATTGATGGGTGGATGAATTGATGGGTAGAGGAATGATGGGTGGATGAATGATGGGTAGAGAAATGATGGGCGGATGAATGATGGGTGGATGAATGATGGGTGGATGAATTGATGGGTGGATGAATTGATGGGTGGATGAATGATGGGTGGATGAATTGATGGGTGGATGAATTGATGGGCGGATGAATTGATGGGTGGATGAATGATGGGTGAATGAATGATGGGTGGATGAATTGATGGGTGGATGAATTAATAGGTGGATGAATTGATGGGTGGATGAATGATGGGTGGATGAATTAATAGGTGGATGAATTGGAGGCTACTGGATAACGCTATTAAGATTTGGTCAGATTAAAACCTTAGAAAAAGAAGAGTTTAAAAGAAAGCAAAAAGTTATATTTAAAGTTTGAACACTTGATTGACAGGTTGAGGGAGGAGCTAGCCTCCAGTGTTGAAGTCTTTAGTTCTGGAGAGGCCATCAAGTCTTTGAGGGTGGGTGGTGGAGGGATGGATGGAGGGATGGGTGGAGGGATGGGTGGAGGGATGGGTGGTGGGATGGGTGGAGGGATGGGTGGAGGGATGGGTGGAGGGATGGGTGGATGGATGGATGGATGGATGGAGGGATGGATGGATGGATGGATGGAGGGATGGATGGATAGATGGATGGATGGATGGATGGATGAGTGCATGGATGAATAATTCACCATCTTCTTTGCAGGAGCAAAATGAGCAGCTTGAAACACTATTGAAAGAAGAAAAAAAATGTAAAGCTTTGCTAGAAAAGAAATTGACGGAAGCATCATCATCATCACCAACACCATCATCACCATCACCATCATCACGTCCTTCTGCATCCTCCCACAAGACGAGCAGCAAGGATGTCTTGCAATCAGAGGTGAGTCTCTCGTAGCCCTGAACAAAAAACTTATCAAAATTGACAAACATTCCTTGCAGCAAAAATAATGAATAAATCAAATAAATAAAGGGAAAAATAAATATTTTAAATAATTTAAATAATTTAAATAATGAATGTTTTTTGAAGTCCGCCGCAACACCACACCAGTTGCTGCTGCGACAGAGGGAGCTGCAGTTTGCGAGGGAAAGTGTGGATGGACTGACGAAGCGCGTGGAGGAGATGAAAGAAAGACATGACGTCATCAACAATGAGTACAATGACGCCATCAAACAGGTTTTCACGATTCGTTAATCGTTAGTTTTGATTGAGTCTCCATCTTCAACGTTGTCCTCCTCTCAGGTGGATGCTTTGAATTCCGAAAAACTGGAGCTAGAAGCGAAGATCAAGCTGCTGGAAAAACAAAATCAAACATCAACAACAACAACAACAACAACAAACTCTGACGTCAAGAAGGAAGCAACAACAACAACAATCGCTCCTTCGATCAAACAACAGATTCAACAACAAAAACTACAGAAGGCCCTCAACGCAGACAACAACAACAACACTTCAACTGACGTCAACAACAACAACAACTTCAAAGACACCAAAGAGCCGTTGTCATGGAGATGGGAAAAGACTGAGATGGAGAGACAAGTGAAAGAGTTGCGGAGGCGGTTGGAGGAGAGTCAGTGTGAGATGAGGAGGAGTGTTGCCAGGTGGAAGACTGCTGCTGAGGATATCGAACGGGTGAGGTGGAGTGGAGGTGAAGGGGAGGGGAGGGGTGGAGTGGAATGAAGGTGGAGGGGAATGAGGTGGAGTGGAGGTGAAGGGGAGGGGAGGGGTGGAGTGGAATGAAGGTGGAGGGGAATGAGGTGGAAGCGTGAGGTGGAGTGGAGGTGGAGGGGTGGTGGTGTGGTGGAGTAGAGGAGTGAGTGGAAGTAGAGTGGAGGTGGAGTGGAGGTGGAGTGGAGGTGGAGGGGTGGTGGTGTGGTGGAGTAGAGGGGTGAGTGGAGGTAGAGTGGAGGTGGAGTGGAAGTGGAGCGGAGGTGGAGCGGAGGTGGAGTGGAGGGGTGGAGGTGGAGTGGAGGGGTGGAGGTGGAGTGGAGGTGGAGGGGAAGGATGAAGTGGAGGTAGAGGTGAGGGGGGAGTAAAGGTGGAGTGGAGGGGTGAGGTGGAGTGGAGGGGTGGAGTAAAGGTGGAGTGGAGGGGTGAGGTGGAGTGGAGGGGTGGAGTAAAGGTGGAGTGGAGGGGTGAGGTGGAGTGAAGGGGTGGAGTAAAGGTGGAGTGGAGGGGTGAGGTGGAATGGAGGTGGAGTGGAGGTGGAGTGGAGGTGGAGTGGAGGTGGAGTGGAGGTGGAGTGGAGGTGGAGTGGAGGTGGAGTGGAGGTGGAGTGGAGGTGGAGTGGAGGTGGAATGGAGGTGGAGTGAAAGGGTGGAGTGGAGTGGAGGTGGAGGAGTGGTGGTGTGGTGTAGTGGTTGTGGTATGAGGGTAAGTAGTCTAATGGAAGGTAGTGTGGTGGAAAATGATGGTGTAGTGGTGTGGTGGAAAGTGAAGGTGGTAGTTATGATTTTTGTTTTCAGGGTGGTTGTTGTTGTGGTCATGCAATAGTTAAAGACCCTACAGTTAATCAACAACAACCAAACAACGACACAACAGGAGAGGCAGATAAAGGTGGAGTTGGAGCGGAAGGTGTTGAAGTTGCAGGTGACCTCGGAAAAGATGCAGTCGGAACTGGCGCAAGTGGGTCAGAGTGCTGAGACTTGATTGGATGCCCGAGTTTCATTCATTGAGTGTTTGTGTGTGATGAGAGAATGAATGAATGGACGGAGGAGTAGTGGATGAATGAATGCATGAATGAATGAATGAATGCATGAATGAATGAATGCAGATCAAGCAAGCCAGTAAAGAGAAGGCGAAGAGACTGGAGTCGGAATTGGAAGTTGCATCCAAAGACCTCGAAGAAGCAGAAGCGAAAGTGAAAGCCGCCTGCGAGTTGCTGACGTCAAAGGATGACGTCATGAAGCAAAGAGACCAAATAAACCAAGATAACGAGAAGATAATAAAAGAGAAAGAAAGAATTCTGCAGGAATTGAGTGAGGCGAACATCACGCTAGAGGTGAATTTGAGAGAGAGTGAAGGAAAGATGGAGAAGATGATGAAGGAGTTGAGAGAGAGTGAGCTGGAGAGAGGGGAAATGAGGTTTGTTTGTGGTGGATTAGAGACCGACCGAAACAGATATTTTATTTCGGCCGAAACCGAAACTATGCCGAAATTGATTATCAATTTTCGGCCGAAACCGAAATTAAACCGAAATTTTAATCAGATTTTCGGCCGAAACCGAAGCCGAAACCGAAAATTTTCCCAACTTTTATTAAAAACAAAAAAATAGTATTTAAGGATGACAATGCCATTTTAATAAGTAAATCCAAACAAGCGTATATTTTAAGTCAAAAAATAAAAGTTGTTCAACAACAAAAATGGTCTACATAGGTAATTGTTTATTAAAAATCAAAAAATAGTATTGAATGATGACCATTTCTGTTTAATAATTAAATCCGAACAAACGAATATTGTAAGCAAGAAATAACTGTTTTTAAACATTTTCACCAAGAAGGTTGCTGCGACGATCTGCGTAGATTTGCCCTGCAGAACTAAATAGTTGCTCGCTAGCCACACTTGTTAGGGGTGCAGATAAGTATTTTCGAGCAGCAAGTTCAAGACATGAATATTGACTGCAATGCCAATACGCAAAAATATTGGATGTTCGATTGATTCTAGGCTCTTCAAGATACGCCGGCATTTATTTTTGAATTAATGAATGGAAGCCAAATCTTCTCGGGCTTTCGATTCATATACACTGTTTATCTCAGCAAGGATATCTAGAATTCCAAATGCTTGTACATGTCATTCGAACAATTGGTCTAATGACGCCCATAAATGAATCAACCACAATAACTAATAGATATATAATAGAGATGAGAATCGAACCCTAAGTTATTAGTTCGAGTTCGATTGAGGATATTCAGATACTTACTTTTGACAATAAAATGTTTGTAAACAAATGTTTGTAAAAATAATTGTAAAAAAATGTTTTGTTAAATATCATCATTGAACGTATGCCAATTAACTTAAATTTCAATAGAATAGTTGTTGTTCCAGATGCTTGTATATGTTATTCTAACAATGACACCCATAAATCAATCAACCACGATATCTAATAGATATCTAATAGAGATGAGAATCCGAACTTAATAGTTATCTAATAGAGATGAGAATCGAACCCAAACTTAATAGTTCGATTGAGGATCTACAGATATATCAGATAAACTGCATAAATAAATAAAAAATTTGGTTTTTCGGTAAATATGAGATCCATTTCGGCCGAAATTACAAAATTATTTTTGGCCGAAACCAAAAATTGCCGAAATTGGAAATTTTGATTCGGCCGAAACCGAAAAACTGCCGAAACTAAGAAAATTGACAATTTCGGCGCCGAAACTGAAACCGAACCGAATTTCGGTCAGTCTCTATTGTGGATTAAGATAGGTTTGTGGAGGAGTGCATGGATGAATAGATGAATGAATGAATAGCCACTCAAGAAGACCACCACGAACAACAGGGAGCTGAGGCAGCAATTGGCAGACGAAGAGAAGAAGTCTCGAGAGTTGAACGAGCAAGTCAGAGGCAGAGACGATCGTCTGCAGGAGAAAGATGAATTCCTCCAGAGCATGAACCGCAAGCTGGTCGAGAAGGGAAACCAGGTGGGCACGCACACACACACACACACACACACACACACACACACACACACACACACACACACACACACACACACACACACACACACACACACACACACACACACACACGCACACAGGTGAGCGAGATGGACAAAAGCATCAGACAGATCATACGCAAGTTGCAGGCGAGAGACTGCGACATCGCGATGAGCAGTGCTGAGTTGAGGAGGCTGCAGAACGAGATGAGGCTGTATCAGGAACGACTGCAGGTGGGTGGGGAGAGTGGGAGAGGTGAATGGAAGAGGGAAGAAAGAAATATGTTGAAAGGAAGAGGGAGGGTGTAGGAGGGTGTAGGAGTAAGGGGAGAGAATGTAGGTGAAAGAGTAGGAAAGTGGAATGTCTGTGGGGAGAGAGGATTTATGGGCGATTAAAGTTAGGCTGCAACAACTTGCTTCCTTTGGCAGGAGTCCAAGTCAAAAGTGGATGCTTTGGGAAGCAAGTTGGCTGCTGAAAAGCCAGCCACAGCCACAACTGCAATTACATTAGCCACAACTGCCACATCTCTTTGCACCACTACCACCACTACAAAACAACTAGAAGAGTCCCTACGCAAGGAGTATGAAGACAAACTGCAGGAGTCGGAAGCGAGAAGGAAAATAGCCGAAAAACAAGTGAATGATTTGCAAATGAAAGCTTCTGATGGTGGCAGTGGTGGTGGTGGCAGAAGTGGTCGCGGCAGCGTCGGCAGTAGTTTAGCGGCAGCTGACGCATGCAAGCAGCTGTTGCGAGAGAAGGAGAGAGAGGGGAGAGAGAAGTATCAGATGGAGGAGGAGTACAGGCGTTTCAAAGAGAGGTCACAGCTGCAAGTGGCTGCCTTGCAGGAGCATGTGGAAAAGATGAAAGTGGAGCTGGATAACAAATCAAAAGATACCAAACCAGAGAGTCATTTCGGCAAGAAAACAGGCCATATCATCACACAGGTGGGTCTAATTTAGCATCAGAGCTTTTCAAATTAATAAACTATTCATATTTTACAATTTATCAATAATTGAAATGTATGTTTAAATGGTTAATTGAGCTTATTTATTAATTAAAATTAGTAAAGGAGTTCCATTGAAACACTGCAGAAGCTTTCGAGGCCTGAGAGCTTGCCTCTTTCGATGCTTTCGAGCGGCACTCTTCCTCCCCTTCCCGTTGGATGCACCCCTTCATCGTCTTCAGCGACCACCGACCCACAAGCAGGCAGTGACCAGCAGGTGAGGGATCTGAAGAAGCAACTATCAGAGCAGGAAGTCCTCTGGAGGGCAGAGAAGGCCACCATCGAGGAGTTCTACGACTCTCAGAACAGCCAGCTGCGTGAGGCGAACAAGCAGCTGCAAGCGAGCAACCAACTGTTGAGGAAGGAGACTGACAACCTCCTGCTGCAACTGCACACCACTCGACAGTTGCTGGCCGACCTCAGACAGAGATTCGATCTCTCGACCATCGCATGGAACAACGAGAAGGATGCCTTGAAGGCGAAGCTGCATCAGGTGGGTGGTTTGGATGGGATGATGGGATCGAGGGGGTTGGGTTTGGATGGGATGGTGGGATCGAGAGGGTTTGGTTTGGGAGGAATGGTGGGTTTGGGAGGAATGGTGGGTTTGGGAGGAATGGTGGGATCGAAGGGGGTTTGGTTTGGGAGGGATGGTGGGATCGAAGGGGGTTGGGTATGGATGGGATGGTGGGATCGAGAGGGTTGGGTTTGAGTGGGATGGTGGTGGTTTGGGGAAGGAAGAAGAGTCAAGGAGGGGTTGATGGAACTCAGGGGGGTTTTGGGATGAGATTTCAGCAACCCACCCACCAATCAGCTGGAGGACTTCAAGAACCAACTGAAGCAGCACGAACGCCTATTGGACGAGGCGACAACAGCTGCAGCCAATGGCGAGTCGAAGAGGAATGAGATGGAGTGCAAGGTCACGTGCCTGCAGTCGGAAAAGGAAGTGCTGGAGGAGGAAGTGAAGAGGGTGAGTTTTTGTATTATCAATAAATGTTTGAATTTTAATTTTTTTAAACTATTTTTTTTAAATTTCAATTTACTTTTTTTAGGTTTTCAAAACTTTTATTTCCAGCTGAAGAAGCGCAACAGTTCAGAAGTGCAGCTGCAGCCACAGAGCGCTTCGAGCACTCAAGCGACAAAGAGTGGCCACTTCACCAAAGTGGCAGAATTCAAAGCAAGGTTCACAATGCAAGATTTAACTAATATTTTATTTATCATTATTTTTTTATTAAATGAATTTATTAGAATACAAAATGTAGACGTACATTGAGCAGTTGATACAAAACTTCGCGACGGTTCCTACTTTCGCACAGGTTCGAACGCTTCGGCAAGGCGATCAAGAAAGTCGAAGAACCTAGAATCGAGAATAAATCTGTCAACAACAACAACAACAACAACAGCAGCAGCATCACTACCAACACCACCAACACCATAGACCGCATGAACAGTAGTTGCATGGAACAACTGGTGACCAAGCTGAAAGGGCAAGTCCAGAATTTGGAATCGAAACGAATGCACGACGAGGAACGTTGGAAGACCAGATTGAAGAATCTGAATGTGAACTACGAAAATGACCTTGCTGATCTGAGGAGGAAGACGTCTGCTGTGGGTGGTGGTGGGGTGGGGGTAGTGGTTTGAGTGGCGGTGGTGGTTTGAGTGGTAGTGAGTAGAAGTGGTTGTTTAAAAAAATAATTTTTCAAAAAATTAATTAATTTTTTCCCATATTTTTTCCCACTCAGTCTAACACACCAACGATCTACTCTTTCCACCCTTTCTCATCCACCCACTCTCCACCACTCTCCACCAGCCCACTACCCACCCTCCACCAA
This sequence comes from Piscicola geometra, assembly GCA_943735955.1. Lineage (NCBI taxonomy): Eukaryota > Metazoa > Annelida > Clitellata > Hirudinida > Piscicolidae > Piscicola > Piscicola geometra. Next base: position 707,138 of record OX030970.1, on the reverse strand, counting down.
CCACCCACCCACCATCCACCCACCATCCACCCACCATCCACCAACCACCCACTCACTACCCATCCACCAGTACGACATGAGAGAAAACGAATTCTTGAAGATGCAGCGACTGCTGGCAGATCTCCAACTCAGATTCGTCGACGACTGCTACCATTGGCAGACGCAGAAGGCGCATCTGCAGTCGCTATTGGACGCCTCCAAGACTGACCTCCTACGTCATAGGGAGGCTGTCACCCGACTGGTTGCTGAGGTAGTTTTGGAATTCAGATTGGAAAAAAAGTATTCATTAAATAATAAAAGTTTATGATGAAAATATTTATAAAATATGAAATAATAGTTTTATTAAAATAAGTTATTTGAAAAATAATTTGAGCAAAGTGGAACATAACCCCAGAGTCATTCAAACTGCTAGATAAAAAGGCTCAAGGTCATGTCTTCCGAACTAAGCTCCGCCCCCGCATCAGAAGACGTCCAATCACAGCACGACGTGAAGGTCAGATCTCGTAGTCTGACGCCTAGTGCCGAGAAGATCAGGCTTTTGAGTATGAAGGAACGCACCAATGAGGAGAAAGGAGGTCAAGGGCAATCCAGGTCAGCTCTGTGTGATGACCTCTTAATCAAGGACCTTCATCAGGTATTATTATTATTTTATTATCATCACAGTATTCATATAGTTGTTTTTATTACCATTTATATATTATTATTACCATTTATCTATTATTATTATTGGAATTTTTACTATTTTGATAATATTAATTCTTCTTTTGCACCAGGCCATCGAAACGGCAACAAAACTTGCCGAAGGATTGGCATCATCATCATCACCATCGTCGTCATCCATGGCAGCAGCATCATCAGCTCTCTCCTCCTCCTCCTCAGCATCATCATCATCACCTCGCTACAAGTTCCTGCAGTCGACACTTCCTCACGCCAGAGCCACTCCTGGCAGCATCTCGAGCAGCTTCAAGAGGTCTTTTCATTCAATTCTTGCACTTAATATTTATCATTAATGCAATTATTTCATTTTCCAGTTTTGTATTCTTCTAGTTTTCATTATCATATTATATTATATTTAATATTTATCATTAATGCAATTATTTCATTTACCAGTTTTTTATTCTTCTAGTTTTCATTATCATATTATATTATATTTAATATTTATCATTAATACAATTATTTCATTTACCAGTTTTTTATTCTTCTAGTTTTCATTATCATTATCACAATTTATTTTGCCCCGTTCTTCTCCCACCACAGGTCGAACTCCACAGTGGAGGTGACAGCCACCACCACACCGACCACTGCAGTCACCTTCCGCAGGGCTGCCAACAAGAGCAGCTCCATCGACGACGACGACAGGTCATGTGACCCTGGTGCTACAGGCGTTGTCAAGGACGCTGTCGTAACAGAGACGTTCAAGGTCAAAGAGCCAGAGACAAAGGTTTAGGCTTTTATAAATCTTCTTTTTTCACCCTTCTTCTTCACTCCACTCTTCCTCCTCCTCCACTCCTCCTCCTCTTCCTCTCCCACAGAGCAACAGGAACTCTACTTACCTCTCAGGCACTCAAAGTGCCCATGCCTCCAGAGAAGCCTCCCCTTCCTCCCTCCTCCCCTCCCACTCCACCCTCCCCCGGCCCCATCACAACCCCCACGCCCTCTCAAAAAGCCCCAACTACCCCAAAGCACCCCCCTCCATGATCATCACCCCCTCACACACGCCCAGACGAGCTATGTCGGTTGAGAGGGGGTGCATGGATGAGAAGGAGGTGGATGTGCTCTACAAGAAGCTGGAGGTGATAATGATGGGGGAGGATAGGTGGAAGGAGAGGATGGCGAGAAAGGGGCTGGATGGTAGTGGAGTGGGAAAAGTGGGTGAGGGAGATTTTGGTACGGATATTAGAACACACCAAAACCCTCTACCCGCCCCTCCCCTCTCATCTTCTCCCCCTCCACCCTCCTCATCCTCCTCCCTCCTCCAACAAACGGAGGCGGTAAGACGAGGGAGGGAGGTGGCTGATAAAAAGGTGAAGCAGCAGCAGCGATCGGCCAGCGTCTCGCCGAGGACCGCACGCAAGCACTTCTACGAGAGCTTCGACAAGCCATCCGCACTGCAGCAGCAGATGCCCTCCCAGATGGAACATAGATCCATGTTCTCGTTGCACCAGCAACATCAGCAACAACTGCAACAAAAATATCAGCAACAACAACTTCAAAACCAACAACAACTTCATAACCAGCAACAACCACTACAACAACCGCTACAACAACCGCTACAGCAACTGCAAACCCAAAGGACCAAGAAGCTGCTGTTTTGCAACTTACCAGCCGACACAGACAATGACATTTTTTCCCCACCAACCCCTCTAACTCCTTCATCAACCCCCTTCACCTCCTCAACAACCCCTCTAACTCCTTCAACAACCCCCTTCACCTCCTCAACAACTCCTAACCCTCTAGGCACTTCCCAGCAACTCCAACATCAACAACCTCTCCAAACAACAACAACAACAAGCAAAAAGAACATTTTCAGTTTTTTCTCCAAAGACAACGACAACAAAACTGTCAAAGAAAAAAGAAAGTTTTTTGCCGCCAAAAAGACCGCAAGTCTCGACAGCTCTGTGGCGCTTTGTGTTGCGAGGATCGGAAGCGAGGTCTTAGCTGCCCCCTCCGTCCTTAAGTTCCCCCGTCTCAAGCAGCCGATACCACTACCACTGCAGCCTCTACAACCACTACAACAACAACAACCACAATCACTATCATTACAAAAACAACAACCATCACAAAAACCACAACAGCTGTTGTTTTCATCCACACCACACGATCTCCACCACACAACAAAAGATACCACTACTACAAGCATACATACAGGAACACACACAAATATAAACACTAACACAAAAACACACGCAAACACAGACACACCTACAAGCACACAGACAGGCACAAACACAAACACACCAAAACAAACAAATAACAAACTGGGGAGGCTGAGGACTAGATGGCAGTGAGGGTGCGTTCTTGGCACATCTCGAAATAAAGTTGTGCGCTATGCAATTGCCTTTTCATTGCTAACTTACCGCTTTGTCATTTATGTGTGTGTGTGTGTGTATGTGTGTGTAAATGTATGTGTGGGTGCTTTGGTTGTTTGTGTTGATGTTGTAGGTGATCTAGATATTTTCTTAAATTCACCCGATGTAATTGCCTCCTATTGCGGCCTTCTCATGACATCATCACCACTATGACATCATCACCACTATGACATCATCACCACTATGACATCATCACCACTATGACATCATCACCACTATGACATCATCACCACTATGACATCATCACCACTATGACATCATCACCACTATAACATCATCACCACTATGACATCATCACCACTCTGACATCATCACCACTATGACATCATCACCACTATGACATCATCACCACTATGACATCATCATCACTACGACATCATGACCACTATGACATCATCACCACTATGACATCATCACCACTATGACATCATCACCACTATGACATCATCACCACTACGACATCATCACCACTATGACATCATCACCACTATGACATCATCACCACTATGACATCATCACCACTATGACATCATCACCACTATGAAATCATCACTACTATGACATAATCACCACTATGACATCATTACAGTAATATTTACTTGTCGTCATTGTAATGCTTACCGTAATGATGCAATCATGTGACGTCAGCGGGTTCAGAGCAGCTCCAACGCTTGCACTGCATCCACTTGCCTTCCTGATGATGATGATGATGACCTTGCAATGTCCTATTTATATTCATTAAACGTCGCAAGTGAAGTGACTTCCAAATTTAATTAATTACATATTCAATGAAGCTAATTAAAAGTAATTAAATGATCCAAGTAAGTAATAATGAAGGAGTTAAGTGGGTAGAAAATACGTTCTTTATTTACTGAAGACATCAAATTGAAGATTCCCACACCAGGCGCAAAGCTGGAAACGATTCCTAATTGGATAATTGGAAGCAATCAGGAGATAATTCGATAATTGGTTGCGTCTTTAATTGAACGAAGTCTGATTGATGGCAAGAACTCAAAAGGGAAGAACAAAGCTCCAAAAGACAAGCGCTTGTGTGTCTTTTGTTGATTACTTTGGCATTTATTATTATTACTGATATTATCATTGAATATAACTTGTAATGTAAAATTGTCTCTTTAGCAGTGTTAGAGTATTGAACGGTTATATGAGATATACATATGTTCTGCAGCTACCAATAGTGATGATGATGATGATGATGAGATAAAGGTGGTGATGCTGATGATGATAAGATGAAGGTGGTGATGATGATGAGATGAAGGTGGTGATGGTGATGATGGGATGAAGGTGGTGATGATGACGATGCAGTTGAACACTAGAACGGTGAATACAGCATTGGAAGAGATGGAAAGCTGTATAGAATACCATACAATGCAATACAATAAAATACAATGCCATAAAATACAATGCCAAATAAAACACTGTGGCAAAATAGATACTATAAACTAAATTATAATTTAATACAATGCAATGCAAAACTATAAACTAAATTATAATTTAATACAATACAATGCAAAACTATAAACTAAATTATAATTTAATACAATGCAATACATTGGAAGCTGAAGCCATTTATCGTTGACGATAGCAGCAACTATGGAGTGGAGGACAGCAAGAAAATAGGATTTTCATAAATAAATATGTATTCTTTAAAACAATAAAAATAAACAAATGATTCTTGATACCACAAAATAAGCAACAACAACAACACCGAAACAACACAAGAATAACAACGACAAGAACAGTTTGCAACAGCAACAACAACAGTTTGCAACAACAAAAGTCTGCAGCAACTACAGCAGCAACAAAGCGCTGTAGATTTCTATTGCTTAAAGTGTTGCTTGGAAGCTTGGTAGTGATGGTGTTAGTAGTGCTTTCAGTATTATTATCAGTCATTAGTATTCTTTTTAGTATTATTTATTAGTATATTCCTCATTATTATTTTTATTTTTATTGTTATAATTCCTATTATTATTACGTCTCTCATTAGAGGTTTTATTTTTTTTTTGGTTTCTTGACCTTGAAGACGAAAATATCAAAGTGACCCGCTAGTTCCGTCACCTGAGAAACATAATAATGTAAATAATAAAAACAATAACTATCATCATCACCACCTCCATCATCATCATCATCATCATCATCATCATCATCATCATCATCATCATCACCACCATCATCACCATCATCATCATCATCATCATCATCATCATCATCATCATCACCACCATCATCATCATCAGGAGCACAAACCACGTGGTAGGCGTAGAGGGAATGGGCGGCGAACGTGGCGACAAAGTAGAAGGACAAGAAGAGCACTTCGACGTAGGCGCCTACGTCACCAATGATGGAGAGGAGGAGGACGAAGAGAAGGAGGGGAGTGAGGAAGTGGTTGTAGTACTGGCATTTGGTCTTGCTCATGCAGTTGACGATGCAACGACACTGGTGGTGGTGGTGGATTAGGGTGGTGGTGTTGTGGTGGTGGTGGTGATAGTAGTAGTGGTGGAGTAAGGGTAGTGGTGGTGGCGTAGTGTGTGACCACCCCTTAACCTACAAAACCTTGCCCCCTTCCACACACAGAACCCAATTCGACATCCGATTAAGCACCGAACCCCAACCAGTCCTTCCCATCCCTCTAACCCCCACCTATCCCAACCCTCTAACCCCCACCTATCCCAACCATCTAACCCCCACCTATCCCAACCATCTAACCCCCACCTATCTCAACCATCTAACCCCCACCTATCTCAACCATCTAACCCCCACCTATCCCAACCCTCTAACCCCCACCTATCCCATCCCTCTAACTCCCACCAGTCCCAACCATCTAACCCCCACCCCCACCTATCCCAACCCTCTAACCCCCACCTATCCCATCCCTCTAACCCCCACTATCCCATCCCTCTAACCCCCCCTATCCCATCCCTCTAACCCCCACCTATCTCAACCATCTAACCCCCACCTATCCCAACCATCTAACCCCCACCTATCTCAACCATCTAACCCCCACCTATCCCAACCATCTAACCCCCACCTATCCCAACCATCTAACCCCCACCTATCTCAACCATCTAACCCCCACCTATCTCAACCATCTAAACCCCACCTATCCCAACCCTCTAACCCCCACCTATCCCATCCCTCTAACTCCCACCAGTCCCAACCATCTAACCCCCACCCCCACCTATCCCAACCCTCTAACCCCCACCTATCCCATCCCTCTAACCCCCCCCCTATCCCATCCCTCTAACCCCCCCTATCCCATCCCTCTAACCCCCACCTATCTCAACCATCTAACCCCCACCTATCCCAACCATCTAACCCCCACCTATCTCAACCATCTAACCCCCACCCATCTCAACCATCTAAACCCCACCTATCCCAACCCTCTAACCCCCACCTATCTCAACCATCTAACCCCCACCTATCCCAACCATCTAACCCCCACCTATCTCAACCATCTAACCCCCACCTATCCCAACCATCTAAACCCTACCTATCCCAACCCTCTAACCCCCACCTATCTTAACCATCTAACCCCCACCTATCCCAACCATCTAACCCCCACCTATCTCAACCATCTAACCCCCACCTATCCCAAGCATCTAACCCCCACCTATCTCAACCATCTAACCCCCACCTATCCCAACCATCTAACCCCCACCTATCTCAACCATCTAACCCCCACCTATCCCAACCATCTAAACCCTACCTATCCCAACCCTCTAACCCCCACCTATCTCAACCATCTAACCCCCACCTATCCCAACCATCTAACCCCCACCTATCTCAACCATCTAACCCCCACCTATCTCAACCATCTAACCCCCATCTATCCCATCCCTCTAACCCCCCCTATCCCATCCCTCTAACCCCCACCTATCTCAACCATCTAACCCCCACCTATCCCAACCATCTAACCCCCACCTATCTCAACCATCTAACCCCCACCTATCCCAACCATCTAAACCCTACCTATCCCAACCCTCTAACCCCCACCTATCTCAACCATCTAACCCCCACCTATCCCAACCATCTAACCCCCACCTATCTCAACCATCTAACCCCCACCTATCTCAACCATCTAACCCCCACCTATCCCAACCATCTAACCCCCACCTATCCCAACCATCTAACCCCCACCTATCTCAACCATCTAACCCCCACCTATCTTAACCATCTAACCCCCACCTATCCCAACCATCTAACCCCACCTATCTCAACCATCTAACCCCCACCTATCCCAAGCATCTAACCCCCACCTATCCCATCCCTCTAACCCCCACCTATCTCAACCATCTAACCCCCCCACAGCACCTATCCCAACCATCTAACCCCCACCTATCCCAACCATCTAACCCCCACCTATCTCAACCATCTAACCCCCACCTATCCCAACCATCTAAACCCTACCTATCCCAACCCTCTAACCCCCACCTATCTCAACCATCTAACCCCCACCTATCCCAACCATCTAACCCCCACCTATCTCAACCATCTAACCCCCACCTATCTCAACCATCTAACCCCCACCTATCCCAACCATCTAACCCCCACCTATCCCAACCATCTAACCCCCACCTATCTCAACCATCTAACCCCCACCTATCTTAACCATCTAACCCCCACCTATCCCAACCATCTAACCCCACCTATCTCAACCATCTAACCCCCACCTATCCCAAGCATCTAACCCCCACCTATCCCATCCCTCTAACCCCCACCTATCCCAACCATCTAACCCCCACCTATCTCAACCATCTAACCCCCCCACAGCACCTATCCCAACCATCTAACCCCCACCTATCCCAAGCATCTAACCCCCACCTATCCCAAGCATCTAACCCCCACCTATCCCATCCCTCTAACCCCCACCTATCCCAACCATCTAACCCCCCCACAGCACCTATCTCAACCATCTAACCCCCACCTATCCCAAGCATCTAACCCCCACCTATCCCATCCCTCTAACCCCCACCTATCCCAACCATCTAACCCCCACCTATCTCAACCATCTAACCCCCCCACAGCACCTATCCCAACCATCTAACCCCCACCTATCCCAAGCATCTAACCCCCACCTATCCCAAGCATCTAACCCCCACCTATCCCATCCCTCTAACCCCCACCTATCCCAACCATCTAACCCCCCCACAGCACCTATCTCAACCATCTAACCCCCACCTATCCCAAGCATCTAACCCCCACCTATCCCATCCCTCTAACCCCCACCTATCCCAACCATCTAACCCCCCCACAGCACCTATCTCAACCATCTAACCCCCCCACAGCACCTATCCCAACCATCTAACCCCCCCACAGCACCTATCCCAACCATCTAACCCCCCCACAGCACCTATCCCAACCATCTAACCACCACCTATCCCAACCATCTAACCCCCCCACAGCACCTATCCCAACCATCTAACCACCCCACAGCACCTATCCCAACCATCTAACCACCACCTATCCCAACCATCTAACCCCCCCACAGCACCTATCTCAACCATCTAACCCCCCCACAGCACCTATCCCAACCATCTAACCCCCACCTATCTCAACCATCTAACCCCCCCACAGCACCTATCTCAACCATCTAACCCCCCCACAGCACCTATCCCAACCATCTAACCCCCCCACAGCACCTATCCCAACCATCTAACCACCACACAGCACCTTCCATCACCCCTCTAAACGCCCCCCTCCCCCCACTGACGGTGATATTCGAGTAGACAGATCCATAGGCGAGGAAGAAGAGTCTGGGGTGGTTGACGAGGACGTTGGCAGGCGAGATGAGGGCCCATGTGGTGGTGAGGCACGTGTGCAGTAGCAGCGGCAGCAAGGGCGACAGGGCGTCAAAGGCGCTCAACATGTTGCCTGTCTTCTCTTTGTACGATCTATGTTACGTGATAGATCCTCATCATCATCATCATCACCGTCATCATCATCATCATCATCACCATCATCACCACCACCATCATCATCATCATCATCACCATCATCATCATCATCATCATCACCATCATCATCATCATGAGCACTCACAGGTAGATGTTGTAGAGGCACATTGGAATGCCCAGCAGCCAGACGGAGCCTGAGGGGATGATTTGTGAATGATGAAATAAATAAATTTAAATAATATCAAATATACTACCTCCCCCCACACCCTCTCATCCCATAAAACCCATCCATCCATCAATCCATCCATCCATCCATCCATCCATCCATCCACCCATCCATCCATCCATCCATCCATCCATCCATCCATCCATCCATCCACTCATCCATCCATCCATCCATCCATCCATCCATCCATCCATCCATCCATCCATCCATCCATCCTTCCACCCTTCCCTTCCCCGCCTTCCCACCCACCATGTAGGAGGAATTCGAAGAAGTGGACGATGTTGAGGGAGGGGAAGGGCAGGGAGCTCTGGAATGCCTGGGTGCCTATGAAGTAGGTGACGAGGAAGAGGAGGGTCATGCCCTGTGGGGGGGAGGGGGGAAGAGGGTGATTGTATATTCACTCATCCATTTATCTTCATCCAGTTTTACTCCATCCATCCATCCACCCAACCCAACACACCCATTACCCACCTAACCAGCTCAACACTCTTAGCTCCCACCCCACTCCATCCTCCCCTGCACTCTTCCCCCCCCCCCCCTCACACACCACCAATCCACTCCCCCCCCACTCCACCAATCCACTCCCCCCCCACTCCACCAATCCACTCCACTTCCCCCCCCCCCACTCCACCCAGCCACTCACCAACTGGGACAAGTCGTAGCCCCAGGGCAGGTAGAGCACGCCTGTGTTGTACTTCTCCCAGTGTGTCAGGTAGAACATTATGCTCACCGACAAGAAGACCATCCATATCCTCCACGGCTCGTGCCCTTCACCTTGGTGGTGGTGTGGTGGTGATGATGGTGGTGGTGGTGTGGTATGGTGATGGGGTGGTGGTGGTGTGGTGGTGGTGTGGTGATGGTGTGGTGATGGTGATGATTATTTGGGGGTGATGGTGGTGATGATGGTAGTGGAAAAAAATGAAGATAAAAAATTCATATTTTTTGTTCACCATCGTCATCACCACCACAAGATCCCAATCATCATGGCCAACCCCACCACCACCTCTCCCGAAGATGGAGTAGAGGCAGTAGGGCATGATGACAGAGGCCCAGCTGTCGAGGCCGTGGTCCATCAACTCTCCAAGCGGTGTCGACGAGGCCGTCCTGCGAGCCTGCTTGCCGTCCGTGCCGTCTGTTTGGTGTTTGGGTGGGGGTGGGTGGAATTGTGGGGTGGTGCGTGGGTTTGTGGGATGGGTGAGTTTGTGGGGGGGGGGGGGGGGGTGGGGGTTTGTGGGGGATTCGGTTGGTGGGTTGGGTGAGTGGGTTTGTGGGGTGGGTGGGATTGTGGGGTGGGTGGGTGGGTTTGATGGGTGGGTTTGATGGGTGGGTGGGTGGGTTGTGCTAAGGGAAGGGGTTTGGGTGGTGAGATGTATAGGGTTTGGGTGGTGAGATGTTTGGGATGAGGTTTGTAGGATGTTTGGGGTGGTGGATTAGAAAAGTGGAATTATGATTGGATGGTTAGTAAGATGAAGTTAGGGTGGGTGGTGTGAATGGGGAATGATGGGATGGAAAGAGGACGATGGGGATGAGAGGGATGGATTAGTGGGATGAACAACCGCAACCTACCCAGCTGATGAGCCCAGAAGAAGCAGAATGAAGAGATGAGGAAGACGATGGGGGGGATGGGAGGGTGGGGGTGGTTGGGGTCGGAGGCGGTGTAGTGCGGGTCGTAGAAGGTCAGGAGTACAGCGCTCAAAACAAGTAGGAGGAAGCCAGTCATGGTGATGAGGTTGGGAGCTAGCCACATCGGGTAGAACTGCAGTGGTGATGATGATAGTAGTGGTGGTGATGATAGTAGTGGTGGTGATGATATTAGTGGTGGTGATGATAGTAGTGGTGGTGATGATAGTAGTGGTGGTGATGATAGTAGTGGTGGTGATGATAGTAGTGGTGGTGATGATAGTAGTGGTGATGATGATGATGATGATGATTGAAGTGTTAGTAGTGTTGTTGGTGTATAGTAGTAGTGGAAGGTTTCATAAAATAAATTAATTATCAAATGTATGGTGAAGATAAGAATGATGGTGCTGATGATGATGATGATGGTGCTGATGATGATGATGATGGTGCTGTAGTGGATGGGAGATGGATGGAGGGCGACCTGGACGAGCCAGTCCCAGAAGGGATGCATGAGGTACTTGCTGATGGGACTCGTGTCTATGGAACTGTACTTGAGGCGGTGTTGCTTTGAATGTGCTTTTGATTTATTATTTTTTGCTTAATATCACTATTATTGAAATTACAAAATTATTTAAAGTTTATGAAATAAAAAATGTATTTATTAGATGTTTTGAAATAATTTTGGAGTTGAGTTTTAAATGTTAATTAGCTGGAAAATTAAACTAATGACATTTGCATTAGTTGGTTTTTTGATGATGGTGACGGATAAAAATCAATAAATTTAATCGTTTCACATCGAATATTTTTGGGATGAGGATGATGATGATAACTAACTTTGTAGCTGTCAAAGCCAGCAATAATTTCTTTAGTCAAAACCTTGCGAGACATCTTTTCGTGTGGTAGATAAAAAGTGATAGGAACGAAAAATTTAAAAATTGAATGTCTTATTTGAATCCAGAGGTCAATGATAAGAAAACAAAGTTTATTTCAAAACAAATTAAGTCGTAAATTTAGTTCATATTTAAAGTGAGAGTTAAGTTAGAAAATGTATTTTTTATTAAAATTTAGTTTTTTAAATTGACTAGGATGGGGAAAGTTTAAAATTTTATTTTTGAACAACATTTTAGGGACATATAAAAAGAGAAAATTAAGTTATTCAGCACCTTTGACAAAATATCCAAATTTTTTAGTTTTTTCCTCACCAGCATTATCATCTTTCTTCTTTTCTTCTCCATCACTTTTCTCCTTTATCTCCCCCTCTTTCTTTATTTTCTCTCCCTCTTTATCTCTTTTCTTTTCTTTCTTATCACCATCTTCTTTGTCTCTCTTCTTTTCTTTCTTATCACCATCTTCTTTGTCTCTCTTCTTTTCTTTCTTATCACCATCTTCTTTATCTCTCTTCTTTTCTTTCTTATCACCATCTTCTTTGTCTCTTTTCTTTTCTTTCTTATCACCATCTTCTTTGTCTCTTTTCTTCCTTTCTTCCTTTTCATCATCTCTATCTCTCCTTCTAGAACTCTTTTCATCATCTCTATCTCTCCTTCTAGAACTTTTTTCATCTTCCTTATCCATTTTTGCACTATCCCTATCTCTCTTCCTATCCCTTCTCTCCCCATCCTCCTTCCCCTTCTTCCCATCCTCCTCCTCCTCCTTCTCCTCTCCATCCTTCCACACCCGATGGATCTTGGATGGGATGGGATCTTTCATTGCACCCTCGTGGAACCCGAGACCGACGTGTCGCTTGGCACATCCCGAGAGCTTGAACTCGAGGCCCTCCTTGTACTGCTTCTCCAGGTCAACCGTCAGCTTGTCTGCGTCTAAGGCTACAGAGGTTGTGGTGCAAATTAATTTTTTGCATATTGTAATGAAAAAATGAAAAAGAATAAGACAATTCAAATCATCATTGATCATTGCAATTCAGTTTTGAATTTCAATTAAAGGAAATGTCGACTTGCACTCACTGGTGACAGGATGGGCTGGTGCCTTGTCTCCTATCACTATCTTACCATGGTGCTCCTTCTGAAATATCATATTCATTCCTCTACTACTTCATCACCATCCACAACAACCCCCAATTACTAGAAAAAAACTAAACGCTGCTACGACCACAAAAGCAATCCCCAAAGGAAGAATAGGCAGGCACCTTGGCAGCTCCCATCAGTCTGAGGAACTTGCTCTTGCGCCCATCGTCACCCAGGTTCGCATGCTCCCAGTCGTTCGCTGAGTGCACGTCTGCCTGCGACTCAAAATAAATTCATTAATTAAGATTTATTAAAAAATGCTACAAATTATTTTGTTCGATTTAACATAGATTCGTAAGAGAAAAAGTTTAGTGAATAGAAAAATACTCACCGATAATTCTTCTTCTGAATTATTTTTCGAGTCTTTTGTGGCCATTATTCGTGAGATTTTAGACGGCTTTACAATGCAAAGATTACATACGTAAAGAAACCATTATAATAAAGTCTACTTAAAATCACTCAATCATAGACATGATAGTATCCAACTACCAACAAATATTATAAGATTTTAATATTTTATAATAAAAATTGAAGTTTATCAAAATGCAAATTTCCCTATTCAATAAAAAGCTCTAAAACCAACAGTCTTTTTTTTGGGTAAAATAAATGTTCATTTTAAGTCTAAAAATCGTTTTATTGGACAGTGATTGTCATCAAGGTAGGAAGTAGAAGTTCTTGCTGAGTGTTGTCCTGGTGATGGGTTGTTGCAAGAGGATGCTGTTGTTGGTCATCCTGATGATGATGTTCCTGTGCTTGGCGTTGATCTGAGTGGTGGTGGCAGAAGGGGAGAAGAAAAGGGTGGATAGAACTGTGCACAAACAAATACACACACACATAAACACACACACACACACACACACACACACACACACACACACACACACACACACACACACACACACACACACACACACACACACACACACACACACACGCACACACACACACACACACACAAACAGACACACACACACACAAACAAACAGACACACACATGCACACACACACCTCGGTCATGATGTCCTTGAGACTCCAGTGGTGGCAGTGTTTGCAGATGGTGTGACACATGATGTGGATGAAGTAGGTGCCCTTCCTCTGGTGCCTGAGCGACTTCTCGCCTGTGTGCGTGCGTGCGTGGAGTGAGATGCTGAAAAAGAGAGAGGGTGGGTGAAAAGATAGTGAAAAAGAGAAAGGGTGAGAAGATGGTGAAGTGGAAAAAGAGGGTGTAAAGAGATGGTGGAGTGGGTGTGATGGGGGAGAAGAATGGAGTGGAAAGTGGAATATTGAATGAAAGAAAAGAGGAGAGAAGGAATGAAGAGTGACGGAAGAGCAATAATGGAGGACAGCAGCAAGACTGCACCAGGCACGGTGGACATCATGATGAAGAGGTCTGTCATGGCGTGCACGTCTGGTGTGACGTCATGCAGTCGCTTGACGTTCCTCCAATGAGAAGTGTCCTCGTGGTTGGTCGTCTGCTCCTCTGGAAGGAAGAGAAGAGGAGGAAGAGATGAGGAGGAGATGAGGAGGAGGTGAAGAGGAGGTGAAGAGGAGAGGAGAAGGAGGTGTTGAAGGGGGTTGGTTGGAGATGGGAGAGTGGGTAGAGGGGGGAGTAGAGATAGAGGAATTGTTGTAGCATGCACTGCTAATTTAACTCATCCATCCACCCCCTCAACCCTCCCCCCTTACTCACCTCCTCCATCCATCCACTCACCCACCCACCTTGCTGGCACGCCTGCACGAAGAAGAGCTTGGGTTTGTTGCGAAGGTAGGTGCAGTTGCTGGCGTCGAACATGGCGACTATGTCATCCACCTTGACCTGGTTCCTGCCATCCCTCATGCCGTCTGTGCCGTACACCCTGTCCTTGCTGCCGTGACTCATGATCACCAAGATGAATGAACCCATGTTCTCATACTCACTACTCTCCACTTTGTCTCTTTTTTTGTCTCGTTGCATGTTTGTGTGCGTGTCTTTGTGCGTGTCTTTGTGCGTGTCGGTTAGTTTCGTATGTGTGTTTGTATTTGTGGTTCTTTCTCTTAGTACGTTTGAGTCACCGTCCTTTCCTCTTAACATTCCCCCGTCGTATGTGTGACTATCCTTCTCATCATCATCATCATCATCACCACCCTTCTTATCATCATTATCAACACCACCGTCACCTGGTCTAAAGGTCTTATCATCTGTTGATAACAAAACTGCTTGATGCACATACAATGTATTCATCACATTTTCAGACGTCATCATCATCATCATCATCATCATCATCATCATCATGACCAATATCATCATCATCATCATCATCATGACCAACATCATCATCATCATCATCATGACCATCATTATCATCATCATCATCATCATGACCATCATCATCCTCATCATCATCATCATCATCATCATCATCATCATCATCATCATCATCATCATCATCATCACCCTCATCATCATAATCATCACAATCATCATCATTACCATCATCTCCATCTGGGAAGCCATTGAAGTGGTTGAGGTTGCGACGTTCGGAAACGAGGAAGCGCTTCAGAGCCTGTGAGATGCTCCAGATGACTCTCTTCTGCCTCCCTCCCCCTCCTCCCACTCATCCCTCCCCCTCATCCCTCCCCCTCCTCCCACTCATCACTCCCCCTCCTCCCACTCATCCCTCTCCCTCCTCCCACTCATCCCTCCCACTTTCCACTCATCCCTCCACCCTCCCAGCCCCTCATGCACCCCTCATTCCTTCCTAACACAAAATTTAAACAATTTTCCTCGCCAATACGCCCCACCCACTCATCCACCCCCACCCCCTCTCATCCACTTCCCCTAACCCCTCTCATCCACTTCCCCTAACCCCTCTAATCCACTTCCCCTAACCCCTCTCATCCACTTCCCCTAACCCCTCTCATCCACTTCCCCTAACCCCTCTCATCCACTTCCCCTAACCCCTCTCATCCACTTCCCCTAACCCCTCTCATCCACCCCCACCCCCTCTCATCCACCCCCACCCCCACTCATCCACCCCCCCCCCCCTCACCTCTGCCTTCAGGTCAGTCTCCACATGCACAGTGAAGTGCAGTCTCTCGAACATCACCTTCAACAACTCCACGTCCTTCGGAGACCCTGGCCATCATCATCATCACCATCATTCTCATCATCATCATCACCATCATCATCATCATCATCATCATCATCATCATCATCATCATCATCATCATCATCATCTCCATGACAACCACCACCTTGCCTACCCTCCAGCACACCACTCACCATGGCGGTCGTCCATGAAGGTGAAGAGGTTGTTGTTGATGATCACCACCCTGCCCAGCCTGCCACCCCTCCTCTGTTCGTGACTCATGCTGTAGTTACGCTGTGTGCAGTGGGGAGGATGATGATGGTGGTGGAGAGGGTGATGATGATGATGGTGGGGAGGGTGATGATGATGGTGGAGAGGGTGATGATGATGGGGAGAGTGGTAGTGGAGAAATTATTGATGGTGGTAATGATGGTAATGAAGGTAGTGATAGTGATGATGGTGATGAAGGTGGTGTTAGTGATGATGGTGATGATGACGATGATGATGACAGCAACCTTGTTGTTGATGCGCTCATCCAGGTCGGCTTCATCCAACGTCCTCACCTTCACCAAGTCAACCGTGAAGTCGACTGCGCAAGAAGCGATTACTCAATCGTCAATTGCACACCAACCAATTACCACATTAACCCAATCAACCAATTAGAAGCTGATTCAATTAACCAATTACAAACTATCCATTATACTCTCAATGAATTCTCCATAACCAAACACAATTACAAACTGAACCAATCAAATAAAATAATTATTAATTAAACTCTAATTGGTCAATTAGACTGGCTGCTACCCACTGCAGCTGTCTGAGAGGGCGTCGATCTGGTCGACCCCGGTGAACTCGTGCAGAGGGTCGAGTCGCAAGGCCGTGTCCGTCTGCTCCGTCTCCCGCAGCGTCTGCATTCAATCACCATGCCATTCAATTTGTACCTATTCATTATTTATTTGAGTTGATTAGCACATTTTATTTTATTTTAATTTGCATAAATAATGTATTTTAATTTGCATAATTAATGTATTTTAATTTGCATAATTAATGTGTTTTAATTTGCATAATTAAAGTATTTTAATTTGCATAATTAAAGTATTTTAATTTGCATAATTAATGTATTTTAATTTGCATAATTGATGTATTTTAATTTGCATAATTAATGTATTTTAATTTGCATAATTAATGTATTTTAATTTACATAATTAATGTATTTTAATTTGAATCATTAATGTATTTTAATTTGCATAATTAATGTATTTTAATTTGCATAATTAATGTATTTTAATTTGCATAATTAATGTATTTTAATTTGCATAATTAATGTATTTTAATTTGCATAATTAATGTGTTTTAATTTGCATAATTAATTTATTTTAATTTGCATAATTAATTTATTTTAATTTGCATAATTAATGTATTTTAATTTGCATAATTAATGTATTTTAATTTGCATAATTATTGTATTTCAATTTGCATAGTTAATGTATTTTAATTTTCATAATTAATGTTTTTTAATTTGCATAGTTAATGTTTTTAATTTGCATAGTTAATGTTTTTTAAATTTGCATAGTTAATGTTTTTTATTTGCATAGTTAATGTATTTTAATTTGCATAATTTTAATAACTATAGTATTTCAATTAAGTTAATAGTAAATAGGTTAATTGAATTAACCTATTTAGATGGAGACAAACCTGCAAGAAGAGGTCGAAGCCTGTCCTGGTGATCGAGGCCAAGTTCAGACTCAACATCCTCACTTGCTGCTTGCCATTCTCTTTCTCCTTCTGCAGATTGCTCACTCATTTACTTTTTATTATATCCTATTATTGATATATATTGAAAAAGTTTCTAAAATTGAAATTAATTTGAGAGATTTTTGTTCAGTCTTTGAAATATTGGCAAGCCCGCTGAAACTCACTCTCAGGTTAATGACATCTTCATTGCTCAAAACCTTTTTTTTACACAGTAATTGGATGATTTCGTCAACATTCTTCAAGTTCTCCACAATGTACTTGTGGTTCCTTTTCATCACCATTTTAAAATTCGACATTTTGATGAAAATGTCAATTTGTCTAATCAATTGTCATGAAACAAAAAGTTTAAAAATAGAAATTGAATTTCTTTAAAGATCCCATCTGAGACTTTTAAACAGGTCCCTGTTATATGTATACAATACATGTATTATATCATATATTATATCTATACTGCATATATATGCCCCAGTAAGCTTTTCACTATGGGTGTCTAACCACAAAATCTCTCGTAGCACTATATTTTTAAAAAACATAAAACACTGAATAATTTTGTATGGAAGAATTATACGCATTTATATATTATCTAATATAAGTATTAAAAAAAAAGTTTTTTAATGTTTTCACAATCAATTCAAACTATTTTAATGTATACATAATTATATATAAAACCCTTGTAATTACTACTCATATATATATTATACGTTACTACTCTACTGTCTCTTGCTCAAACACCCTCCATCTTCACCACACTTTTACATCCATCCATCCATCCATCTCATTTTCTTTTTTTATCTTAGACGTTGAAATTTATATATTTAAATTTGTTTTAATATTTAAATTCCACACACAAATACACACACACACTACCATTGAATTAGTAGCACGTGACCTTTGCAACCTACTTCCCTTCTTTTCATTTCTCAAGCGCACACTTCTTACGATATAATAAAAGGGAGTTTCATCCAAGGGACAAACCACTTTTTACTTTGATGAATTCTTCAGAACTGTAGTTCTATTCTTCAAATAACTTTGAAACTCGTTTTGTTTTAATTTCTTTTTTTTATTCATTTTTCTAAAAAATCTTTATAATATGTAAAGTATTCAAGAATAAATCGTGCACGTTGAATGGTTGCATGAAGAAAGAAAAATAATTAATAAATTGACAGTGCAAATAAAATCATTAATGAAATAAATGTCTATTTGTAAGGATATTGTATTAAGGGTAGGCTGAGTTTGAACCACAAAAGCAATACCCCATGCATACAACCACAGCCCAGTATACTGTATACACGTGTGTATATTATATACCACTAATGATGCTTGCATACCACTCAAATAAGTCCAAATTTCTCGCCGGAACGAAATCTTTAAGAAGTTTTGATTAAATATTTGGAAAGAGCAAGAAATTGGCTTTAAAATGCGGTATCACTTGGTATATATGTGATGAAGTCACAAAATCACACACAATTAACGGGTCAGTTGTTTTTCCTTTATTGTGTTGCCTGTTACTAATAGTGTGTTCAAAAATTAGTGAATTCTCGATTGTCACTTCGGGAAGCTTTGCAAAGTTTAGGAAAAGTTGGAATTGCTGGAAATATAGGATTTAAGTGTCTTTTGGAAAGCAGGCAATCCACCGGTTGATGGGTCTTTAGACTGGATGACATGAACAACCGCTCATCGCCCTATGACGCCTGCCATAGACTCTTTTTGTTATCGTGTTTTTCGGCTCAAATTTGATTGATTAAGATTTAATTTGTTTTTATTTGGAAAATTAAATATTTTTTAAATAATTTTCTTCGCGATCGATTTTATTTAAGTACTTTCCGAACTTTGCGGAACCTTGCCACGCTAGTCATCCACCACAAACGGTTGGTACTTGGTAAATTTTACTTTTTAAAATTGCTTCAAAGTTATATTTATTTAAATATTATATGTTTTTAATTCGAATGCACGTTTTTGGATAATGTTCAGTGCATTCCTCCCCCACAGGCTGTACCTTTTGGAATACTTTACTTTAAAAAATTCAAGTACAATTTATGGCATTGAATTTGAAAACCACCAGGTCTGGTCAAAGGTTTGCATTTATTCAGTAAAAAAAATGTTTTGATTTTTAATAAAATAAATATATAAAAAATTTTAATTTATAATATTATTTTGTAAATTACTTTTATAACATTCAACCCTCTTTTTCCTCAAGTAACAGTCTGAGGCCCTTCTGTCCAGAGGAGGCAGTGGACTTGACAGAGGATGACGACAATGAAGCCCCAGTGGATCTGAGCCAGGGTCGTCACAACAGGATAGAAGAGGAGGTGGTGATGACATTCTCGAGTGAGGAAGAGAAGAGGAGGGTGGTGGAGAGGTTGCAGAACGAGTTGAAGGGCGAGGAGGCCTCCTTGGTCCTCATGAAGAAACTCAAGGTGTCAGGCGACAAGAGCACCTCTGCTGTAGGTGGTGCTCAAAAGAATCAACGAGTCAGTCTGAGCAACAACCAGAACATTAGTGTTAATCGACAAAATGTTTCAACTAAACAACAACAACAACAGCCGAATAGGGGTCAACAACTAAGTGCAAGCAACAAAACAAGCAACAACAATAACAACAATATATATAAACGAAGTGCCTATAGCCAACAACAACAAAACAATAACAACAACAGTTCTTCCAGATTCCAGTCCAACTCAACAGTCAACAACAACAACAACAACAAACTGAACCAATACTCCAACTACCTCAACAACCAGGCGTCCAAGACAAACGGCACCAACAACAATATCAACAACAACACAACATCTCAACAACAAAAATTTATGCAAGAACAACAACGCAAGCTGCTGGAACAACAACAGCAAACAGCCTCCATCATAGTTGAACAAACAGCAGCTCAGAAACTTGCAGCAGCTAAGCAGGCAGTCAACAAGCAGCTGGAGCAGTCGTTGCAGCAACTGCCCTCCCTCGTCACCACACCCTTTGACCTCATCCTCATTCCCTCCTCCAACCACCTCGAGTACGCAGCCTCCGTCGGCCTCGAAGCCGTCGTCAACCACCTTCTCTTCACCGACCCTCCCTCCAACAAAGCACCAGAGCCACTGCGGCAGTGTAGCTTGTGCAGCTGCGACTACAGCTCCAAGTGGATGAGCCGCAAGGATGGCAAGGTGTGGTGCGAGGGCTGTTACAGGAGGGATAAGAAGAGGCTGGTTGCCAGGCAACAGGAGGAGAAGATTGGAGCCTTGTTGGTGAGGGCATCAACGCAGGAGAGGAACATTGAGAAGGCACTCGCACTGGAACTCGAGGCTGCCAGACAGCAGATCGAAGTGTTCAACAACAGCCTCGCTACTGCGGTGTCCTCAGCTCACAAGTCCTCCCTCAACCACCGTCACCCTCCTTCCTCCTCCCTCAACCACCGCCAACCTCCTTCCTCCTCCCTCAACCACCGTTCACTCGACGCCTCGAGGTGCAAGGCCCTCAGAGGCACCAACAACCCTCCATCTTCATCCAACAACAACAAATCTCGCTCCTCGAAAACACCTCACGACACCTCCTCGAAGCACCTCAACAACCTCCAGTCAGCCTCCTCCTCCGCAGCCTACAAAAGCCTCATCTCCCCAAACGACCTGGAACGACTGATGCTGGGCAAGGACAACTACCTCAGCCTCATCAACCCATCCGCCTTCGTGCCATCCTCCTCCCCCTCCTCCTCCGCCGCTCACCACACCCATCTCAGGACCAACAAACCTTATTCTCGACCATAATAACCATACATTTCAACACACACACACATGTGCACATAAACTCACACACATACCTTTCCACAAACGTCCACACATACTTTTGCGTGTACACTCACACACACAAACACACATGTGCATACACAATGAGACATGTACATGGATTGTGTGGTTTGTGAGGAAGGCGAATGACATTTATTTAAAATTATTTTCATATATGTGACCTACACAAGCTATGCTGCACTATCATTACCAGCATTATTATTATTTTTTCTATTATTTTTATATTATTCCAATTAAAAGCTAATTGCTTTAAATTAAAAGTGACTTTGACGTTTGTGACGGAATTAGTTGCACATCCATCTTTTGTACCTACCCACCCACATCATCTTGTACACTCTCTTTCATCCACCATCATCATTCAATCAATCCATCATCATCATCATCTAATCAATCCACCACCATCATCCAATCCACCATCATCATCATCATCCAATCCACCATCATCATCATCACCAAATCCACCGTCATTACAACTTGCTATAGCGCTGAATTTAAAGGCGCCAAACGATTTAATATTCATAAATAAGGTACTTGGCACAGTTCCAAAAGACATGCAATAAATCTGGAGATGATGATGATAATGATGATGCCTCAAAAAAAATGTCAAAACGTGAGGAAGTCTTGTGGGAGGAGGATGATGATGATGATGGAGGGATGGAGAAAAAGGCGAGGATGAGACAGAAGAAAGTTTCAAAGCATACAGGCAGCAAGTTGAATTTCAAATTTGTCTTTCATGAAGATTGTCTTCAAAATAAACCGATGAAAGCGCCAAGGAATTGGCTTGCAAGTCTTCGAGGCAGGAAATGGTGTGGAAGAGAACTGGCCTTCGGAAAGTGATGATGATGATGATATGTGTGATGATGATGATGTCGATAAGTATGGGTTGTGATAGAATGAACGAATAGGTAATACGCTAAAATGGTCAACAAGTGAATAAATAAGTCTCTTCACAAGCATCTTTTATTTATTTATACACCACTCACCCATCACTTGAACCCCTCACCCATTCACCCACCTACCTACCTACCCAATTACCCCACCCTCACCCATCCACCCAGGACAAAACTGATATAGTTCGTTTTTGATAGATAAAAAACAACCTGTTTGTAAAATATAAATGATGATGATGATGATAACTCCAGTAACTTTGCTAGACATGATGATGATGATGGTAATAATGATGACGGTGATGATGATGATGATGAAAGAAGAAAATAGTATTTTTCAAATTAATAGACAAAATGCAGGCTCAAAAGTGAATTTAAAAAGTCCATGATAAAGATAGTGATGATGATGATGATGGTGTAAGTAACTCATTGAAGTGATGATAGCACGATTTAATTATATAATTAATGTATAACTAATTATTAATCTAACCATTATATTATCGTTCTGAAATAAATATAATATATAAAAAATAATTAAAAATAGGAGCAATAACAACCAGTGGAATCGCATTAAAGTGAGGGAGGAAGCGGAAGTGACAGAGGCCACAGCAGGGATGGGCAGTTTGGCAGCTCATAATATTAATATAAATTAAGCATTTTAAACGATATAATTTAATTAAAATAAATAATATAATTAGAGTATAATAAATAAGATAATTGAATAAGAAATGAATAATATCATTTAAAAATAGATAAATAAACTGGTTAAAAAAATAAAAGATAATTTGGTTTAATCGAAAGTAATAATACCAGGCTGGCAACAATACGAAGTAGTAGTAGTAGTAGTAGTAGTAGTAGTAGTAGTAGTAGTAGTAGTAGTAGTAGTAGTAGTAGCAGTAGTAGTATTAGTAGTAGTAGTAGTAGTAGCAGTAGTAGTATTAGTAGTAGTAGTAGTAGTAGTAGTAGTAGTAGTAGTAGTGGTAGTAGTAGTAGTAGTAGTATTAGTAGTAGTAGTAGTAGTAGTATTAGTAGTAGTAGTAGTAGTAGTAGTAGTAGTAGACTTTAAACGAATGAGAAGCAGACTTGCGAGGGGGGGTGCATCAGGGTTCAAAACGATCTGAAACGATCATAAAGCAATTAGGAATGGAGAGTTGCACGTGTGTGAAGTGTCTGATGGAAGCCGGCTTCATGTTGAGGCGGTTAAGCTGGTTAATAAAACCTAAATGCACTGATCCATTAACCCCATCCACCCACCCACCCCTCCTGCCACCCCTGCACCAACCCCCCATCCACCCCCCTGACCCCCTTCCATCCACCCCCTCCCTCTCACCCACACCCCCTCACTCCCATCCACTGGTGAGTTTGTGGAAGAGTTGGTGGTCGAGGCTTTGTTGAGGGTCGTTGGAACGCATCGACAAGAAAATGTACCCGCCTATGAACTCATGCACCACCTGGGAAAGAGGGGGAGGGATGGGAGGGGGGGAGGGGGGTGGAGGGGAGAGAGATGGTAGAAGGGGGAGAGATGGTAGAGGGGGGAAAGATGGTAGAGGGGGAGAGATGGTAGGGGAGGGAGGGATGGCAGGGGAGGGAGGGATGGCAGGGGGTTTGGTGGATGATCGGGAGAGTGAATATTATTATGGTTAATATTATTGTTAGTTTTTGCATGGAAACCTTGCAGTCAGCAGTCAAGCACTGAAACATCAGAGTCTCCCCCTCGAGACACACCTGCATTGGAGTGGTGATGTTGATAATTCCTCCCATCCCATCCCATCCCATCACATCCCATCCCATGGTGGTTCTTCCCTTTATTTTCTCGGCATTCCATCCATCACTCCTCCACCACACCACCCTCCACCACCACCACCACACCACCCTTCACACCACCATCACCACCACACCACCCTTCACACCACACCACCCCCCCACCACGCACCTGGACCTGCTTGATCTCCCAGTTGACGTTCCACGACTCCAGTGTCTGGAAGGACCAAGCCTTCAACACCTCGCCCTTCAGAGCATCCATGCGTAAGAGACGGGTCGGTGTGATCGCCAGCAGCTCCTGTGGGTGGGATGTTAGGGAGGGGGGGTGGGATGTTGGGGAGTGGGTGGAATGTTGGATGGGATGTTGGAGGGTGTGGGTGTGGGTGGGTGGTGATAGAGTGTGGTAGTTTATTGGTGGTTGTGTGGCAGAGTGGAAAAGTAGTGGAAGGGTGGTAAAGGTGTAAGAAAGGGGAGGGAAAAGACAAAAAAACCAACCACAAACGCCCACACAAAGCACCACCTCCTTCTTGGAGTTCTTGTGTCTGACGATGAAGTAGGTGTTGGCGTACTCAGGCAGCGACTGCCACAAACGCAGGTAGGCCAGCTTGGCGTCGGCCACTGCCATGCCACCCATGTTGCACTGCGCGTCCAAGATCTTTTGGAGGAGCTGTGGTGGGGTTGGATGGGGGGTTGGAGGGGGTGTTGGAGGGAGGGTTGGAGGAGGGTTGGAGGAGGGTTGGAGGGGGAGTTGGAGGGAGGGTTGCAGGGAAGAAGGAAACGGAAAAGAGAAGATGAATTAGACGGATGGAAAGGTGGGATTGGAGTGTGACCACCCACCTTTCCCAATCATCCACCATCACTCAACCACCCACCCTCGTCCACCCAACCTACTGAACCCACCCACTCACTCACAACCTCCCCACACACACACCCACCCACCAACCTACCAACACACACACCTCCACACACACACAAACACACACACACACACACACACACACACACACACACACACACACACACACACACACACACACACACACACACACACACACACACACACACACACACAAACACACACACACACACACACACACACACACACACACACACACACACACACACACACACACACACCGGATTGACGCCTTTAAGCTTGTTGACGAACCTGGGAGCGACATAGCAGTCTACATTGAAGGAAGAGTCTTTCAAGAAGTCACGTGCCTGGGGTGGGTGGTTAATAAATGATCACCCCCCCAACTTTAAAATACCCCCCCCCAACACTTAATGAACCCCCCCCCCAACTTAAAAATAACCCACCCTTCCCTCCAACTCATGATGAACCAACCTCCTCCTCAAATTCATGATCATCATTGCTCCCATCCCCCCCCTGACCTTGTGATGGGGGGATGCAGCAGTGGAGGAGACAGAGGAGGAGGAGGGGTGGTGGATCTGGAGGAAGGAGAGAATGGCTTGCACCTCGGTCTTGTAGAAAGGGTCGGCCATTGTGCGGCCCTGGGTGGCCAACTTGAAGGCTGCCATCCAGTCTGCGTAGGACTTCTCCTGCAGGGGGGAGAGGTGGAGTGGTGCAGGAGGGGGAGGGGTTGAGTGGTGGAGTGGTGCAGGAGGGGGTGGAGTGGTGCAGGAGGGGGTGGAGTGGTGCAGGAGGGGGAGGGGTGGAGTGGTGCAGAAGGGTGGGAGGGGTAGAATGGTGGGAGGGATGGAGTGGTGGGAGGGGTGGAGTGGTGAGGGGTGGAGTGGTGCAGTGGGAGGGGTGGAGTGGTGCAGTGGGAGGGGTGGAGTGGTGCAGTGGGAGGGGTGGAGTGGTGCAGTGGGAAGGGTGGAGTGGTGAGGGGTAGAGTGGTGCAGGAGGGGGAGGGGTGGAGTGGTGCAGTGGGAGGGGTGGAGTAGTGGGAGGGGTGCAGTGGTGCAGGAGGGTGGGAAGGATGGAAGAATGAAGTGTGGGGGTGGTGGGAAATGCTCAAGTGAGAATGCAAAAGACTCCTCTCCTCCACGCCGTTACTGACCGAGGCAGGCCGGATGCAGTACTCGATGGAGTGTTCTGAGGAGGAGGGGGAGGGAGAAGAGGAAGAGGGGAGGTGGAGTTTGATGAGGAACTTCTGAGAGGAGACGTTCACCTCTGCTGTCACTTCGCTGCCTGGGAGGATGGGTAGAAGGGTGGCTGGGTGGATGGGAGGATGAGTGGATGGGAGGATGGGTGGGTAGGAGGGTGGATGGGAGGATGGGTTGATGGATGGGAGGGTGGGTGAATGGGAGGGTGGGTGAATGGGAGGGTGGGTGAATGGGAGGGTGGGTGGATGGGTAAGTGGGAAGGTGGGTGGATGGGAGAGTGGGTGGATGGGAGAGTGGGTGGGTGGGTAGGAGGGTGGGTAGGAGGGTAGGAGGGTGGGTAGGAGGGTAGGAGGGTGGGTAGGAGGGTAGGAGGGTGGGTAGGAGGGTAGGAGGGTGGGTAGGAGGGTGGGTGGATGGGTAGGAGGGTGGGTGGATGGGTGGGTGCGTTGGTGGATTGGTTGGTGGGAGATAGATTAGGGATGTATGATGTAAGTAATTGAAATTTTTTTTGCAACTAACTCTTCCTTTCAAACCACTCTTTGCCCTAACCCAACCACCAACATCGTCTACAAATCCCCCTCCACCCTCTCCACCCCCTTTCACCCTCTCTAACCCCCTACCCACCACCTCGCAGGTCGATGGTCAGAAGGGGCTTCTTCTGCTGTTGGGTCTTGCGGTCGAACACCATCAGAATGGTCTCCCTCAACACGAACAGGTGTTTCTTGGAAGACCTCAGTCCGAACTTTTTGAGTCTTTGAGGGGGGTTGGTGGGTGGGTTGATGGGTGGGTTGGTGGGTGGGTTGGTGGGTGGGTGGGTTGGTGGAGGGATGAAAGGAGGTGGAAATATGGTGGACGAAAAGTGGAAAAGACAATCCACACAACTGACACTCCAAGCACTCATACACCAAAACCAACACCCCACAAAATCACCATCAAACCATCTCTCCACTCTTTCAGCCCCTCAAACCACCCCACCTCCACCCACCCCCCCTCCCACCTTCACCCACCTTCCCACCCACCACCCCACCCACCATCTCTCATCCACCCCACCGACTTGTAGAACTTCATGATGGCTTTGAGTTCAGGCACGTGGGTCAAGTCACTGTTCCTGAAATCGCCCATCCCTGCTCCCTCGTGGTGCTGATGATGATGCTGGTTGCCAGGCGACGAGGTGCTCACGTAGCACGAGCCTTCGTAGCAACAACAATAATTAACATTATTCTATGGTTCTTGTTCTTATTATTATTATTATTATTATTATTAATGTTATTATCATTAACAGAGATAACAAAAGCAATTGTTTAGGGGCGTCTAGAAGATGCTTTAAGACCACTCGAAGAGTATAGCAATCGAACTCAAGACCTCAGGGTTGGAGGCACCAGCCACTTAACCACTCGACCACGCATGCAAACCTTCTAAAGTGTTTTGTAGATCATCGAGGGCGGCGTCGATTTCGTCATCGTCGGTGTGGTCGGGTGAGGTGGGTGTTGCAATGGCTGCAGTGGTGGTGGTGGTTGAGGAGGGGGTGGTGGTGGCATCTTGTGTTTGTGAGGAGTGCTGCTCCACTTGGAACTGCGGGTGGGTTGGTGGGTGGGTTTTTGGGTGGGTGGGTGGGTTGGTAGATGGGTGGGTGGGTGGGTAGATGGGTGGGTGGGTGGGTAGATGGGTCGGTGGGTGGTTAGGTGGGTGGATGGGTGGGTTGGTGGGTGGGTGGGTGGGTTGGTGGGTGGGTGGGTTAGTGGGTGGGTGGTTGTGGTGGTGATGGCGGATGAAAGTTTGCATAATTGAAAAACTGTCGTGTAAATTAAAATCATCATCCCCTCATCCACCTTGCCATCCCACTTTAACCATCAAACCCCTACCCCACTCACCCACCCACTCATCCCACTCCCCCTGTAACCCACCCACTCCAACCACTCCTCCTCCCCCCACAGCGACCTGGAGGGCAGCCAGCGTGACCATCTCCTCCTCGGTGCAGTCGACCTCCTCCGAGACGACACTCCATCGCGCCTGCTCGTACAACTGGTTGATGCGCACCTGGTCCAGCTGGGGGGTGGTTGGGGGAGGGGGAGGGTGGTTGGGGAGGGGGGAGGGTGGTTGGAGGAGAGTGGTCGGGGGAGGGGATGGGTGGTTGGAGGAAGGTGGTTGGAGTTGGGGGAGGGGGGTTGGAGTTGGTGGTTTTGGGTTGGAGTGGGTTGGTGTTTTAGAATGGAAGGGTAAAAAAACTTAACCAAATAAATCATCCATCCACCCCTCCATCCCTCCTTCGACTCCTCGATCCAAAGGTCACCTTGGGGTTGAGGTCATAGAAGTTGAAGAACTTGAACTTGAGGAGGAGGAGGTCATCTGGGTTGACGCCCTGTTCCAGCAGGGAGCGTGATGAGTCCAACCAACTGGAGAGGTGGTGGTGGAGAACTACTACTACTACTACTACTACTACTACTACTACTACTACTACTACTACTACTACCACTACTACTAATACTACTACTACTACTACTACCACTACTACTACTACTACTACTACTGCCACCATCACCCATTCACGCACCCAGCATTAATTCGCGCCTTTTCGGCCAGATTCTTGGGGTAGTAGAGGAGTTCCTTGTAGTTCTCGACCCGGGCGCTGTTCACGAGGCTGCAGTCTGGGTCGAAGAGGAGGGAGTTGGCGGAGGCGGGTGATTGGTGGTTGGAGGAGGGCCGTGCCAGGGTGGGCGTGGTCAGGAAGTTGGGCGTGCTTTGTCGTTGGTGCGTCGGTGTTGACCTGTTTGCGAGCGTGCCCTGAGGTGTGGACGAGCCGGAGAGGCGGTGAGGCGACCCTCCCCACTCGGCAGCGACGCCATTCGACGAGCCACCGAACTGCGTCTTGCGTGTGGCGGACACTCCCCTGTTGCGCTTGAGTTCTTCGTGACGCAGGTGTCGACACAAGCTGAGTTCCTCGAAGTGCCTGATGCCTTGTGGGGGGGGGGGGGAGGGTATGGAGGGGTGGTTTGGAGGAGGGATGAGAAGGTTTGTCGAAGGATGGATAGATAGATGCATGAATGCATAATGGATAGATGCATGAATGCATAATGGATTGATGCATGAATTCATAATGGATGGATGCATGAATGCATAATGGATAGATGCATGAATGCATAATGGATTGATGCATGAATTCATAATGGATGGATGCATGAATGCATAATGCATAGATGCATGAATGCATAATGCATAGATGCATGAATGCATAATGCATAGATGCATGAATGCATAGATGCATGAATGCATAATGGATTGATGCATGAATGCATAATGGATTGATGCATGAATGCATAGATGCATGAATGCATAATGGATCGATGCATGAATGCATAATGGATTGATGCATGAATGCATAATGGATAGATGCATGAATGCATAATGCATAGATGCATGAATGCATAGATGCATGAATGCATAGATGCATGAATGCATAGATGCATGAATGCATAGATGCATGAATGCATAGATGCATGAATGCATAGATGCATGAATGCATAGATGCATGAATGCATAGATGCATGAATGCATAGATGCATGAATGCATAGATGCATGAATGCATAGATGCATGAATGCATAGATGCATGAATGCATAGATGCATGAATTCATAGATGCATGAATTCATAGATGCATGAATGCATAGATGCATGAATGCATAATGGATCGATGCATGAATGCATAATGGATAGATGCATGAAGGCATAATGGATAGATGCATGAATACATAATGAATAAATGAATGAATGCATAATGGATAGATGCATGAAGGCATAATGGATAGATGCATGAATGCATAATGGATAGATGCATGAATTCATAGATGCATGAATGCATAGATGCATGAATGCATAGATGCATGAATGCATAGATGCATGAATGCATAGATGCATGAATGCATAGATGCATGAATGCATAATGGATAGATGCATGAATGCATAATGGATAGATGCATGAAGGCATAATGGATAGATGCATGAATTCATAGATGCATTCATGCATCTATGCATGAATGCATAGATGCATGAATGCATAATGGATAGATGCATGAATGCATAATGGATAGATGCATGAATGCATAGATGCATGAATGCATAGATGCATGAATGCATAGATGCATGAATGCATAATGGATAGATGCATGAATGCATAATGGATAGATGCATGAATGCATAATGGATAGATGCATGAATGCATAATGGATAGATGCATGAATGCATAATGGATAGATGCATGAATGCATAATGGATAGATGCATGAATGCATAATGGATAGATGCATGAATGCATAATGGATAGATGCATGAATTCATAGATGCATGAATGCATCTATGCATGAATGCATAGATGCATGAATGCATAATGGATAGATGCATGAATGCATAATGGATAGATGCATGAATGCATAATGGATAGATGCATGAAGGCATAATGGATGGATGCATGAAGGCATAATGGATAGATGCATGAATTCATAGATGCATGAATGCATCTATGCATGAATGCATAGATGCATGAATGCATAATGGATAGATGCATGAATGCATAATGGATAGATGCATGAATGCATAATGGATAGATGCATGAATGCATAATGGATAGATGCATGAATGCATAATGGATAGATGCATGAATGCATAATGGATAGATGCATGAATGCATAATGGATAGATGCATGAATTCATAGATGCATGAATGCATCTATGCATGAATGCATAGATGCATGAATGCATAATGGATAGATGCATGAATGCATAATGGATAGATGCATGAATGCATAATGGATAGATGCATGAAGGCATAATGGATGGATGCATGAAGGCATAATGGATAGATGCATGAATTCATAGATGCATGAATGCATCTATGCATGAATGCATAGATGCATGAATGCATAATGGATAGATGCATGAATGCATAATGGATAGATGCATGAATGCATAATGGATAGATGCATGAATGCATAATGGATAGATGCATGAATGCATAATGGATAGATGCATGAATGCATAATGGATAGATGCATGAATGCATAATGGATAGATGCATGAATGCATAATGGATAGATGCATGAATGCATAATGGATAGATGCATGAATTCATAGATGCATGAATGCATCTATGCATGAATGCATAGATGCATGAATGCATAATGGATAGATGCATGAATGCATAATGGATAGATGCATGAATGCATAATGGATAGATGCATGAATGCATAATGGATAGATGCATGAAGGCATAATGGATGGATGCATGAAGGCATAATGGATAGATGCATAGTGGATGGGTTAGAACAAATTTCTAAATAAAAAAGTAATGAAGAATGTAATGGGAACAAGATGTTAAGAATGTCCTTATTATATGCATACATTTTCATCGATCCATTCATTCATTCATCCATCTATCCATCCATTCACTCACTCATACAATCATCCTTCCATCCATCCCTTCAATGTAAAATAGCTTGACCTTAAAACTGACAAGACAATTGGATGATGGCGATAATGAAGATGAAGTTGATAATGATGATGATGATGGCGATGATGTTGATAAAGATGCTGATGATAATGATGATGATAAAGATGCTGATGATAATGATGATGATAAAGATGCTGATGATGATGTTGATGATGGCGATGATGATGATATTGATGCGACAGTTATAAAGAACATGCGTCTCAGATAACAGAGACCATGATTACGCAACATTAAGACAAATATTATTAAATAAATAAATACAAATAAAAAATTATAATAATATCACTTAATTTTTTTATATTAAAAATAAACAAAATATCTTTTTTTCAACATGACAAATAAATAGAAAGTATACGAAGAGTATAGATGATATTTAATGGATGATGTTCAATGCATTCCTCCAATTCGATGCATGCTACTGTGGAACGTTAAATACGAGCCATCCTTGTGTGTGTGTGTGTGTGTGTGTGTGTGTGTGTGTGTGTGTGTGTGTGTGTTGAATTTATGAGCAATCCAGTTGCAGGCCACACCACTCCATCTCATTCCATGTTTGCTATGCAAATAAAACTACTCCCACCGTCATCATCATCATCACCACCACTGCCATCGTCATCATCACTGTCCCCATCATCATCACCATTGCCACTGCCACTGTCATCATCATCATCATCGCTACTGTCACCGTAATCATCATCATCATCATCGTCATTTTTATATTAAACGTGAACTTACGTTTTTGTACTTAACTTTATTGAGTGATGCATCATTCTAAACAAGTTTCTGATGCTTTGATGATGATGGCGATAACGACGACGATGATGATGCTGAAGATGATTATGGTATATTAAAAAATATTTAGTCGAAGTTGAATTTTTGTCTGTGTCGCATACTCACCAGCATCATCACCAGCATCATCATCAGCATCATCATCATCATCATCAACATCAGCAGCGGTATTATTTGAAGTGTAGCATCAAAGCATAAAAATACAAGTTTTTTTATTTTTCCATGCATTATCCCATTATTTGTACTATAATAATAATAATAATAATAATAATAAATAATATTTTTATATATTATAAATATAATTTGATAATAATAGAACTTGTTATTTACATGCTTGTAATGAATATTATGCTTTGCGACAGAGCACGCCATCACAAGACGAAATGCTTTGTAATCTGGTGAACAAACGGCGCAAACAACCAGATGAGAGTCCTCCAGCACATGCGTACTACATGAATTTGCCTTCATACCAAGAGATGCTTTAACCCCCTCTTCCCCCACCCAGCCTTCCATTGGCCCCATGCTCTGTTTCTTCTCACTCACTCACATCCACCCTTCCACCCCAACCTCCCACCAGCATCACATACGCACCCATTTACCACCTACCCAGCAACACACCTATTCACCAACCTCTCACCCACCAACCCCTCCTCCAACCCATCATCCACCAACCAACCAACCAACCAACCAACCATCCATCCATCCACCAACCATCCATCCATCCATCCACCCACCTAGTTCAGAGCACAGTTTGGCGACGACGCTAAAGACATTTGCAGAGAAGTCGATATAGGTGTGGATGGGGTGGAGGTCGGGCAGCACGACGGTGAGGGGCTTATTCATCGACGTGAAGGTCAACTTGCTGCTGGAGGTCACTCCTAACTGGAAGGGGGGGGGGGGTGAATTGGTGAGTGGGTGAATGAATGACAGGTTAGAGTGAAAAGGATGGATGGAGAGAGAATGAGTTGACGAAAGTAAAAATTATCCATCCACCACCCCCATCCATCCAACCATCCCCACATACCCACCCAGCATCTATGTGCCCACACAACCACATACCCACCCAGCATCCCCTACCCACACCCACCTGGTCTAGGGTGCTCTTCGTCCGGAGAAGCCATGAATTC
Organism: Piscicola geometra; assembly: GCA_943735955.1. Classification (NCBI taxonomy): domain Eukaryota; kingdom Metazoa; phylum Annelida; class Clitellata; order Hirudinida; family Piscicolidae; genus Piscicola; species Piscicola geometra. The sequence continues at coordinate 673,525 of OX030970.1, read as the reverse complement.
TTGTCGGTCCAGAAGAGGCCAAAGTCACTCCAGTCCCTCGCCACGTCTGCCCAGGTGGTCATGATGATGTTGGAAATTAAACAATATGACCACACACACACACACACACACACACACACACACACACACACACACACACACACACACACACACACATACACATACACACAAACACACAAACACACACACACATATGTACACACACACACACATGTACACACACACACACACACACACATGTACACACACACACACACACACACACACACACACACACACACACACACACACACACACATGTACACACACACACACACACACACACACACACACACACATACACACATACACACAAACACACACACACATATGTACACACACACACACACACACATGTACACACACACACACACACACACACACACACATACACACACACACACACACACACACACACACACACACACACACACACACACACACACACACACACACACACACACACACACACACACACACACACACACATACACACACTCACTGAGGGAGTCGACGAGCTTCAGCATGAGGGCACCGATGTGAGTTGAACCATGCACACGAACACTGCGTTCGGTCTGCAAGTCACTGATCAGCACCTTCAACTCCCACGAACGGTCCGTCAGTGCAGATGTCATGGTGGCGTGCTGGAGGGTTTGATGATGGTGGAGTTGCAAGGAAAGAAAATGGTGTGGCTAAGATTTTGCAAGATTTGCACTGAAGATTTTTTTATTTACACAAGTTATAATGAAGATTTGAAAATATGAGTAAGCTAATATATTCAAGAAAAGAACATGGCAGCTTGCAATTGACATATATTAGCCATCAAGCCTTGAGCAAATAAAGTTACAAGAGAATTAGCTTTACCATTTGAAAGCTTTTCTTTAAAAGAGTTTTTGACGAAAAGTAATCAATTAAGTTTTTTAAATATTTATTTTTAAGATTTAACATTTTTCAAAATTATTAATTTAAATATGTTTAACATCTTTTATAAAATAAACTACTAACTTTATTTCTTTCTTGGAATCAAAAAAACTTAACGATCATGAAAAATGTTGATTCATTCATTCTTTTAAAACTGTATTAAAAGATAAAATTTGAACAATTTAAAGCCGAAAATACAAATTTTACGAAATCTAATACCAACAACCTAATATATAGTCATTCAGGTTCAAGGGGCTCTTATAGTTGATGTATTCAAGAGTGGTTTTATAAATTTTTATTCCTTATATTTATGCGAGCAAAATTATGCATTAGAATTTATTAAATAATATAAAATATCGATTTTAGTTCTTTGACTGGTCAGAATCTATTTTTATTGAGGTTTTATTTTAAATTTCTTTCCCATAAATTTTATATTTGAAAGTCTATTAACCATTTGGAATTTCAAAGTATGTTGTGATTTATTAAATTTATAATTTTAGAAAATAAATGTAATTTCTACGATTGTTTTACATTATTTTTTAGAAATGGCGGCTGCTATGGAAATTGATGATGATTCAAACTTCAACGCAAATGACAATACTGGTCTCAAAAAACGTTTTGAAGTCAAAAAGGTCTAGATTTAATTTAAACTTTGTATACAACTATTTTTTCCAAAAGAGTTATTTGTTTAAATATATTAAAATACATTTCTGCTACCACACTGAAAATAATCATTCTAAAATTTAGAATCTAAATAAATTCAAATTTTTTTCAACAGTGGAACGCAGTGGCCTTGTGGGCATGGGGTAAATAAATGAAAAATTTCTAAACACAAAAATATTTGCAAATTCATTTTAATTTTCTAAACACTCCAAAACGTCTGCAAATGTCATCTCAACTTGCATCCCCAACCCTCAGACATAGTGGTCGACAACTGTGCTATATGCAGGAACCACATCATGGACCACTGTATGCACCTCATTCAACCACCTCTCATGCCCATTTTATCATTACCATTATTGCTCAAATAAATTATTTACCTATTTTTTTATCCTTATTTTTTTCTAGAAAATATATTAATTAAATTTTTGTAAAGCTTAGTTATGAATGTTCTGCTTTTGCAGGTATAGAGTGCCAAGCCAACCAGGCGTCTGCTTCCAGTGATGAGTGCACAGTGGCCTGGGGAGTGTGCAATGTATGTGTTTGTCTCTGTGTGTGTTGTGTGTTTTTCTGTGTTTATGTGTTGTGTGTGTGTCTTTGTATGATATATTTTCACCCATCCTAATCACCTCCGCACCATCAATGCTTTCATATTACTTTCCACACCATCAATCCATCCAACAATCAATCCATCCAACAATCAATCCATCCATCAATCCATCCATCAATCAATCCATCCATCAATCAATTCATCAATCAATCCATCCATCAATCCATCCATCCATCAATCAATCCATCAATCAATCCATCAATAAATCCATCCATCAATCAATCCATCCATCCATCCACATTACTTCCCACACCATGCATCTTTCCACCAACAGCACGCCTTCCACTTCCACTGCATCTCTCGCTGGCTGAAGACTCGACAAGTGTGTCCACTCGACAACCGCGAGTGGGAGTTCCAAAAGTGCGTTCCTTTCCTTCCTTCTCGCCAACATATTCTATTCTATTTCCGGCCGAGTGTATCATTACCAGCAATACTTTTTGGCAGTGTAATTACAATTATAGTTTCCCCATATTCCATATTCTCATTCATTTCCTCCGATTAAATCTTTTATCTGTTCGAGAATATTTCATTTGCCTCACTCACGCCTCCTCTGCAGGTATGGACACTGATCGACACCTTCATGAGAAAGAGACTCAATCCTTAAACCATTCACCCTTTATTTCAACACATTTTAAAGTTTTTAAATAAAAATTTTGATACTTTTTTTGAACTTTAAAAATAATAATTTAAATTCTAATAAGAACCACAATCTACTTTTAGTTCTAATTTATCTAGGCAGTTCTTTTAAAATTAAAGCATTTAAAATTTAAATGGTAAAGTTGCCTGTGTAATTTTTAAGCACATGATTTTGCATATTACGTGTGCAAAATGTTTATTTATTTATATGTTTTTAGTGACTGGTATTAAGTGGTGATGGTCTCTAAGAGCATTGTGAGTGATATGTCTCCATCTTTTACTAATCAATCAATCAATCACTAAATATTTTTTTAGTGCCCTTTATAAGTGAACAAAATATTAATAATAATATTAGTAATATACGCTTGTACAACACCCACCCACCTATAAGCAAGCACCTCTGCCTTACAGACTTCCTTCAAGGTGTCTCCACAACGTCTCTTGTGGCTCTCTCGTCTGTGGAGGGCCTACACCCTCACCATCGTCACCTGCGGCTTCCTCCATGCCCACTTCTCCGTCTACCCCACCCTTCACCCCAACACCTTCTCTCCCCTCTCACTCCTTCACCGATTCTTTTCCCTCTATCTCTTCCTCAACTTCTTCATCAACTTTTATCTTTCTTATGCCAACCACAGCTTCCAACCTCTCCCTGATCCACAACCCTCACTTCCATCCTCTTGCAATGAGGAGCTTGTAGAGTGTAAAATGGGTGATACTGGTAGGGAGCTAAGTGCCACCAGAAGTCACCACAACCCCTCCACATTCCACCCCAACCCCTCCACATTCCACCCCAACCCCTCCACATTCCACCCCACCCACCACAATCCCTCCACATTCCACCCAAGTCACTTGATTGACGATGAGTCCTTCTGCAAAGACTGCTCAAGCGTCAAACCACTGAAGTGTCACCATTGCATCATCTGCAAAAGGTGCAGGGTGGTTGGGTTGGTGGATAGAAAGGGGGGTTTGGTGAAAAAATAAGATGTTAATGGGTAGAGGGTGGTGAAGAGGATGGTTGAAGGAGATAGTGGGTGGGAGAAGGGAGAAGAGGGTTTGGGCAGAGGATATGATTAAATCTTTCTCAAGTTTCATGCACCTATTCACCCACCTATTCACCCACCTACTCACCCACCCACCCACCCACCTACTCACCCACCCACCCACCCACCTACTCACCCACCCACCCACCCACCTACTCACCCACCCACCCACCCACCTACTCACCCACCCACCCACCTACTCACCCACCCACCCACCTACTCACCCACCCACCCACCCATCCATGCACCCACCAACGCACCCACCCACCACCAGATGCGTCTTAGGAAGGGAACACCACTGCTTCGTGCTGGGCACCTGCATCGGCTTTAACAACCTACGCCACTTCATCTGCATCCTCCTCCTCCTCACCATCGCCTCCTTCTACTCCCTCACTCAACTCCTCCAGTACCTCCCCCTCTTCTACCCCTCCCCCTTCTCCCCCCTCTCCCTCCTCCACTACTTCCCACCAATCACAGTCTTCGAAGTGCTCCTCGGCTACCTACCGTGGCACTTCCTCTGCTACCTCTTCCTCCTCTTCACCATCATGGCGGCTCTGGTGGGCGGAGCTTACTCCTTCATCTTCTTCCTGCTCCTCACCCTCCGTGGGGTCACCTCGCACGAACACCACACCCACCAGCCACCACCCAAGCGACCCCCCTTCACCAACTTCAAAAACACCTTTGGCACCCGTTGGTACCTGGGCATCTTGTGTCCCCTCCTCTACCAGCCAATCAGAATCGAGACGGGTGTCAAGTCGGTGTGATGGGGGGAGGGGGGAGAAGGTTGAGTTGGTGTGATGGGGGGAGGGGGGAGAAGGTTGAGTTGGTGTGATGGGGGGAGGGGGGAGAAGGTTGAGTTGGTGTGATGGGGGGGAGGGGTGGAGAAGGTTGAGTTGGTGTGATGGGGGGAGGGGGGAGAAGGTTGAGTCGGTGTGATGGGGGGAGGGGGGAGAAGGTTGAGTTGGTGTGATGGGGGGAGGGGGGAGAAGGTTGAGTTGGTGTGATGGGGGGAGGGGGGAGAAGGTTTAGTCGGTGTGATGGGGGGAGGGGGGAGAAGGTTGAGTTGGTGTGATGGGGGGAGGGGGGAGAAGGTTGAGTTGGTGTGATGGGGGGAGGGGTGGAGAAGGTTGAGTTGGTGTGATGGGGGGAGGGGGGAGAAGGTTGAGTTGGTGTGATGGGGGGAGGGGTGGAGAAGGTTGAGTTGGTGTGATGGGGGGAGGGGGGAGAAGGTTGAGTTGGTGTGATGGGGGGAGGGGGGAGAAGGTTTAGTCGGTGTGATGGGGGGAGGGGGGAGAAGGTTGAGTTGGTGTGATGGGGGGAGGGGGGGAGAAGGTTGAGTCGGTGTGATGGGGGGAGGGGGGAGAAGGTTGAGTTGGTGTGATGGGGGGAGGGGGGAGAAGGTTTAGTCGGTGTGATGGGGGGAGGGGGGAGAAGGTTGAGTTGGTGTGATGGGGGGAGGGGGGAGAAGGTTGAGTTGGTGTGATGGGGGGAGGGGGGAGAAGGTTTAGTCGGTGTGATGGGGGGAGGGGGGAGAAGGTTGAGTTGGTGTGATGGGGGGAGGGGGGAGAAGGTTGAGTCGGTGTGATGGGGGGAGGGGGGAGAAGGTTGAGTTGGTGTGATGGGGGGAGGGGGGGAGAAGGTTTAGTCGGTGTGATGGGGGGAGGGGGGAGAAGGTTGAGTTGGTGTGATGGGGGGAGGGGGGAGAAGGTTTAGTCGGTGTGATGGGGGGAGGGGGGGAGAAGGTTTAGTCGGTGTGATGGGGGGAGGGGGGAGAAGGTTTAGTTGGTGTGATGGGGGGAGGGGGGAGAAGGTTGAGTCGGTGTGATGGGGGGAGGGGGGAGAAGGTTGAGTTGGTGTGATGGGGGGAGGGGGGAGAAGGTTGAGTTGGTGTGATGGGGGGAGGGGTGGAGAAGGTTGAGTTGGTGTGATGGGGGGAGGGGGGAGAAGGTTGAGTCGGTGTGATGGGGGGAGGGGGGAGAAGGTTGAGTTGGTGTGATGGGGGGAGGGGGGAGAAGGTTGAGTTGGTGTGATGGGGGGAGGGGTGGAGAAGGTTGAGTTGGTGTGATGGGGGGAGGGGGGAGAAGGTTGAGTTGGTGTGATGGGGGGAGGGGGGAAAAGGTTTAGTCGGTGTGATGGGGGGAGGAGGGAGAAGGTTGAGTTGGTGTGATGGGGGGAGGGGGGAGAAGGTTTAGTCGGTGTGATGGGGGGAGGGGGGAGAAGGTTTAGTCGGTGTGATGGGGGGAGGGGGGAGAAGGTTGAGTTGGTGTGATGGGGGGAGGGGGAGAAGGTTTAGTCGGTGTGATGGGGGGAGGGGGGAGAAGGTTTAGTCGGTGTGATGGGGGGAGGGGGGAGAAGGTTTAGTCGGTGTGATGGGGGGAGGGGGGAGAAGGTTGAGTTGGTGTGATGGGGGGAGGGGGGAGAAGGTTGAGTTGGTGTGATGGGGGGAGGGGGGAGAAGGTTGAGTTGGTGTGATGGGGGGGAGGGGGGAGAAGGTTGAGTTGGTGTGATGGGGGGAGGGGGGAGAAGGTTTAGTCGGTGTGATGGGGGGAGGGGGGGAGAAGGTTGAGTTGGTGTGATGGGGGGAGGGGGGAGAAGGTTGAGCTGGTGTGATGGGGGGAGGGGGGAGAAGGTTGAGTTGGTGTGATGGGGGGAGGGGGGGAGAAGGTTTAGTCGGTGTGATGGGGGGAGGGTGGAGAAGGTTTAGTCGGTGTGATGGGGGGGGGGGGGAGGGGGGAGAAGGTTGAGTTGGTGTGGAGGGAGGGCGTTGTGTCAGTGTAATGAGGGGTGGGGTGGAAAGGAATTTGCAAATTGGTAATCTGTTGCGTTCTGAAATGATGATGGAAGTGGTTTGTGATGATGATGATGATGCTCTAACACCAGGACATAAGTGATCGATGTACTGAATCTGAAAGACTTGCCAGTAATGAGGGCATCTCATGCACTTGCATGCACGCCACTTGCACCTCAACTCCGCTCCCATCTCAAGCAATCATTTATTGCGACACATTCCGTCATTTTGTGAATATTATCTACACCGAATGTTTGAAGTGTCCTCTCTTAACCAATCAACCTCTCCACCAAAACCTCCCTATCCCCACACCTTCCAACCCAAACCCTCCCTCCCCTCCTCCTCCCCCTTCTCCCCCCCCTCCTCCTCCCCCTTCTCCTTCCCTCCTCCTCCCCCTTCTCCCCCTCCCCTCTTCCGTTCACTCAGGCCTCAGTGGGTTTCGAACTCGGAGGCTCAGGAAGCCCTTGTTGGCGACGTAACCTATGCGGTAAGAGGCCTGTCTGAAGTAGCACTCCTGTCTGTCGGCCACCACCACCATGCCCCCTCCCCTCCTCCTCGCCCTCCTCACGTTCCTGGTGTGTGGGTGATGATGATGATGGTGGTGGTGGTGATGATGATGGTGATGGTATGGGTGATGATGATAGTGAATGAATGGGCAAGTATTAAGAGTGTGAACCTCTTAAGGAAAGGTCTTTGACTCCATCCTGATCCATCCTCTTCTTCCTCCTCCTCCTCACCATCCACCCATCCTTCCATGTACGAATTTCTCCTCATCTCCTCCACTACCCTCCTACTTCCTACCACCTTTTCATCATCATCATCACCACCACCACTATTACTATCATCACCATCTTCTTCGACATCATCATCCTCTGAAACATCTTCCACATCATCATTTTCCTCATCATCTTCATGCATTGTTTCATCTTCATCATCTACATCACCTCTATCGTCACCATTACCATTATGCTTTATACCACTATTGTCAAAGTTATCATTATCATCAGAATTATGCTTTATATCATCAACATCATCATTATCAACATCATTATTATCGCTTACAACTTCATCACCTTTATCACTTTCTAAGACACTACCATCATCACCAGCTTCATCAACTCTTCTTTCAGCTCCATCAGAACAAGAGTTTAAACCATCATCATCATCGTGATCATCATCACGACTATTATCATCTTCATCACTTAAGCCATCATCATCATCATCATCATTACTTAAACCCTCATCATCATCATCATCATCATTACTTAAGCCCTCATCATCATCATCATCTTCATCATCTGAAGCAGAATTCTTTACCTTATCAACCTCATAAACATCATCAACATTGTTCCTCATCAACCCATTTTCACCTTCATCATTTTCCCCCAGAACATTATCATCATCACAATCATCATCATCATCACAATCATCATCATCATAACCCTTTCCACACATCATCAGAAAGTCTTCCATTATATCGCTAACTTCCTTATCATTTCTGGCGGGATTTTCATCTTCTTCTTCATCATCATCATCATTAATACCATCAAGATCATCATCATCACTTCTATGATCATCGTGATCATCATCATCATCATTTTTCAAACTTGACTTACTAGAGGCACTGTCCTCATCAACATCATCATCAACACCATTCAAATATGCATTACAATCACCTCCATCCATGTCATCATCTTTCTCCTCTTCTTCTCTATCATCATCATCATCACCACTATCATCTCCATCATCATTATCATTATTTTCCACTTTGTTATTTATTTTATTATTCATGTTGCCATAGTTACGGTAGCTGGTGGTCAAGAGATCATCATCATCACGCTGGCACTCACCCGTACTGTCCATCTCCCCTCTCACCACTCCATCTCTCTGCAAAACCAGAAAAATAATCACTAATACTTCTACTACTACTACTTCTACTACTACTACTACTACTACTACTACTACTACTACTACTACTACTACTACTACTACTATTACTATTACTACTACTACTACTGCTACTACTACTACTACTACTACTACTACTACTACTACTACTACTACTACTACTACTTCTACTAATACTACTACTCCTACTACTACTACTACTACTACTACTACTACTACTACTACTACTACTACTACTACTACTACTACTACTACTACTACTACTACTACTACTACTACTACTACTACTACTACTACTACTACTACTACTACTACTACTACTACTTTTACTAACGAAGGTGAACTTGAAGGCTTCACACAGTCTCTTAAGACACTCATGTCTGTAGTGGTGGCAGGCTGTGTGCGAGAGGAGTGGTCTGTTGTTGCTGCCGTTGTTGGTGGTGTTGTTGTTGTTAGTGCCATTGTTGCCATTGTTGTTGGTGGTGTTGTTGTTGTTAGTGCCATTGTTGTCATTGTTGGTGGTGGTGTTGTTGTTGTTAGTGCCATTGTTGCCATTGTTGTTGGTGGTGTTGTTGTTGTTGTGGTTGTTGTTGTGGTTGTTGTTGTGGTTGTTGTTGTTGTGGTTGTTGTTGTGGTTGTTGTATAGATAGGAATCTTCAAAGATCTCAATCAACTTTCTTGAGTTCTCATCGGACGCGAGGAGTTGAAGCTGTGAAGATGATGATGATGATGATGAGGATGATGATGGTGGTGGTGGTATAAATACTAATATAAATAGAAGAAAGATAAAATGAATAACAGGATAGAACAAATGAAAAGTACAACAACCTCCTTGATGAGTGCTTGCATGACGCGGTCAATGGTGGAGAAGAGAACCAGCAGCTTGACCCTCGCCTCCCTCCACCACGCCTTCTGCTCTCCCTCCTCCCCTCCACCTCCATTACCTCCTTCTCTCCCTCCACCTCCATTACCTCCTCCTCTCCCTCCACCTCCATTACCTCCTCCTCTCCCTCCACCTCCTCCACTCCCTCCTCCTCCATCCATCGCCATCACCACCCTCTTGTAGTGTTCCTCGCAAGCCTCAATGGCTGACTCGGCAAGGCAGTGTGTACTGAAGGAGTACAAGTTCTCTGTCGCCTTGCCTCCTGGTAATAGAAGTAGTGGTGGTAGTGGTGATGGTAGTAGTAGTAGTAGTAGTAGTAGTAGTAGTAGTAGTAGTAGTAGTAGTAGTAGTAGTAGTAGTATTCTCGTCATCATCATCATCACAACCAACCTAGAGTGACCAGCTGAATCTTGGTAGCCTCTTCCTCCCCTTTTGAAGAAATCTTTTTGTTATGATTATTGTAGTTGTTGTTATGATTATTGTAGTTGTTATGGTTATTGTTGTTGTTATGGTTATTGTTGTTGTTATTATTGTTGTTGTTATTCTTAATCTTTTCATTCGTCTTGTTGCTCCCAGTGATAACGGCTTTCTCACCACTATTATTTATATTATTGTCACTACTATTATTATTGTTTTTAATATTCATGCTTCTCTTATTATTAATCTTTTTATTATTGTTTTTATTGTTCACTTTAACAACCCTCTTCCCCTTCCTCACAGGTACAACCCTGGTCTTCTTCATCTTAGCATCCTCATCACCACCACCCCCCTCCTCCTCCTCATCATCCTCTCCCTCCCCCTCCTCCTTCTCCACATCATCATCAACACCACCCGCCTCCACCCTATCGGATATCTCCTTCACCTCACCCAGCTTGCGACACAGCTGATGATGCAGCCACAGCACCAAGTACATGCACGCACTGTGCATCATTACCACTTCCCCCTGTGTGTTCACCTTCACGCACGTACCCTCGTATCTATCTTTAGTCTTCTCTTCGGAAATCCCCACTCCCCTCCGAGGCCTATTTATAGCTAGGCTGTACTCAACATCATCATCATCGCCACCACCATCACCTTCTTTTTCCTTACCATCCTTTTCTTTATAATCATCATCATCACCAGCATCTTTCTCCACGGGTCTCTTTCCATCATCATCTCCACCACTCCCACCAGCATCATTACTAGCACTACCACCACCACCAGCCTCATCATCATCACCAACACCTTTCTCCTCCTCTTCCTTTTTCTCTTCCCCCTCCCTCACAACATCATTTTGTACCTCTTTCCTCATCACATCAACCTTGCTATTTTTAGTTTTGCTGGAAATATTATTAATATTATTATTACTACCATTCTTATTAGTACTACTACCACAACTACCATCCTTAGTATCATTACCACCACCACTACTCCAACCCAAGCTGATCAACTTGCCCAACAACAACACCACGCCCATCCCTACCACACTGCAGTTCTTATCTGCGGCACTTTTAACCGCCATGTGACTGCTTAACAGACGCTCCACGTCGCCTAGCAACGCCTTATTTTTATTTATGTTGTTTACATTATTATTTTTATTATTCATCTTGTTATTGCTTTTGTGGTGGTGGTGGTGGTGGTAGTAGTTGTAGTCGAAAAGACAACCCCTCATCAGGTTGTCAGGCCCGTATATCCTCATCAGCTGCTCCGACTGGTAACCATTTCATAATAAGAATATAATAATAATAACGATAATGATGGTGATGATGATGATGATGATGATGATGATGATGATGGTGATGATGATAGCAACCTCGGAATGCATTGCTTCAGCGTGGTTCATGATCACCTTGAAAGAAAATATATTATTATTATTATTAGTGGTGTTAGTAATAGTAGTATCATCATCAGCACCTTGGACTTGAGCTGGCTATGACAGAGTTGTTTCATGAGAGAGAGTTCACAGCTGACCCACTTTTGTTGTTGTCGCGCCATCTGTTCCCGCCACACCTGTGTTGTTGTTGTTGTTGTCATGGAGCCTTCAATACAATACACATCTGAGCAATCAACCATCCCACCCCCCCCACAAAAACCCTCTCCCACCCACCTCATTGAACCTCTTCCTCTCACTCCTCCACCTCCCCCACCTACCTCATTGAACCTCTTCCTCTCACTCCTCCACCTCCCCACCCACCTCATTGAACCTCCTCCTCTCACTCCTCCACCTCCCCACCCACCTCATTGAACCTCTTCCTCTCACTCCTCCACCTCCCCACCCACCTCATTGAACCTCTTCCTCTCACTCCTCCACCTCCCCCACCCACCTCATTGAACCTCTTCCTCTCACTCCTCCACCTCCCCACCCACCTCATTGAACCTCTTCCTCTCACTCCTCCACCTCCCCACCCACCTCATTGAACCTCCTCCTCTCACTCCTCCACCTCCCCCACCCACCTCATTGAACCTCTTCCTCTCACTCCTCCACCTCCCCACCCACCTCATTAAACCTCTTCCTCTCACTCCTCTACCTCCCCACCCACCTCATTGAACCTCTTCCTCTCACTCCTCCACCTCCCCACCCACCTCATTGAACCTCTTCCTCTTACTCCTCCACCTCCCCCACCCACCTCATTGAACCTCTTCCTCTCACTCCTCCACCTCCCCCACCCACCTCATTGAACCTCTTCCTCTTACTCCTCCACCTCCCCACCCACCTCATTGAACCTCTTCCTCTCACTCCTCCACCTCCCCCACCCACCTCATTGAACCTCTTCCTCTCACTCCTCCACCTCCCCCACCCACCTCATTGAACCTCCTCCTCTCACTCCTCCACCTCCCCACCCACCTCATTGAACCTCCTCCTCTCACTCCTCCACCTCCCCCACCCACCTCATTGAACCTCTTCCTCTCACTCCTCCACCTCCCCACCCACCTCATTGAACCTCCTCCTCTCACTCCTCCACCTCCCCACCCACCTCATTGAACCTCTTCCTCTCACTCCTCCACCTCCCCCACCTACCTCATTGAACCTCTTCCTCTCACTCCTCCACCTCCCCACCCACCTCATTGAACCTCTTCCTCTCACTCCTCCACCTCCCCCACCCACCTCATTGAACCTCTTCCTCTCACTCCTCCACCTCCCCACCCACCTCATTGAACCTCTTCCTCTCACTCCTCCACCTCCCCACCCACCTCATTGAACCTCTTCCTCTCACTCCTCCACCTCCCCCACCCACCTCATTGAACCTCTTCCTCTCACTCCTCCACCTCCCCACCCACCTCATTGAACCTCTTCCTCTCACTCCTCCACCTCCCCCACCCACCTCATTGAACCTCTTCCTCTCACTCCTCCACCTCCCCCACCCACCTCATTGAACCTCTTCCTCTCACTCCTACACCTCCCCCACCCACCTCATTGAACCTCTTCCTCTCACTCCTCCACCTCCCCACCCACCTCATTGAACCTCTTCCTCTCACTCCTCCACCTCCCCCACCCACCTCATTGAACCTCTTCCTCTCACTCCTCCACCTCCCCACCCACCTCATTGAACCTCTTCCTCTCACTCCTCCACCTCCCCACCCACCTCATTGAACCTCCTCCTCTCACTCCTCCACCTCCCCCACCCACCTCATTGAACCTCTTCCTCTCACTCCTCCACCTCCCCACCCACCTCATTAAACCTCTTCCTCTCACTCCTCTACCTCCCCACCCACCTCATTGAACCTCTTCCTCTCACTCCTCCACCTCCCCACCCACCTCATTGAACCTCTTCCTCTTACTCCTCCACCTCCCCCACCCACCTCATTGAACCTCTTCCTCTCACTCCTCCACCTCCCCCACCCACCTCATTGAACCTCTTCCTCTTACTCCTCCACCTCCCCACCCACCTCATTGAACCTCTTCCTCTCACTCCTACACCTCCCCCACCCACCTCATTGAACCTCTTCCTCTCACTCCTCCACCTCCCCACCCACCTCATTGAACCTCTTCCTCTCACTCCTCCACCTCCCCCACCCACCTCATTGAACCTCTTCCTCTCACTCCTCCACCTCCCCACCCACCTCATTGAACCTCTTCCTCTCACTCCTCCACCTCCCCACCCACCTCATTGAACCTCCTCCTCTCACTCCTCCACCTCCCCCACCCACCTCATTGAACCTCTTCCTCTCACTCCTCCACCTCCCCACCCACCTCATTAAACCTCTTCCTCTCACTCCTCTACCTCCCCACCCACCTCATTGAACCTCTTCCTCTCACTCCTCCACCTCCCCACCCACCTCATTGAACCTCTTCCTCTTACTCCTCCACCTCCCCCACCCACCTCATTGAACCTCTTCCTCTCACTCCTCCACCTCCCCCACCCACCTCATTGAACCTCTTCCTCTTACTCCTCCACCTCCCCACCCACCTCATTGAACCTCTTCCTCTCACTCCTCCACCTCCCCCACCCACCTCATTGAACCTCTTCCTCTCACTCCTCCACCTCCCCCACCCACCTCATTGAACCTCTTCCTCTCACTCCTCCACCTCCCCCACCCACCTCATTGAACCTCTTCCTCTCACTCCTCCACCTCCCCACCCACCTCATTGAACCTCTTCCTCTCACTCCTCCACCTCCCCACCCACCTCATTGAACCTCCTCCTCTCACTCCTCCACCTCCCCCACCCACCTCATTGAACCTCTTCCTCTCACTCCTCCACCTCCCCCACCCACCTCATTGAACCTCTTCCTCTCACTCCTCCACCTCCCCACCCACCTCATTGAACCTCTTCCTCTCACTCCTCCACCTCCCCACCCACCTCATTGAACCTCTTCCTCTCACTCCTCCACCTCCCCACCCACCTCATTGAACCTCTTCCTCTCACTCCTCCACCTCCCCACCCACCTCATTGAACCTCTTCCTCTCACTCCTCCACCTCCCCCACCCACCTCATTGAACCTCTTCCTCTCACTCCTCCACCTCCCCCACCCACCTCATTGAACCTCTTCCTCTCACTCCTCCACCTCCCCCACCCACCTCATTGAACCTCTTCCTCTTACTCCTCCACCTCCCCACCCACCTCATTGAACCTCTTCCTCTCACTCCTCCACCTCCCCCACCCACCTCATTGAACCTCTTCCTCTCACTCCTCCACCTCCCCACCCACCTCATTGAACCTCTTCCTCTCACTCCTCCACCTCCCCACCCACCTCATTGAACCTCTTCCTCTCACTCCTCCACTCCTGCAGTCTCATCTGCATCCTCCTCAGAGCGATGGGAACTGCGATGAAGGGCTTCAGCTTCAAGCCGTCGATGAAGTCGCTGCAGCGGTCGCCGTAGATCCTGTGCGTGCGTGGGTTGGGATGGTTGGATGAGTGAGTGAGGGAAGGAGTTATGTTATTTGGGTTGTTGGGTGGGTTGGGATGGTTGGATGAGTGAGTGAGGGAGTTGAGTTATTTGGGTTGTTGGGTGGGTTGGGATGGTCGGATGAGTGAGTGAGGGAGTTGAGTTATTTGGGTTGTTGGGTGGGTTAGTGGGTTAGACAGGGTGGATTGGGAGTTATTGGATGGTTGTATGGAAGAGATGGAAGTGCTTTTCTCTCATAAGACATCATAACTATCATCACCACCACTGTCATCATAACTATTATCACCACCACTGTCATCATAACTATCATCACTACCACATCGTCATCATAACTATCATGACTACCACATCGTCATCATAACTACCACCACATCGTCATCATAACTACCACCACATCATCATCATAACTACCACCACATCGTCATCATGACTACCACCACCCTACCACACAAACCACTGCACGCACCTCTCAATCGACCTCCTCTGCAGCACCTCAGAACTCCCGCCCAATCTCTCGTCCAATCGGAAGGCAGACAACTCGTCATGTGACATCGCCTTCATCCTCTCGTTGACGGCCTGCAGCGTCTCGCAGGTGCTGTTCACGCTGTCTATCACGATGTCCAACTGTGTGGGGGGAGGGGTGGGGAGAGGAGTGGGGGATGGGTGGGGGCAGGGGGTGGAAGGAGGGGTGGGGGTGATGATGAGGAGGAGTGAATAAAAAGAAGGAAAAAGAATAAAAGGGTGATGATGATGATTATGTTAATTCCCTCTAGCACTCATTCCTTCTACCACCTTCCACATACCCCCCACTCACATCCCTCTACCTACTTACCCACTCACATCCCTCCACCTACTTACCCACCCACTCACTCACTCCACCCACCCACTCACTCCACCCACCCACCCACTCCACCCACCCACTCCACCCACCCACTCACCCACTCACTCACTCCACTCACTCACTCACTCCACCACCCCTCACTCACCTCAAACCTCTCATCCTCACACTTGTGCATGAACTCCTTGATGGCACTGATCTTGCCTGCTCCCAAGCTCTCCGACGTGCAGATCGAGTCGTTAGACCAGAGAGGAAAGCAGCTCCATCTGTCGTTCAATACCTGCAGTTGTGTGTGTGTGTGTGTGCGTGTGTGTGTGTGTGTGGTTGTGTGTGTGTGTGTGTGTGTGTGTGTGTGTGTGTGTGTGTGTGTGGGGTTGTGTGTGTGTGTGTGTGTGTGTGTGTGTGGTTGTGTGTGTGTGTGTGTGTGTGTGTGTGTGTGTGTGTGTGTGTGTGTGTGTGTGTGTGTGTGTGTGTGTGTGTGTGTGTGTGTGTGTGTGTGTGTGTGTGTGTGTGTGTGTGTGTGTGTGGTGGTGTTTGTGGTTGTGTGTGTGGGTGGTGAATGGGTAGTGAAGAAATGATGAATAGGTGATGAATGGGGGATGAATGGATGGTAAATGTGTGGTGAATGGATAATGAATGAATGGTGAATAGGGAGTGAATGGGTGGTGAATGGATAATGAATGGAGGATGGAGGGCAGTGAATGGCAACCTCATCACACAGGGCATCCCTGCCTGCA
>OX030970.1:612137-649637 GCA_943735955.1 Piscicola geometra | reverse complement strand
AACGACTGTGTGGTGGGATGCTTTGGCAGGTTGGGCGAAAGAAGGTGGAGAGTTGGAGATGATGATGATGATGATGGGAGTGGAGGAAGTTATGATGATGATGATGGGAAAAAAGTTCCAAAAAGTTTTTACAAGAAGTTTAACTGCACTGAAGAGACTTGGATGGAAAGGATTAGAGGTGAGTGGATGGATGGATGGATTGATGGATGGATGGATGGATGAATGGATGGATTGATTGATGACTGGATGGATGGATGGATGGATGGATAGATGATATGTGGATAACTTTCAGAGATCAGTGCAGCCTACTCCAACAAGAGTGTTGTCTTCTCAAGTCATCAAGAAATCAATCCTGCAACAACAACAACAACAACACCAACAACATTTTCAACAACAACCCCACCACCACCAACAACTGCAGCACCAACAACCCCACCAGCACCAACAATTCCCTGCCAACCTCAACTAAGCGTGGTGCCCCTCCTCCTCCACCACTCCCTCCTGCCATCCGACCACTCCTTCCACCACCACCACCCCTCTGCCTCCCTCCACACGTCACGTGATGTGGTCCTCCACCAATGCCGTCACCACTACGCATGTTGTCGGCATGAAAACAACAACGATGACAAAAACAACCACAAATATAGTGTAAATAGTTTTAGTAATAGTAGTAGTAGTAGTAGTAATAGTAGAAGTAGTAGTAGTAGTAATAGTAGTAGTAGTATGATCAATGGACACAACACGAATCTCAACAAAGACCTCAAAGTCTGCGTGGTCGATAAATGGGAGGAAATCTACCAAGTGGTCAACGTGAGAGTTCACTTTTAGTCATTATTATCATATCCATGTTCACTTTAAATCATTATCACCATATCCATGTTCACTTTTAATCATTATCACCATATCCATGTTCACTTTTAGTCATTATCACCATATCCATGTTCACTTTTAATCATTATCACCATATCCATGTTCACTTTTAGTCATTATCATCGCTTGCCCTGAAGAGGGCGTCTGGCACTTCCTCACTGCGTCTCAGTGGAGGCAAGGCTCCCAGGGCACTGCTGATTACCATGGAGACGAGCATTTTAAGACAAGAAAAATAAATGTGTGAAAAAAGAAGAAAAAATGAAAATTACTATAAAAATAATAATAAAAATAAGTATTATTTTCATAATAGTAATAACAAGAATGATGAGGGAAATGTAAATGTTATTTTTATAAAGGCGCAAAAACATAAAGACATCTCCAAGAGATCATTCTTCAAAAGCTTCGTCCCAAATATGGAGCATGCCAGTTGTGAAAGAGATGATGGATGGATGGATGGATGGATGGATGGATGGATGGATGGATGGATGGATGGATGGATGGATGGATGGATGGATGGATGGATGGATGGATGGATGGATGGATGGATGGATGGATGGATGGATGGATGGATGGATGGATGGATGGATGGATGGATGGATGGATGGATGGATGGATGGATGGATGGATGGATGGATGGATGGATGGATGGATGGATGGATGGATGGATGGATGGATGGATGGATGGATGGATGGATGGATGGATGGATGGATGGATGGATGGATGGATGGATGGATGGATGGATGGATGGATGGATGGATGGATGGATGGATGGATGGATGGATGGATGGATGGATGGATGGATGGATGGATGGATGGATGGATGGATGGATGGATGGATGGATGGATGGATGGATGGATGGATGGATGGATGGATGGATGGATGGATGGATGGATGGATGGATGGATGGATGGATGGATGGATGGATGGATGGATGGATGGATGGATGGATGGATGGATGGATGGATGGATGGATGGATGGAAGGATGGATGGATGGATGGATGGATGGATGGATGGATGGATGGATGGATGGATGGATGGATGGATGGAAGGATGGATGGATGGATGGATGGATGGATGGATGGATGGATGGATGGATGGATGGATGGATGGATGGATGGATGGATGGAAGGATGGATGGATGGAAGGATGGGTGAATGGATGGATGAATGGATGGATGGATGGATGGATGGATGGATGGATGAATGGATGGATGGATGGATGGAAGGATGGATGGATGGATGGATGGATGGATGGATGGATGGATAGATGGATGGATGGATGGATGGATGGATGGATGGATGGATGGATGGATGGATGAATGGATGGATGGATGAATGGATGAATGAATGAATGGATAGATGGATGGATTGAAGAAAAATAACCGACAAAAGGGAGAAAGAACGTGAAGTTTAGAGAGGCAGTGAGTGATGCAGAGTGACTGAGGCATCTCTGAGGCAATGAATGAGAAGGGTGCAAAAGCTTTGATTGCTTTGGCGCCACTTGTGGAAATGCCATTACGTTGTGTTCCTTGGTGGTGGTGGTGGTGGTGATGATGATGGTGGTAGTGGTTATGATGATGATAGTGGTAGTGGTAATGATGATGGTGGTAGAAGTGATGGCGTTTGTGATGATGGTGGTAGAAGTGATGGTGTTTGTGATGATAGTAAAGACGATGGTAATTTCTTAATTTGCACAACCTTCAATGTTTACAAGTCTCTAACCTACCACGTTCTCCGCACCCTTTCTTCACACCACCCCCTCCACCTTCCCTAAGCATCCTCCACCACCCCCTCCACACCAAACATCCTCCACCACCCCCTCCACGCTAAACATTTTCCACCACCCCACCTTCACCAGTATAGCACCACAGCCACCAGAACCACCATCCACGGACACACGGCCTTCACCACCACGATGCCCTATCTCTTCCGCTTCCTCAACCACACCTCCTGTCGCTGCCAAACACTCCTCAGGTACTCGGTCTTTCTAGCGATGCAACTTTCAAACTGATTCGTTGGTCCTCTGGCGGTTTCATGCCAGTTCACTTTTAAATTGGGTGAACGGGTAGCTGAGTCGGCAACGACTTTCGGCTTTGACCAATAATGAAAGGTCTTAGGTTCAAGTGCAACCAATGCCCTAGTAACCCAAAAGCGCAAATGAAAATATGCAGCCTAAGTGGCCTGGAAGTCCGTTCGGGTTATACGCCACTATAATAATGCTCGTCATTATTATTATTATTATAAGAAAAAAATTATTCATATAAATTCTAGGTTCTTGGAATGAAAATGTGAATTATAGTTCTATGCACGAGGGTTGCGTCACGATTGCATAGACAAAAGAGCAGCACGAGTGTCTCTAATTGGGAATTAATGGCTGTGCACTTGATTGGTGCCTCTCAATTGGACGTTTTGCTTCATCATCATCATCATCACTTCAGTGTAGACATGCTGTCATCCACCCATCCATTCTGCTTCCTCGTCCATCCATGCATCCATGCATCCATGCATCCATCCATCCATCCATCCATCCATCCATCCATCCATCCATCCATCCATCCATCCATCCATCCATCCATCCATCCATCCATCCATCCATCCATCCATCCATCCATCCATCCATCCATCCATCCATCCATCCATCCATCTATCCAGGAACAACATGAAGTGTCCTTCAATGTTCGAATTCTCATCCCTTTCCTCCTCCTCCCACCCATCCATCCATCCACCGTCCCATCCTTCTCTTACTGTCTTCATCGTCAATTCTTCAACTTTGAACTACCAACCCCCAAGTCACCCCATCCCTCCACCCTACACCCACCCCATCCCTCCACCCCACACCCACCCCATCCCTCCACCCCACACCCACCCCATCCCTCCACCCCACACCCACCCTTCCACCCACGACGAGTGTGCTTGTAGAGCGACTTCGATAACCTACCAAAGATGCCTTAAAGTCCGCAGTGGCAGAGCCAGACTCAACTTTGTCGACACGAGGTTGGTCTTTGGGCAGTTGCGTGGGGCTTTGTGCTTGTTTGATCCGCTCCCGCACTTTTCTTGTCTCCCCCCTCCCCCTCCCCCTCCCTTCCTTCCTACATTTTCTGTTTTATCATCTGCTTCCCCCCCTACATATCCCCCACGTCTGCCCTCTTACATATCCTCCCTCCCTTCCCACCCACAGGTGCATCCGCCTAGCCCAATGCCACCCCCCTCCATGCGACCCTGGTCTCTCCTTCCACCTCGACAAACGGAAATGTTCCTGATATCACTATCATAACCACCCTTTCATCACTACCACCACCTCCGTTACCACGGCCACCACTACTACTACCACCATCACTTCCACCACCACCACCTCCACCACCACCCTCACCACTACTGCCACCACCACCACTGCTACTAGCACCATCACCTCCACCACTACCTCCACCACCATCTCCACCACCACTACCTCCACCACCACCTCCACCACCACCATCACCACCACTGCCACCACCACCACTGCTACTACCACCTTTACCATCACCACCCCCCTCCCTGTTAGTGTTAAACTATCTTATTCTATAGACGAAGACAAACATTAGTTGTAATTTTAAGGCGCCATTTTAAGTGGATGATGCTGATGATGATGATGATGCTGACGATGATGCTGATGATGATGATGATGCTGACGATGATGCTGATGATGATGATGCTAATGCTGATGGTGATGCTGATGATGCTAATGATGATGCTGATGCTGATGCTGATGATGATGCTGATGCTGACGATGATGATGATGATGCTAACGCATAATGATAAACTTGCCTTTAAAGCGACTTGTGTTTTGTATTAATCTAAATTCATTGTCATCACTCACGCCTGATTTTCATTAAATTTGTTCCACCATCACTTCTTCATTTTCTGCATTTTTAAGTTATGTTTTTTTACCTTACAAATTATTAAAAAATTATGTTATTATTGAACAAATTATAATATTTTTATTGGTGTTTTAATCGTCTTTAACGTCCTACATGATCAGTAATTGAATTTTGGGACAAAGTTAAATTTTTAAAGTAAGTTATTCTTCGTCCTTTGAAAGCATTCACACAGATTTGTACATTTGAACTAAATTTATAATTGTTTGTACGCACTTTTATAATTATATTTTTGGAAAAATATACAAAAATATGCAAAAATTATACTTTTTTAGGACTAAAAAACGAAGGCTTCAAATAAAATTATGAAAACTTTGCACTTTTAAAGAAGAGGAAGATTTAGAATTAGAATAGTTGTGTCATAAATACAAAGTAATTGTAAACTCACATTCGAGATAAGCCATAACAGATCTCAGAAGACATAAAAATGCACCACAAACCTCTACACATACCTCGACGCTGATTTATGAGACGAAATGAAGGTTCTCAGAAGGGAGAAGAAGTTGTTTCAAGCCGAATATCATCAAAAGATAGATTGAGTGATGGATAGATAGATGTTTTTGTGGTGAGGAAAGATGGGAAAAGTGTGTTTAGGACCAATTGATGATGAAAATATAACCTGTAAACTTAATTTAGAGAAAAAAAACAATAAACCCAATGTTTTAAAAATGATTTATTGGTTGATAAAACTAATTAGTTTAAAAAAAATGAAATATTAATTTTAAAAGTTAAGGGCTTTCTCAACTGTTACATTTAAAATGGAAAATAATCCGTTATATCCATTTCGTTTCAATTTCAACTCTTCTGTCATGCCTATAAATTGAATAGTTTAACTAAAAAATAGTTTTTACATTTGAAATTTTAAAAAAACCGCGATAATTTTCACAAGCTATGGCAACAAAAACTCAATCTGAGCCTGAAGAGAACGGTTTCAAGGTTGAAGATGAGATTTTAAATGCCGAAGACGGCTTAGACATGCTGAAAGAGTTGGGCGAGAACGAGCACCATTCGGAGCTGCTGATGGACGCCACAGTGCTTGAAAACTCGTCCACTGCCAAGCAGGCAGACGTCCTCATCATCACCAACCTCTCACACTCCATTTTCAGTGACTCAGAAAAAAAAGTGTTTATACTTTTTAAAAAATATTTTTTAAATATTAAATATATAAAAATGGTTAATTAATCCGCATAACTCAAGTTTAACTCACAAAATTGCATCAGAAAATCTTTGAAGGACTGGTCTTGCAGATCGAGCCAAAAGCCACCTTCAGTTACCTGAGCAGTTTCCGACGAACGAGGGTGCAGACAACTTGTGAAGAGACCGCCCTCAACTGCATCCAGTACCTGCACAACTTCCGACTCTTTGACACCGTCATCCAGTGCTACCTCGCTCCTGTTCGTCTTTGTTGCTCTTGCATAGTTTTTGGCAAGTTTTGAAGATAAGGCGGGTATTACATTTTGCATTCCTATGTACAACCTATCAACATCCTAAAAAAATTGACCAGCCCCCCATTCACCCACCCACTTACCCACCCAACTACCCACTTACCCACCCAACTACCCACCCAACCACCCGTGAACAGGTTATAACCATGCAAAACCGAACGCAATACCTCGAACTGCCAATACAAACAAACCTTTTCCTCATCTCGCCTCCCTCCTCGCCCCCCGTCGGGTGGGAGCCGCGCAGTGAGGGCGAGCCGACCATCAACCACGAACTGCTCGCTGCCATCGAGAGGATGGGCAAATGTGGGTGGTGCAAATTTGATGATTCAAAAATATTTAATATTTTATGCATCATAGCACCTCATCATCCAAGTCTCTCCTTCACCCCACCATCCCGAAGGCGACAGTTACGAGTTGTACAAGGGGCCTGGTGACTACCCTTCCATTGTCATCCACACCTGCGATGACCCCCCCAACTATGCTCAACACCCCCCCATGGTTCAAACCAGGTGATAGTGGGGGGATGGAGTGGGTGGTGGATGAAGGGTGGGTAAGGAGAAATGGCTTGCATGGAGAGGTGTTGTGACTATTAAGGGATCTGTTCTTTTATTCATTCATTTATCCTTTTCTTCATGGATTCATTAATTCATTCTTTCATTAATTAATTCATTTTTTCATTAATTCATTCGCTAGATGTCCGCAGAGGAATTCAGCGTGAAGGGATGAATGCAAGATATATCAAACGAATGCATGAAAGAACGGATGAATGAGTGGATGAGAAGACAGTTTTCAATTTCTTGTTGGTTTCTGCTCCAGTTAAAGTTCCATTTCATTCGTTTATTCCTTCTTCCTTCCTTTCCTCCTTTTTCTTTTATTTCCCCCTCCGTCACTCCACTCGCTCCTGGGCGATTGTAGCGCTTCACAAAGAAGATGATTATCAAGATGCCTGTACGAGACACAGTGTGTACCTGATGGCGGTCTGTGGAGGCGGTGGTGGATTGCTGCTGCTGATTCTCTTGCAAGTCTAGTTCCATTTTATAACGCAATCAGTGAAGTTGTGCTCTTATCATCTTCATTAACGTCATCATCATCAATGATCATCATCATCATCTGGAAACATGCACTGAGCCCTGTCCAGACCTAAGCCAATTGTCAAGGCTCTCACGAATAATTTGCTGGCATTTAGCACCTTTATACGTATATGTGTGTGTGTGTGTGAGAGAGTTGAAGCTCACTTACAAGAACAAAGACAAAGACTCAAATTATAGTTTCATAATTATTTTTGTACCAATAATTCTAGTTATTGGTGGCTTTTATTTGGCGCCAAGTTAATTTTTCGCTTCAGTCAATAAACCTTCAAAATCACTTCTTATATTTTCTAAAGCGAGTGAAGTTGTGCAACGCCCACTTGTAGAACCTTCTTGCAAGCATTTCAATTTTTTGAATTTAGATCCATCCTATTTTGGAAGGTCTAAAGCAGACGGTTTTCTGATGGAACTGAAATGAGGTGTGAATAAAATGATAATGATTTCACACCTAGCCTAAGCTCCTTATTTAAAACTTAATCACTTTATTTTTAACTCACCTATTTAACCTTCGCTGACTCATTTGGTCTCCTCTTTTTTTCGTCTAAAATAGAAAATAAAAGATAATACAATTACTTAGTTTGCTAAACCTTCTATAACGAATAGCAGAGTGGCGCAGCGGAAGCGTGCTGGGCCCATAACCCAGAGGTCCGTGGATCGAAACCACGCTCTGCTAATTTTTTGCTATTTAGAAAAATAACTTACTTTATTTTCACCACACATCCACCCTTTTACGACCCTCCACTATAACCCCACACACAAACCCTCATCCCTCCACCACCTCTCCTCCTCCACGCACACTCACCTTTCTTCTCATGGTGAGGATGTAGATCGTTTGTATGGCGATGTAGATGAAGAAGAAGGTGAGGAATGCGATGCGGTCGATGAGGCCAGCTTCAGCGAAGTTTATCAGCACGCCCCCCACGAAGCCGTGCCAGGCCGCCTGCAGACACTGGAGACTCCAGCAGGAGAGGATGTACTTGTCGAGGAGGGTCAGGTAGGAGATCTTGGGCAGGAGGTTCGAGGCGTTGGTCTTGAAGGTGAGTGTGGTGAGGAGGAGTACGTAACTGAGTTGCACCCTGCTGTTGGAGACTTTGAGGTCCAGTGCGAACGGAACGAAGCTAAGGAGCGAGATGAACGTCTGCAGGTGGGGGTGAGGACATGGCCTTGCGTGGAGACTTTTAGTAATAATGATAATAACAAACTAGACTACGAGAAAATACCATTAATACCACGAAAAGACACTAAGAAAGCACCAACTCCCTTTCAAGCACCTCCACTCCCCACCCACCCACTCACCCACCCACGCACCAGGATGACATTGATGTTGTAGATGAAGTACATGTATCGTCTCTCAACAGTGCACTTGAAGTTTATGAGCGAGAAACTCTTTCCGAGACTCTTTCCCGGAACGACCATGTCCTTGATGATGCCCGTCTCGACCAGCAGGAACGGACTCAACTTCCACTCTTGCGCTTTCAGGAATGATCTCACCTGTTTCGAAGAAGAAGGGACAAAATGAACCTCAGAAGAGTAAATGATTATAGACTAGGGACAAAATGGACTTCAGAAAAGTAAATGATTATAGACTAGGGACAAAATGGACATCAGAAGAGTAAATGATTATAGACTAGGGACAAAATGGACCTCAGAAGAGTAAATGATTATAGACTAGGTACAAAATGGACCTCAGAAGAGTAAATGATTATAGACTAGAGACAAATGGACCTCAGAAGAGTACAGGATTATAGACTAGGGACAAATGGACCTCAGAAGAGTAAATGATTATAGACTAGGGACAAAATGGACTTCAGAAGAGTAAATGATTATAGACTAGGGACAAATGGACCTCAGAAGAGTAAATGATTATAGACTAGGGACAAAATGGACCTCAGAAGAGTAAATGATTATAGACTAGAGACAAATGGACCTCAGAAGAGTAAATGATTATAGACTAGGGACAAAATGGACTTCAGAAGAGTAAATGATTATAGACTAGGGACAAAATGGACCTCAGAAGAGTAAATGATTATAGACTAGGGACAAATGGACCTCAGAAGAGTAAATGATTATAGACTAGGGACAAAATGGACCTCAGAAGAGTAAATGATTATAGACTAGGTACAAAATGGACCTCAGAAGAGTAAATGATTATAGACTAGGGACAAAATGGACCTCAGAAGAGTAAATGATTATAGACTAGGGACAAAATGGACCTCAGAAGAGTAAATGATTATAGACTAGGGACAAATGGACCTCAGAAGAGTGAATGATTATAGACTAGGGACAAAATGGACCTCAGAAGAGTAAATAATTATAGACTAGGGACAAAATGGACCTCAGAAGAGTAAATGATTATAGACTAGA
This sequence comes from Piscicola geometra, assembly GCA_943735955.1. Taxonomy (NCBI): domain Eukaryota; kingdom Metazoa; phylum Annelida; class Clitellata; order Hirudinida; family Piscicolidae; genus Piscicola; species Piscicola geometra. The sequence continues at coordinate 639,954 of OX030970.1, read as the reverse complement.
GACAAATGGACCTCAGAAGAGTACAGGATTATAGACTAGGGACAAATGGACCTCAGAAGAGTAAATGATTATAGACTAGGGACAAAATGGACCTCAGAAGAGTAAATGATTATAGACTAGGTACAAAATGGACCTCAGAAGAGTAAATGATTATAGACTAGGGACAAAATGGACCTCAGAAGAGTAAATGATTATAGACTAGGGACAAAATGGACCTCAGAAGAGTAAATGATTATAGACTAGGGACAAATGGACCTCAGAAGAGTGAATGATTATAGACTAGGGACAAAATGGACCTCAGAAGAGTACAGGATTATAGACTAGGGACAAATGGACCTCAGAAGAGTAAATGATTATAGACTAGGGACAAAATGGACCTCAGAAGAGTAAATGATTATAGACTAGGTACAAAATGGACCTCAGAAGAGTAAATGATTATAGACTAGGGACAAAATGGACCTCAGAAGAGTAAATGATTATAGACTAGGGACAAAATGGACCTCAGAAGAGTAAATGATTATAGACTAGGGACAAATGGACCTCAGAAGAGTGAATGATTATAGACTAGGGACAAATGGACCTCAGAAGAGTAAATGATTATAGACTAGGGACAAAATGGACTTCAGAAGAGTAAATGATTATAGACTAGGGACAAAATGGACCTCAGAAGAGTAAATGATTATAGACTAGGGACAAATGGACCTCAGAAGAGTAAATGATTATAGACTAGGGACAAAATGGACCTCAGAAGAGTAAATAATTATAGACTAGGGACAAATGGACCTCAGAAGAGTAAATGATTATAGACTAGGGACAAATGGACCTCAGAAGAGTAAATGATTATAGACTAGGTACAAAATGGACCTCAGAAGAGTAAATGATTATAGACTAGGGACAAAATGGACCTCAGAAGAGTAAATGATTATAGACTAGGGACAAAATGGACCTCAGAAGAGTAAATGATTATAGACTAGGGACAAATGGACCTCAGAAGAGTGAATGATTATAGACTAGGGACAAAATGGACCTCAGAAGAGTAAATAATTATAGACTAGGGACAAAATGGACCTCAGAAGAGTAAATGATTATAGACTAGAGACAAATGGACCTCAGAAGAGTACAGGATTATAGACTAGGGACAAATGGACCTCAGAAGAGTAAATGATTATAGACTAGGGACAAAATGGACCTCAGAAGAGTAAATGATTATAGACTAGGGACAAAATGGACCTCAGAAGAGTAAATGATTATAGACTAGGGACAAAATGGACCTCAGAAGAGTAAATGATTATAGACTAGGGACAAATGGACCTCAGAAGAGTGAATGATTATAGACTAGGGACAAATGGACCTCAGAAGAGTAAATGATTATAGACTAGGGACAAAATGGACTTCAGAAGAGTAAATGATTATAGACTAGGGACAAAATGGACCTCAGAAGAGTAAATGATTATAGACTAGGGACAAATGGACCTCAGAAGAGTAAATGATTATAGACTAGGGACAAAATGGACCTCAGAAGAGTAAATGATTATAGACTAGGTACAAAATGGACCTCAGAAGAGTAAATGATTATAGACTAGGGACAAAATGGACCTCAGAAGAGTAAATGATTATAGACTAGGGACAAAATGGACCTCAGAAGAGTAAATGATTATAGACTAGGGACAAATGGACCTCAGAAGAGTGAATGATTATAGACTAGGGACAAAATGGACCTCAGAAGAGTAAATGATTATAGACTAGAGACAAATGGACCTCAGAAGAGTACAGGATTATAGACTAGGGACAAATGGACCTCAGAAGAGTAAATGATTATAGACTAGGGACAAAATGGACCTCAGAAAAGTAAATGATTATAGACTAGGGACAAAATGGACCTCAGAAGAGTAAATGATTATAGACTAGGGACAAATGGACCTCAGAAGAGTGAATGATTATAGACTAGGGACAAAATGGACCTCAGAAGAGTAAATGATTATAGACTAGGGACAAAATGGACCTCAGAAGAGTAAATGATTATAGACTAGGGACAAATGGACCTCAGAAGAGTGAATGATTATAGACTAGGGACAAAATGGACCTCAGAAGAGTACAGGATTATAGACTAGGGACAAATGGACCTCAGAAGAGTAAATGATTATAGACTAGAGACAAATGGACCTCAGAAGAGTACAGGATTATAGACTAGGGACAAATGGACCTCAGAAGAGTAAATGATTATAGACTAGGGACAAAATGGACCTCAGAAGAGTAAATGATTATAGACTAGAGACAAATGGACCTCAGAAGAGTACAGGATTATAGACTAGGGACAAATGGACCTCAGAAGAGTAAATGATTATAGACTAGGGACAAAATGGACCTCAGAAGAGTAAATGATTATAGACTAGGGACAAATGGACCTCAGAAGAGTAAATGATTATAGACTAGGGACAAAATGGACCTCAGAAGAGTAAATGATTATAGACTAGGTACAAAATGGACCTCAGAAGAGTAAATGATTATAGACTAGGGACAAAATGGACTTCAGAAGAGTAAATGATTATAGACAAGGGACAAAATGGACTTCAGAAGAGTAAATGATTATAGACTAGGGACAAAATGGACCTCAGAAGAGTAAATGATTATAGACTAGGGACAAATGGACCTCAGAAGAGTGAATGATTATAGACTAGGGACAAAATGGACCTCAGAAGAGTAAATGATTATAGACTAGGGACAAAATGGACCTCAGAAGAGAAAATGATTATAGACTAGAGACAAATGGACCTCAGAAGAGTACAGGATTATAGACTAGGGACAAATGGACCTCAGAAGAGTAAATGATTATAGACTAGGGACAAATGGACCTCAGAAGAGTACAGGATTATAGACTAGGAACAAATGGACCTCAGAAGAGTACAGGATTATAGACTAGGGACAAATGGACCTCAGAAGAGTACAGGATTATAGACTAGGGACAAATGGACTTTAAGATATATTTTCCATGAAAGAGAGATGTGGGTTGGTTAAGGAAACAATTTGGTGGGTTTAAAAGTTGGGTTATGTGGAATAAAGTGATGTTAAACAATTTATCAAAGCTAAGGTGGTGGAAGCTTGAAAGAGGAAAGAGAGAAAGGGTGCAAAAGGAAAGACGCAGCCACACCCAGCCACAAGCACCAGAGCAGCCACAAGCACCAGAGGAGCCACAAGCACCTGAGCATCCACAAGCACTAGAGCAGCCACAAGCACCAGAGCATCCACAACCACCAGAGCAGCCACAAGCACCAGCCACAAGCACCAGCCACAAGCACCAGAGCAACAAGCACCAGAGCAACAAGCACCAGAGCAACAAGCACCAGAGCCACAAGCACCAGAGCAGCCACAAGCACCAGAGCAGCAACAAGCACCAGAGCAGCCACAAGCACCAGAGCAGCAAGCACCAGAGCAGCCACAAGCACCAGAGCAGCAACAAGCACCAGAGCAGCAACAAGCACCAGAGCATCCACAAGCACCAGAGCAACAAGCACCAGAGCAACAAGCACCAGAGCCACAAGCACCAGAGCAGCCACAAGCACCAGAGCAGCAACAAGCACCAGAGCAGCCACAAGCACCAGAGCAGCAAGCACCAGAGCAGCCACAAGCACCAGAGCAGCAACAAGCACCAGAGCAGCCACAAGCACCAGAGCAGCCACAAGCACCAGAGCAGCCACAAGCACCAGAGCAGCAACAAGCACCAGAGCAGCCACAAGCACCAGAGCAGCAAGCACCAGAGCAGCCACAAGCACCAGAGCAGCAACAAGCACCAGAGCAGCAACAAGCACCAGAGCATCCACAAGCACCAGAGCAACAAGCACCAGAGCAACAAGCACCAGAGCCACAAGCACCAGAGCAGCCACAAGCACCAGAGCAGCAACAAGCACCAGAGCAGCCACAAGCACCAGAGCAGCAAGCACCAGAGCAGCCACAAGCACCAGAGCAGCAACAAGCACCAGAGCAGCCACAAGCACCAGAGCAGCCACAAGCACCAGAGCAGCAACAAGCACCAGAGCAGCCACAAGCACCAGAGCAGCAAGCACCAGAGCAGCCACAAGCACCAGAGCAGCCACAAGCACCAGAGCAGCCACAAGCACCAGAGCAGCAACAAGCACCAGAGCAGCCACAAGCACCAGAGCAGCAACAAGCACCAGAGCCACAAGCACCAGAGCAGCCACAAGCACCAGAGCAGCAACAAGCACCAGAGCAGCCACAAGCACCAGAGCAGCAAGCACCAGAGCAGCCACAAGCACCAGAGCAGCAACAAGCACCAGAGCAGCCACAAGCACCAGAGCAGCCACAAGCACCAGAGCAGCAACAAGCACCAGAGCAGCCACAAGCACCAGAGCAGCCACAAGCACCAGAGCAGCCACAAGCACCAGAGCAGCCACAAGCAGCATGACGGCAGCCACTCGATTGGACGACCTCTAGTGACTGATGATGATGGAGCAGCAGGGTGTGCAGTGAAGCGTGAAGGACTCACCTGCACGATTGACTGGTTCTCAGGATCTTCCACTAAAACCATCTCGTCAGTCGGCTTCGTGGCGACGATCGTGAACGAGAGGTCCTGGGGGAGGGGGGAAAGGGGTGGAAAGTGGGTAGATGAGGGTAGGAGGGTGGCTGGAGAAGAAAGGAGGAATTCCCAGAAAGATGAATGAATAAATAAGTGAGTTATAAATGAGAAATTGAAATGGAATGATGGATGGACGGATGGATGGATGGATGGATAGATGGATGGATGGATGGATGGATGGATAGATGGATGGATGGATGGATGGTTGAATGGATTGAAGGATGGATGGATGGAGGAACGGATGGATGGACGGTTAGATGGATGGATGGATGGATGGACGGATGGATAGATGGATGGACGGATAAATGGATGGATGGATGGTCGGATGGATAGATGGATGGATGGATGGACGGATGGATGGCTGGATGGATGGATTGATGGATGAATGAATGGATGGATGGATGGATGGATAGATGGATGGATGGATGGATGGATAGATGGATGGATGGATAGATGGATGGATGGTTGGATGGATGGATAAATGGAAGGTTGGATGGATGGATAGTTGGATGGATGGATGGAAGGTTGGATGGATGGATGGATGGATGGATGGATGGATGGATGGATGGATGGATGGATGGATGGATGGATGGATGGATGGATGGATGGATGGATGGATGGCACTTGTATATCGAAGGGGAACTCCTCCAGTTCGAGGTTCTCATAGAAGACTCCCTTCAGTCGCCACTGACACACCACGAACGCCCTCCTGCGGCCCACGTTGTTGCGGTTGCTCTTGATGATGATGTTGCTGTTCTTGTTAATGTTGTTGCTTTTCTTGTTGATGTTGTTGCTGTTCTTGTTAATGTTGTTGCTGTTGTTCTTGATGATGATGTTGCTGTTCTTGTTAATGTTGTTGCTGTTCTTGTTAATGTTGTTGCTGTTCTTGTTAATGTTGTTGCTGTTGTGGTGGTTTTTGTTGTGCTTGTTTATGCTGTCAATATTGTGCGTGTGGTGGGCGTGACGCTTGTTGTTTTCTTCGTCGTTGTCATCATCGTTGCTAGAAGGGCTGTCGTCGTCATCGTCGTTGCTAGAAGGGCTGTCGTCAGAGTTGTAGTTGTTGTCAGAGTTGTTGTTGTCGTCAGAGTTGCTGTCGTCAGAGTTGTAGTTGTTGTCATTGTAGTTGTTGTCAGAGTTGTAGTTGTTGTCAGAGTTGTTGTTGTTGTTGTCACAGTTGTTGTTTTTGTCAGAGTTGTTGTTGTCGTCAGAGTTGTAGTTGTCGTCAGAGTTGTAGTTGTTTTCAGAGTTGTAGTTGTTGTCAGAGTTGTAGTTGTTGTTGTTGTCAGAGTTGTAGTTGTTGTCAGAGTTGTAGTAGTTGTCAGAGTCGTAATTTTCGCTGTCGTCGTCGCTGAAGTTGTGGTTGTTGCAATCGTGAAGATTGTTGTTGTTGTTGGCGTTCAAGTTGTGATTTGTGACGTTATTTCTCCTGTTATCAGAGTTGTGGCTTGTGAAGTTATCAGTGTTGTTGTTATCAGAGTTGTGGCTTGTGAAGTTATCAGTGTTGTTGTTATCAGAGTTGTGGCTTGTGAAGTTATCAGTGTTGTTGTTATCAGAGTTGTGGCTTGTGAAGTTATCAGTGTTGTTGTCATCAGAGTTGTGGCTTGTGAAGTTATCAGTGTTGTTGTCATCAGAGTTGTGGCTTGTGAAGTTATCAGTGTTGTTGTTATCAGAGTTGTGGCTTGTGAAGTTATCAGTGTTGTTGTCATCAGAGTTGTTGTTTGTGGTGTTGTCAATGTTGTGGTTTTTATTGTTTGTATTCTTGTCTGTGTTGGTGTTTGAGTTGTTGTTTGTGGTGTTATCCGTGCTTCTTCCAGTGTTATTCACCTGCTTCTGACCAGCATTACTGTTATTCCGAGCACTCTCCCTCTTGCTGTTGCCATGCATGATCAGTCTGTTCTCGCTCGAACTGCCTTGAGAGGAGAAGGTGCTGTTGCTGGTGTTGAGGGTGGTGACGACAGAAGCTGAGGAGTTGTGAGGGGTGGAGGAGGTGGAGGAGGCGGACAGAAGGGTCATGATGGAGGAATTCTGGGCTAAGTTGGAGGTTGAAGGGACTTGGATTTCAACCATGTTTACTGTTTGGGGTTAGGTGTTGGTTGTGTGGTGTTAGTTGTGTGGTGTTGGTTGTGTGGTGTTGGTTGTGTGGTGTTGGTTGTGTGGTGTTGGTTGTTTGGTGTTTGTGTGGTGTTGGTTGTTTGGTGTTGTTTGTGTGGTGTTGGTTGTGTGGTGTTGTTTGTGTGGGGTTGGTTGTGTGGTGTTGTTTGTGTGGTGTTGGTTGTGTGGTAAAGATAAACGTGATATCAGATTAAATTAAGTCCATTCCAAACCACCACCACAAACCATCAAAAACCCTATTAACCCACCACACCCCCACAAACCACACCACAACAAACTACCACCACAAAACACCACAACAAACCACACAACAACAAACCACCACCACAACAAACCACAACCACAAACCACCACAACAAACCACACCACAACAAACCACACCACAACAAACCACCACCACAAACCACCACAACAAACCACACCACAACAAACCACCACCACAAACCACCACAGCAAACCACCACCACAAACCACCACAACTAACCACACCACAACAAACCACCACCACAAACCACCACAACAAACCACACCACAACAAACCACAACAACAAACCACCACAACAAACCACCACAAACCACCACAACAAACCACCACAAACCACCACAAACCACAACAAACCACACCACATCCTCCAACCAAGGCACCATGCTTATTGTTACTGTGGTTTCCGGGCGAAGATTTAGAGTCGACGAAGTCAACGGAATAAGTGCGAATGTCTTTGCTCTCTGTGACGATGTTGTCCACCTTCAGCAACGGAGTCCACACCTTGCTGAAGTCGATGGCACTGACGTCCTAGGGGGGTGGGAGGAAGGGGGGGGGTGGGAGGAAGGGGGGGGTGATGGATGAGGGGAGAGAGGTCAAATAAGAGGAGAAGGCGGATTGGAGGAGGGATGGATGAAGGGATGAGAATTGAGAAGAAGGGAAAAAGAAAGTGATTGAGAAAGAAAGAGATGAAAAGAGAGATGAGGAGGAGGAGTATCCCTCTTCCACACTTCTCTACTTCAAACTACTACAATTCAAAATACCTCCATTATCACCACCACCATTATCATCACCACCATCATCATCACCATCACCTTCCCACCCAGCACCATCATCATCACCACCACCTTCCCACCCAGCACCATCATCATCAGCACCGACCCACCTCTTCGGAGTAGTTATCAAACTCAGTTTCTCTCCACCTGGAGTGGATGGTCACGTCAGCCGAGAAGGACTCCTGCGAGCTGTTTATGTCGCCCACCTTGCCTATCGTCACCCTCACCAGCACCTGGGGGGGGGGGGGGGTGGGTGGGGTTTGAGGGTGGGTGGTGAGGGGGTTAGTGGGTGCATGGGTGGGTTAGTTGAGGGTTGGTTGGGGGTTGGTGTAAGAGGGAGGGGCTTGTTGATCAAAAGGATGAATAGAGGATGGATGGATGGATGGATGGATGGATGGATAGATGGATGGATGGATGGATGAATGGATGGATGGATGGATGGATGGATGGATGGATGGATGGATGGATGGATGGGTGGATGGATGGATGGATGGATGGATGGATGGATGGATGGATGGATGGATGGATGAATGGATGGATGGATGGATGGATGGATGGATGGGAGTAATTGTTGACACAGCATGCATCAAGGGCACTCTCATGCTCACTTCTCTGGGGGTTTTCCCGGTCTGCGTGACGACGACTTGGTGGGTTGCAAAAGTGAAGGTCACGTGGGGACACCAAAGGGTGTGAAGGTCAAAAATACCTATTGTTACTTCAATAACAATAAAAGTGAAGCGCCTCACTGCTGGGGCGGAGGTGGGCTCGGGTGTTCGAGTCGCTGCCGCCTGGAAGTTCCAACTCGTTCTTCTTCTTCTTCCTCTTGTTGCTCAACTTGGCCTCGACCTCCATGTTGTCTGTCTTGCTGCCCAGTCTCTTCTCTTGCTTCTTCTTTATCATGCCTGAGTGAGTGAGTGAGTGAGTGAGTGAGTGAGTGAGTGAGTGAGTGAGTGAGTGAGTGAGTGAGTGAGTGAGTGAGTGAGTGAGTGAGTGAGTGAGTGAGTGAGTGGGTGAGTGAGTGAGTGAGTGAGTGAGTGAGTGAGTGAGTGAGTGAGTGAGTGAGCGAGTGAGTGAGTAAGTGAGTGAGTGAGTGAGTGAGTGAGTGAGTGAGTGAGTGAGTGAGTGAGTGAGTGAGTGAGTGAGTGAGTGAGTGAGTTAGTGAGTGAGTGAGTGAGTGAGTGAGTGAGTGAGTGAGTGAGTGAGTGAGTGAGTGAGTGAGTGAGTGAGTGAGTGAGTGAGTGAGTGAGTGAGTGAGTGAGTGAGCCATTTGTTTCAATAGAATAAAAAGTTTCATGTTTCTACCTCGAAATGAATTCGAGCTTGTTTACAAAGAACTGAATTAGAGATCGAGTAAACAATGTTGTTATTGTTGTTGTTGATTGCCTACGTCAGAAGGTGGTGCAGGCAGAGGAAACTCCATGAATAAATGATGTGGAGGTGTGGCAGAGGTGTTTGTGTTGGAAACGGAACGAGAGAGAGAGAGGGAGTGAGAGAAAGAGTGAAGGTTGCAAGAAGAGTGGTGTGGTCTGGGAAGTTGTAAGCTCTGAAGGCCATTGAATAAATAAAATAAGAATGTAATAAGATACAAAACAATACAATAAGATACAAAACAATACAATAAGATACAAAACAATACAATAAGATACAAAACAATACAATAAGATACAGTAAAATACGACAAAATACAACACAACACGACCAAATACAACACAAGACGACCGAGCATAAGTTGAGACTCGGAACTTCGAGCGGAGGTGATGGGAGAAGGCTCGGTGAGGGACTGCATGCAGTGGCTGGCCAAGGAGCGTGCTTGCATCGCTGAAAAAGAAAATAGTAGGAATAATAGGTATAATGATAAAAATAAAAATAAAAACAGAATAAATAATCTGAATGGCTATGATGATGATGGAGAGGGTGGGAGGGATGGTGAGGAAGACTGGAACAACAACAACAACAACAACAACCGCAGTCTGGAGAGAGGAGTGATGGCGTTGGAACTGAAGAGGAACCTCACGTTGCCTTCCATCTTCGAGGGTGCATCTAACAACCACATCAACAACAACAATCGTTACTATAACAACACCGTCACCAACAACAACTCCAACAGCAAAAACCACAACAACCACAACAACAACAACCACAACAACAACAACAGCAGCGAAATCTTCCACAACTACATGACTGAAGGGAATAGTGACGGCAGACATTTGTTCAACTACGAAAGACTCCTGGACAACAACCACAACAACAACCACAACAACAACAACAACAACAACAACAACAATAAAGATAAAAGTAGAAATGAGGTTAGCGCAAAGAGGAAGGAGCGAAGACTGCGAATAGACGAACTTCCGGAAGCTAATATGCATGACGTCATGAGGTGGCATCCGCATTACTAAACACTGAGTTTTTTGACCACAACAACAACAAAAACAAAATCAACAACCACAACAACAGATACAAGTACAGCAACGATGAAGCAAGGAGGATGGAGAGAGAGAGGGAGGGGAGGAAGAGAGAGAAGGAGAAGGAGGAGAGGCTGGCAAAGTGGTTTTGTTCTTCCAGGAATTTTCGAAGTGGCGTGAAGGGAAACAAGGCTGTCCAGCTGAGGTGGGCTGCATGCAGTGGTGTGTTCTCCATGGAGCCCTGACCACACCCCAAAACACCAAACCACATCACGCTAGCCACTTCAACCACACAAACCACACCACACTACACCACACCACACCATACCAAACCACATCACACTAGCCACTTCAACCACACAAACCACACCATACTACACCCCACCACACCATACCACACTACACCATACCAAACCTCATCACACTAGCCACTTCAACCACACAAACCACACCACACTACACCCCACCACACCATACCACACTACACCATACCACACCACACCACATCACACCATACCACACTAGCCATTTCAACCACACAAACCACACCACACCCCACCACACCATACCACACCACATCACACCATACCACACTAGCCATTTCAACCACACAAACCACACCACACCCCACCACACCATACCACACCACATCACACCATACCACACTAACCACTTCAACCACACAAACCACATTACACCATACCACACACCACACCCCACCACACCCCACCACATTTACCATCATGAATTACCACACTGAACGACAGGAGCATCAGCTTGTCGGACCGGATCGACAAGGCATCGAGGCCTCTGTGGCGACTGCGCAGGTACCGCACTGACGTGGCCCAGGCGCGTGTGTGCAGTGAGAGAGGTGAGGGGGGGGGGAAGGGAGGAGGGAGGGAAGGAAGACGGGTGAAAAAAAGAAGGAGGTGGAGGAAGAGGAAGAGGAGGTGGAGGTGGAAGAGGTGGAGGTGGAGGAAGAAGAAGAATAGGTGGAGATGGAGGTGGATAGGAGACAAAATTGATTTTTAAAACTTGAAAGACTTGAAGCATGTGAAGGGGCTGAATCCACTTCAGGCTCTCCTAATCACACGCACCCTCCAGTCACACGCATGCATCCACTCTCACACCTCCTTATGCACCAACCCACTTCTCACATCCATCTTCTCACACCCACACACTCCTCACATCCACCCACTCCTCACACCCACCCACCCACCCCTCACTAAACTCTTCTACCCACCCACACATCTTCAGTGAGGCAGCAAGATGACTCACTCAAGCGGAAGAAAGGAGGTCAAGGAGGCAGTCGACCTACTTCCGGTGGAGGAGTGGATGAGTGGTTGAGGTGCTGTTACGTGGAGGAGGAGGGAAGCGAGGTTGACTTTCCAAGCCTCACGAGGGAAGAGGAAGTGTTGTGAGGAGGAAAAACATCCTTCCATCCATCCATCCATCCATCCATCCATCCATCCATCCATCCATCCATCCATCCATCCATCCATCCATCCATCCATCCATCCATCCATCCATCCATCCATCCATCCATCCATCCATCCATCCATCCATCCATCCATCCATCCATCCATCCATCCATCCATCCATCCATGCATCCATCCATGCATCCATCCATCCATCCATCTTCCTGTCACTTATTTAATCCTGAATGATTAATCGAGAACTTTGATGAATGAAAAAAATTAGTTTTTGAAAAAGTAAAAGTTTGCTTTTTCAATTGGAGCTTTCCGCAAGGCACTCTTCACCTCTGCTCAGCGCTTCACTCCATTCGATCTTTCTGTTTGCGGAAAAAGATGAAAACTCTGAAATGGAGAATTACATCTCGAAGATGTGTGCCTTCCATGCTTCAGACTTCTTCGGAGCAAATGAGAGTGAACGTTTGTGTGTGTGCGTGTTCGTATGTTTAATATCGGGAGATGTATACACGCACACACACACACACACACACACACACACACACACACACACACACACACACACACACACACACACACACACACACACACACACACACACACACACACACACACACACACACACACACACACACACACACACACACACACACACACACACACACACACACACACACACACACACACACACACACACACACACACACACACACACACACACACACACACACACACACACACACACACACACACACACACACACACACACACACACACACACACACACACACACACACACACACACACACACACACACACACACACACACACACACACACACACACACACACACACACACACACACACACACACACACACACACACACACACACACACACACACACACACACACACACACACACACACACACACACACACACACACACACACACACACACACACACACACACACACACACACACATACACACACACACACACACACACATACATACATACACACACACACACACACACACACACACACACACACACACACACACACACACACACACACACACACACATACACACACACACATACACACACACACACACACACACACTTGTAGATGGAGATGTTATGAAGGAGCGAGTTGTGAAGATATAAAGCGGGAACGAGCATGAAAAGGAAATGAAGATTAAAAAAAGATGACGATGCTGATGATGATAATAAAGATGGTGATGGAGATGATTATGATGACGATGGTGAAGATGAATGTATAGGGTAATTTATAAATTGACTTCATGATTAGAAACTGATAAGAATAAATGATGATGCTGATAAAGGGGACTGATGATGATGATGTTGATGAAGGTTGCTGATGATAACGATATTGATAAAAGTTGCTGATGATAATGATATTGATAAAAGTTGCTGAAGATGACGTTGCTGATAAAGAAGTTTGGACACAACTCGAGAGTTTAGTTGCAAACTGGATTGGTGCTGGCCCTCTGGACGCGTGGAAGTTGAGTTTTTCTGAAAAGTTTTTTGCTGAAAAACAAAAAAAAAGTTTTGTAAGTTAAAAAACTAGCTGAGACTTCAATAAAACAAAATAACCAAAAAAATTGATTTATTTGTTGAGTTTTGAAGGTCTTTGGGGACTGGCTCTTAGGAGTTCTTCTTCGGGAGCAGCCACTTGGCACGAAGCTGGCAGAGACTGAGCACCTTGCAGGCATTCCTCGTCTCAGGTGCGTTGCAACTTCCCTCCGCTGGAATGACCTTCAGAACTTGTGTTTCTGTGCAATCGATGGCGTCATCGTTTAGTTCCCTCTTTTGGAAACCTAATTTCCATTTTATATTTAAGTCTTCAACAAGTTTTTTTGACTACAAGAACCAATACACAGCCACTACAGCTACACAACTACCACAACCAGAACGATAATCACAACCACCACAACTACCACAACAACAACAACCACTACCACAACAACAACAGCCACTACGCCCAGTGTGTGTACAAAACAACTTTTGGAGGCAGGGCAATACACCACATGTAATATGCCTGCATAAAACAGCGGCATAAATATTTGAAGGCACTTTGGCTGGTGCATGTGTTAGTGAACAAATAAACTAAATAAAGAAATTAGGAAATAAATAAAATACAATACAATAAAAACTTAATTGAAGAAACTAAATACCATACAATACAATACCATACCATAAAATACCATACAATACAATACCATACCATACAATACAATACCATACCATACAATACAATACCATACAATACAATAACATACAATACAATACCATACAATACAATACCATACAATACCATACAATACCAGTATACATAGAAAGAGAGACACCATTAAGACTGGCAAGCACCACAATAGACAGACCCAGTAATGGACTAATCCACAAGTAGGCAAATAGTGGACAATTAATAAGCGAATAATATGACTGGCAATAAAGGTATGTTTGTGTGTACAAAGTTGCGTGCCACGTCATGTATGTGTACATACAAATAAAAGTTGCGCGCCACATCATGCATGTGTACATACAAATAAAAGTTGCGTGCTACATCGTGGATGTGTACATACAAATAAAAGTTGCGCGGCAAATGAATCGACTTTATTTGTCTCCTCACCACAACTTTTGGACACCAGACTTGTCAAAGAGATGCATGTGTGGGCACCGTTGGTAACGTTAGTGTAACGATTGTAACCGTTTGTAACTTCTGGAGTTTTGTGATGCCCTGGTGCTTCCCACTTGAAATAATCTCTTCAAAATATTTCTTCCATCTCCCCTCTCTCTTTCTTTTCTCTATTCATCTTCTCTCCTCTCTCTTCCTTCTCTCGCCAATAAACTGGACTGATGACATCATTATGCTCTTGTTGTGTCCAATAAATCGAAGAAAGCCACACATCAACACACATCAACACACATCAACACACATCAACACACATCACCACACATCAACACACATCAACACACATCCCCACACATCACCACACATCCCCACACATCAACACACATCAACACACATCCCCACACATCACCACACATCCCCACACATCACCACACATCCCCACACATCAACACACATCAACACACATCAACACACATCAACACACATCCCCACACATCACCACACATCCCCACACATCAACACACATCAACACACATCAACACACATCAACACACATCCCCACACATCAACACACATCAACACACATCAACACACATCAACACACATCCCCACACATCACCACACATCCCCACACATCACCACACATCCCCACACATCACCACACATCCCCACACATCAACACACATCAACACACATCAACACACATCAACACACATCCCCACACATCACCACACATCCCCACACATCACCACACATCAACACACATCAACACACATCACCACACATCAACACACATCAACACACATCCCCACACATCACCACACATCCCCACACATCACCACACATCACTACACATCAACACACATCAACACACATCCTCACACATCACCACACATCACCACAAATCAACACACATCCCCACACATCACCACACATCAACACACATCAACACACATCACCACACATCACCACACATCACCACAAAGCAACACACATCCCCACACATCACCACACATCAACACACATCAACACACATCACCACACAAAACCACACATCACCACACATCACCACACATCAACACACATCAACACACATCACCACACATCAACACACATCAACACACATCACCACACATCACCACACATCACCACACATCAACACACATCAAAACACAGTACCACATAGTGCCACACGTAACCACACATAACCACACACCACCACTCACCACGCCACACATCAAGTCCAATTCACCACACTAGCATCAAGAAGATCAAACATGAAGATTTAAGTTTTAAAAGAAAAGAAATAAACTTGGAAAGTAGAGAAGTAGTGAGATCCGAGTGCGTGACAAGTGGAGACGGATGGAGGCGTGGTGGAGGTCTTATGCAATCGAAGAACAACAACACGATGGATGGATGGATGGATGGATGGATGGATGGATGGATAGACAGAGAAGTAGATGACGATTCTTTGTCTTATCTTAATAAATCTAATACATTTTTTGAATATTTATCTATGCCTACGTCATTTGTTTTGGCACTAAACATAAACAGTAAACAAAGCTTTTCCTGCCTACGCTGCACCCTTAGCGATGTCCTCAAAAAGTGAATAACTTAAAAGACAAATAAAAAGTGCCAACACCATCTACTGCACGCCATCAAGCACCAAAGATAACATATAACATCGCAAACTTATCTTCTCTTTCCGCTCTAATTACTCTCTGAAGGCGTTGATAAATACAATTAGCGTGTGTGAGTCTACCAAAAGCATCCATCATCCATCCATCATCTATCCATCATCCATCCATCCATCATCCATCCATCATCCATCCATTCATCATCCATCCTCCACCCACTCACTTATCTACCCATTCTTCCATCCATCATCCATCCATCCAACATCCACTCACTCACTAATCTACCCATTCTTCCATACATCATCCATCCATCCATCATCCACCCACTCACTCATCTACCCATTCTTCCATCCATCATCCATTCATCCATCATCCACTCACTCACTTATCTTCCCATTCTTCCATCCATCATCCATCCATCTATCCATTCTCTTTTCATCACTCATTCTTCCACTCATTCACTCATCCATCATTATTTCATCCTATGACTATATCGTCATCATCATCATCACCATCTCATCATCATCATCACCTCATTATTATTATTTTTATTTATTTATTGTCGTTTGCATGCCCTCCTTATCTAGTGCAAAAGTATCGATTGAGGCAGCAACACAAACAAAAACAACAATAATAACAAAAGAAATAAAAACTACGCAAACAACAACAACAACAACAACAACAACAACAATAACAGAAAAATAAAAAGTTTTGAATTAACTGGCAAACAGTTCAAATAATTGCACATCCCTGATTGAGCAGACGAGTGCCGAAAGGAAACTCCGAATTTAAAAGAGGCACTGCACGCTTCAAGAAAATTAAGCCGATTAGGATATTTTTAGCATTTTAAATTATCCGCTATAAAATCAAAGAGAATGCTTCGTCCTGGCTGATAGCCGCACAAATACAATTAGGCATAAAAACACACATACAAATACACGCACACACACGCATACAGACATACACACACACAAGTAGACATACGCACAAATACACGAAAGTTGCATAGAAAGACTCATAGGCGCATTAGTTTAGCATCGTTACCTTGGTTACCTAAAGGATCTCTGCTTGACCTTTGAGGGTGTGAGGGATAGGCAAGTGGCTGGATTGACCTCTAAATGACCTTGCAAGTGGAGTGTGGAGGGTCTGAGGGGGAAGGGGGAGAGAGGGAAGAAAAGAAGGAGAGTGAAGGAAAAGATAGAAAGAAGGAAGAGGAGAAGAGGAATGAAGGGGAAGATGGAGAAGCTACTAAAAAATCAGAAAGAAAAAAGTTGAAGAAACCTTTGAAGAGAAGTATTGCAAAAGAAACAGATGAGAGGAGAGAAGAAGAGGAGGATGAAGAAGAAGAAGAGGAGGAGGAGGAGAAGGAGGAGGAAAAGAAGGAGGAGGAGGAGGAAGAAGAGGAGGTGTGGTGTGAGGAGTGTGTGAAGAGGATGGGGCAGGAGGAAAACCTCTCCGATTCAACAGCCACCACTCCAGTAAACTACGGAGTTTCTGCATCATCATCATCACCACCCAGTGACGTCAGCAGTGAAGAAATCTCACTCTTTCCAGATTCTGTATCTTCTGAAGAATGTTTTCGCCATGACAGCAGCCGCAACAGCCACAGCAGCCTCAACCACAGCTACCACATCTTCAACCACAGCAGCCAAAGCAGCAACATCAGCAACAGTAACAACGTTCATAACTGCACTTTCAATCCACAACACCAACACGAAAACTTTTCATCGAGTGACTTGAGTGACCTCAACATAGGCCTGAGAATGAGCAAAAATGTAGCAAAAAACATAAAACCTAAAATGTCGTCTGCAAACAACAACCAGCATAACCACACCTCACCCAACCACAACCAGCACAACCACACCTCACCCAGCCACAACCACTCCTCACCCAACCACAACCACTCCTCACCCAACCACAACCACTCCTCACCCAACCACAACCACATCTCACTCAACTACAACCAACACAACCACACCTCACGTAACCACAACCAACACAACCACACCTCACCCAACCAAAACCAGCACAACCACACCTCACCCAACCAAAACCAACACAACCACACATCACCCAACCACAACCAGCACAACCACACTTCATCCAACTACAACCAGCACAGCTTCCACAACATCCCTTTCCAAACCACTCCACTCCAACCTTTCCAACCCTCTCCCTCCTACAACCCTCCTTTCTACCGCAACAGCAACCACCACCTTCTGCAACCATCCCCTTCCAACAACATCTTCCCGGACAACAATTCAAACTTAACGCTTCAAAAAGCAGACTTGCGTTACTTTGCCAGCGCTAACGATGGGCACTATTCTAACGGGATCACGAACAAGGTTGCACACGGAGGAAGGAACAGGACTCCCAGTCTTCCATCACAGGCGTTTGTGCCCTTCTCCAACCTGGACTTGTCGAAAATCGACTTTGCAGGCGTCAACTCTGCGACGAGTCATACCACCCCTCACTCATTCCCCTCCTCCCTCCACTCCTCACACCACCTCAACCATCTCTCTAGTGCAAGCATGCAGTCAAACATGGAGTATTCAGTGTGCAGTGGAGTTAACTATTTCCCGTACCTCCCCCACTCTACTCCCTCTAACCCTCATCCCTCCAACCACCACTCTCCTAACCACCACTCCTCCAACCATCACTCCACCAACCCCTTATCATACAACCACCCCCCTACCAACCCCTTATCTCACAACCACCCTCTCACCTTTCAAGATCTGCAACTTTTCCCGCCAAAACAAAATGGCGACTCCAACCACCCAAAACTCGGAATATCGTTTTGCGATACGAAATCGAAATCAAAAAAGATCGAAAGAGCATCCAAGGTGCGCAGGGTGTTTCTGAATCGACGAGGAGAAGTGTGTTTCATCGAAGAAGAAGAAGGAGGAGAAGGAAGAAGAAGAAGGAGGAAGAGATCGAGAGAGAGAAGAACTGAGAGAGGGGAGAAGAAAGTGCAAAGAGAGAGGGAGGAACAGATAGAGGATGAATGGATGGGAGAGTGTGAAGAAAAGTGCAGTAGGGGTGGTGGGAGCAAAGGTCAAAGATCATCATCACCACCTTCATGGAACATGGCTGCTCGGAAGCGGATACAGTTCAGGAAGATGAAGAAAGATGCTGAGGAGGAGGAGGGGCGTGAGAGGTCAGAGGGGTCAAGAGGGGTGAAGGAAAGTCATGGCCACAATGGAAAAAAACTATATTTAGGGAGTTATGAGGAGAGTGAGAGTGGGGAGAGAGTGAGGAAGAGAGAGAGGGAGAAGGCAGAAGTGGTCAGAAGAAGCACACCAAGGAGAAAGTCAATCATGAAAATGAATCAATGGCATGGTGGGGAAGAGAGAGAAGAAAGGAAGGAGGGGGAGAGAAAAGGGGGAAAGGGAGAGAAGGAGATGGGGAAGGTGGAAAGAGAAGAAGCTGAGATGGGTGGCTTTAGATTGAAGGCGAGTGGGGAAGTGTCAGTGAAGACACTGCACTCAGGCCTCGACTCCCCCTTGGTGGGCTGTTTGGAGGAGTGTTCCGAGAGAGGCTCGAATGGGGAGGGGGATGGAGGGCTGATCAGGAAGATGTGCATCGAACGACTGTCAGATGATCGCAAACACCGAAGTGGCTGTCAGCAAAAGGAAGGGCAGAAGTCCACCATGCAGAACGAGAACCTCAACAACTACCACGAGCATGCTGTCTTCGCCAACGAAAGCTTTAAGAGTTCCATCTGCACTCAGTTGAAGGAAACGCTGAGAGGGGAGAGAGATGGAGAGATGAGAAAGAGCAGTGGAGGAGGCAGGAAGGATGGAGTGGTGAAAGAGAATAGGGAAGAGAAAGAAAGGCTTAGTGACGTCAGAAAGTCTTCACCCACGAAGACATACGAAGACAAGAACGTGGAGACAGAGGCGTGCAGTCTCGATGCAGCTGACGTGGAAGGAATGAAGCGCCTCATCCGACTCGCCCTGCAGGAAATGTACCCGGCTGCCTCTCTGCCCTCACAGGAATCGTCTGTTCCTCCGAGTGGAGTGAAGGGAGGCAAGAAGTCAAAGACACAGAAGAAGAAAAAGAAGGTTGAGGGCAAGACGTCCAGTCACAAGAAGAACAATTTAAGGCCCATTCTGAAGAATTTGAACAAGGAACAAAACGGACTAACAAAAGTCACAACGGACCACAAAGTCACAACGAACCACAAAGTCGCCAAGTCGACTGCCCTCAAGTACGTGTATTCGGACGTGACGAAGGACGAGTTGAAGATCCTCCTGAACCTCTCGAACCGCACGCACTGTCGCAACAACCGCACCAACAACAATGGTCATGATGATGATGATCATACAAATGGTGATGCACAAGAAGATACAAACAACAAGGGAAATAATGATACAAATGAGAATAAAAACAATGATACAAATGATGAAACACTAAAAGATACAAATGAATATATACAAAAAGATACAATTAATGATACAACTAATTATACAAATAATAAATCAAAAAGCAACAGCGAAGATGCAACGAATGAAGGAGAGAACGATGCGAATAAAAATGCAAATGGCGACGTAAATAACAACCAGGGTAACAGGACCAATCTAACTACCAGCAACTCCAACAATAGTAACCCAGACAACCACACAGACAACCACATAAACAACCACACAGACAAACACACAAACAACCACACAGACAAACACACAAACAACCACACAGACAACCACACAGACAACTACACAGACAACCACACAGACAACCACACGGGAAGCAACACAAAAGCACAAACAATTCAAAAGAAAGATTGCATTAACACAGGCAATATTTGCGGGTTGGATGAAGGCCAGTCGGATAAAGATATGGGAAAGGAGATTAACATGTCACGAGTCAACAAAAGCGTCTTTGAAAACGAATCCGAAGAAAATAACTTTGAAAATGGCACGCGAGACAACTCGGAAAGAAATGCGGAAAGGAACTTAGGAAAGGATTCTGAGCAGAAGAGTGGAGATGGGGAATTGTGGGGTGGTGAGGTCACTGCTGGGGACGTTTCAAATGGCGCAAGGAAGTTTTTTGCTTGGAGCATTTTGCGCCGAAGTGAACTGGCATCTCGACGAAGGAAGGCTTTTTCGGACGTGAATCTCAACGGCAACAACTCAATCGCAGTGCTGAAGACTGGACTCTTATCCAAACGTATTTCTTCCTTCAACCAAAACAAGACAAAACGGCCCGGAAAAGTATTGTCGAAAAAAAACTCTTTGTTGTTCAAGAGGAACCACAACAATCACAACAAGGTGAGGCTGACAGAGCCGATGAAGTTGCGACTTGACCGGGAAAGGTCGAGGAACAACCCGAAGGTGCTCGACTGGTTGGAGAACAAGGTAAACTTCAAGGCGCACCAGACCAGGAGGGTCCCGCAGAAGGAAAACGCCGACAACAGCTCCGAGGGCAGTCTAGGTCTGCTCTACGACATCACTGAAGACGACTCCATCAAGAAGAAAATGGTGGCGGAAATCGTCTACGAGGTCAAAAACTTTGCGCTAGAACAACTCAAAAACTACTTCCGGAACCCGAAGAGCGAGTGGAACCAGACGCTGAAGGAGTTCCTGGACAGCAAACAGGCGACCTTCACCAACTCCACCAGCGACAAGTTGGCAGACCTCCAAATGTCGCACAACATCTCCTCCGACCGCCTCAAGAGCAGCATCAGAAACAAGGAATCATCATCATCACCCGAGTTTCCCGCCAAAACAGAACGTTCGAAAAAGTGTCGAGTTTCCTTCTCTCAGAGCCACTCGGAAGACAAAGCCGAGGCGCAGAAGTTCCTCTCGAACACGCAACTGCAGCAGCCAACATCCGACTCCTCAGAGTTCAAAACTCACGCCTACAGTACTTCGAGTCCTCCAGGCAGCAGACGCCAGCACAGGAGTCCCACTGGGTCGTCAGAAAGGAGTGTTTCATCGGAGACGATCCGCTACAGCAAGGAGAGGCTCTTGAGGCACGACACTGGCATGTACAGTGACCATGGCGCCTCCTCTCACGGCTCGGTCGACTATGGACCACCACCACCACCAGCCAGACCCTACGCCAAACCATCCTTCGATGTCTCACCACCCATACATGAGCGACCACACCACCACCACCACCACCACCAGCAGGGGAGAGTCCGCGTGCACGACAACCACCACAGTGACTGGCGCAGAAGCGGCAACAACGCCTATGGCCACAGCTTCCAAAACGACGATGATTACTATGCTGACAACCGGATCTTGAGGAGGGTGGATGAGGAGGAGGAGGAGGAAGAGGGTGGTTACGTGGGAGACCACCTGCATCGCAAGAGGTTTCTGGACAAGGCAGAGAGAAGGATCGAGAAGAGGTACTCTAGAGGCTACGTGGGTGGGCGTCACTACCCACCCCCTCCCCCTCCTCACTCCATCTCTCCCTCTGCTTACCCTCTCTCAGAAGCACCATCCCATCAATACCCCCCTCCACCATTCCCTCCATCTTCCACCAACCATCCTGCCTCTCCTTCAAGTTTTGCACTAGGATCCCACTACAGCATTCCACCATCCTACCCTCACCCACCCTCCTATCCTCACCAACCCCCTCCCACCAGACCACCTTTTCCGCCCTACAACACCTCCACCACTGACCACCAATACATCTCTTCCTCCTCCTACGACAACAAATCAGACTACAAAATCCCCCGTACCAAACCAGCCTTCCCCCCTCCTGACCCCAAACCATCCCAACTACCCCCCTACCCCTACCCGCCCCCAACCACCTCCACCCACACGGGGTACGATGAAAGGGGAAAGGGGGATATCGACCCGGAGGAGAAAACCTCAGCGATGGTTTTGGAAATGGTGTCGAGTCAAAACATCCCGAACAACTTCGTCAAGAGAGGCCCACTAGCGCCGAATGACCAGTTCAAACAGGGCTACCAACCACAACAACAAGATAACAACTACAAATCCCCCGCACAACAACAACAACAGCAACAGTACAAACCACAACAACAACAACCACAACAAGTGCGGCAGTCTCACGACTCTCAAATGCTCTACCACACGCCCTCGCAACACGTTGACCCCACCATGGGAGGCACCACCAGAAGCTTTCAGAGCAACAACTTCTTCCCCAACTTCAACCACTCCAACTACTCCAACCCCTCCAACAACAACAACTACAACAACAACAAAAGAAAGAACAACATCAACTACATCAACAACTACATCAACAACTACATCTACAAACTCTGCCTTGATTGGCTCACTCAAGATTTCGACGCAAAAGATACCAAATAAGCTCTTGAGAAATAACAATTAAACAAAAAAAGCTAATAAAAATGCGCTGCAAAAATAGACTTGGGGATGCGTGAGGGCACTTGAGGCTGCTCAAAAGTGCATTTAATCTCAAATGTCTTTTTTATTTCACGAGAATCTTTTGGTGGGAGGGGCTTTTATGGTCTATTGAGGAAATCGTTACTTCCAAAATTAATCCGTTAACTTCAACCAATTCGTTATACATGCATCACTACTACGACTACTTCCACAACTACTACTACGACTACTACTAATTATGAAACAACCCCTACCACAACCACCTCTTCAATTGCATTAAAAACATTTTACTCTTTCCTCTTCTCCCTCCTTCTCTCCCTCCCTCACTCCCTCTCTCTTTGTTTTCTCCCCTCCCTTCCTCCTTCCCTCCTTCTCTCCTTCTCTCCCTCCCTCCTTCCCTTCCTCCTTCCCTTCCTCCTTCCCTCCTCTCTCCCTTCCTCCTTCTCTCCTTCTCTCCCTCCCTCCCTCCCTCCCTCCCTCCCTCCCTCTCTCCCTCCCTCCTTTTCTTCCTCCCTCCCTCCCTCCTTCCCTCCCTCCCTCCATCCCTCCCTCCCTCCAGACCAACTGCTTTTTGCCTTCCTCCCATAAACATAGCATTATCTCTGAGCAACAACTGTTTTATCCAACCTTTGAGTTTCATCCGCCTCCCCTCTCCTCCCACATTCTTTTCTTTTCTCTCATCCACCATTCATCCATCCACCATCCATCTATCCATCCACCATCCATCCATCCATTCATCCACCTACCCTCCATCCACCATCCCTCAAAGAATTTATTCCCTTCTATTTTCTTTTAATTTACAGATTGTATGACAAACGTATTAAAAATAGTTTTATTCGAATGCGTTTCTTTCAAAGGCATGTAATTCAACTTGAAAGTTGGATTAGAGAACGTTAAATTTAATAGCGTTACTTGATGAGATGATAGTGGCAGCCTTTTATGCGTGTTTGATGCTTGCGTGAAAAGAGGAGGCTTGAGGGAGGAGTGGAGGAGTGGTGGAGGAGTGGAGGCTTGAGGGAGGAGTGGTGGAGTGAAGGCTGGAGGGAGGAGTGGAGTGGTGGAGGAATGAACAGCTGTTAGGGATGGGAAAAATTAAAATAGAGTGAGAAAATGAGGGAAGGAAGAGATGGAGAGGAGGATGAGGAAGATGAGAATAAAAGAAAAAACATTAGAAAGAAAATTAAAAGAAGAAAGATGGAGAAGAGGATGATGAAGATGAGAGAGAGAAGAGAAGATGGAAGTAGAAATTGATGTCTTGCTTAAAGCAGCCATAAAACAAAATGCTGGAAATGCATTAAAAGAGAAGATTGAAAAGAAGGATGAGGAGGGATGAGGAGGGATGAGGAGGGATGCGGAGGGATGAGGAGGGATGAGGAGGGATGAGGAAGGATGAGGAGGGATGAGGAGGGATGAGGAAAGGGTGGAAATGGGATGACGATGAGAGAGAAGGAGGGATGAGGATGAACTATTATTATTTTTCACTTCCACACCCAAACACCTGACACTGTTACACACATAAAAACACACACACACATCAACACATACACATCAACACACACGCATCAACACACACGCATTTAAACACACACGAGATACACGCATTGACGAGATAGATCAACACCGTTAAAGAGAAATAATGTGGTTGCGGCAGACGCATCGAGACAAACAAGCAAATAAAACTAACCATTGCAAATTACACACACGCACACACACAAACACACGCACAGACACACACACACGCACATACACACACGGCATGTAGTGTGGCGCTCACCCGGTCGCCTAGCAACCACAAGATCCTCTCTGTTCTATGCAGGCCTTGCTTCGACCTTGCAGGGAGCGAATGTGTTCTCGCTTTGTTTATCACTTTCTGCTTTTTTATGCTTTATTGTTGTCTTTGTTGTTGATGTTGTTGTTGATGTTGTTTTTTGTTAGTTTTTTGTTAGTTTTTCATGTTGTGACCTACATTTGCGGGCGTTTCACGTGTGTTGTAGCGCTTAATTGAATGATTCGAACAATGAGGAGGCATGCATAAATTAAACAATGAGGAGGCATGCATAAATTAAACAATTAGGAGGCATGCATAAATTAAACAATGAGGAGGCATGCATAAATTAAACAATTAGGAGGCATGCATTAATTAAACAATGAGGAGGCATGAATAAATTAAACAATGAGGAGGCATGAATAAATTAAACAATGAGGAGGCATGCATAAATTAAACAATGAGGAGGCATGCATAAATTAAACAATGAGGAGGCATGCATAAATTAAACAATGAGGAGGCATGCATAAATTAAACAATTAGGAGGCATGCATAAATTAAACAATGAGGAGGCATGCATAAATTAAACAATGAGGAGGCATGAATAAATTAAACAATGAGGAGGCATGCATAAATTAAACAATGAGGAGGCATGCATAAATTAAACAATGAGGAGGCATGCATAAATTAAACAATTAGGAGGCATGCATAAATTAAACAATGAGGAGGCATGAATAAATTAAACAATTAGGAGGCATGCATAAATTAAACAATTAGGAGGCATGCATAAATTGAAAGTCGTTAAGAAATGTTCTTAGTTGCTGATTGGAGATGGGTGAGAGATGATTCAAAAGAAAAGGCTCGAATCTTTTCAGGCGATGCATGGAAACTAGAAAACACGAAAAATAGTTTTTTAAAAAATCAATATAAAAATCATTGAAAAAGTTTTTCAAGAAAATCAAACAAAACCTGCTGCGGAATGAAAAATCGAGTTTTTCCCACACGCGCATGCGTTTTTGCAGGCAATTTTTTCGTGGCGTATTCAGTGCCACATTCGTTTTGCATTTTTATTTTGTTTGACGTCACTCAGAAATCTTGGTGCATCATTATCATCATCATCATCGCCAATATAATCATTATCATCATTATCATCATCATCATCGCCATTATAATCATCATCATCATCATCATCATCATCATCGCCATCGTTCGCCTTCGCCATTCTCATCATCATCATTTTCAATGCAGGCAGCCAAATGTCATCTCCAAGGTCTCAGCACTGGAATAGTGATGATGATGATGACGAAGAGAAAGATGGCAGTGGTGCGGATGATGATGGTGGTGGTGGTGCTGATGATGATGGCGATGCCGTCGATTACTTTATGGCAAGATACGTGAATAAGATAAATAGTAAAAATAATAAAAAGAAAATAAATAATAATAATAATAAAAAGACAAAAAGTAAAGAAGACAAAGCGCTTTGTAGTATCCACAAGAGCAAACATTGTGCAAATGAGGGTGGTGATGATGATGATGATTTCAAGAGTCACACAAGCAACAACAACGACAACAACGACAACAGTAATAATGGCATCAACAACAACGACAACAACTCCAACACCAGCTGCACACATAATCACGAATTCACTGATCGCCTGAGCGATAAGGAATCAAATATTCTGCAAGTAAAAGATAAAAGCAACAACAACAAAAATAACAGCAAAAATCACAAAAACAACAATGATAACAACAACTACAAATATGCAAATAGCAATAAAAAGACCAAAATAGGTTTTATGACAACAAATAGATCTCTCGTCCTTCCAAAGAACAACTGCAACTCTTTGAACTCAGACAAAAACTACACCAACAACGACAAGACAAATAGTAAAAACCCCTACAACTTCAACAAATATTCCAACAACAACAACATCACCAACAACAACAACAACATCATCACCACCAACAAAAACAGCCACAACAACAAATGCAAACTTAAATTTTCTTCATTTGTCGTTCAAGACTCAACTATTTTTTCTTTCCAACAACAACCACAACTAGCAACACAACAACCTCTACAACAACCACAACTAGCACCACAACAACCTCTACAACAACCACAACTAGCAACACAACAACCTCTACAACAACCACAACTAGCACCACAACAACCTCTACAACAACCACAACTAGCAACACAACAACCTCTACAACAACCACAACTAGCACCACAACAACCTCTACAACAACCACAACTAGCACCACAACAACCTCTACAACAACCACAACTAGCACCACAACAACCTCTACAACAACCACAACTAGCAACACAACAACCTCTACAACAACCACAACTAGCACCACAACAACCTCTACAACAACCACAACTAGCACCACAACAACCTCTACAACAACCACAACTAGCACCACAACAACCTCTACAACAACCACAACTAGCACCACAACAACCTCTACAACAACCACAACTAGCACCACAACAACCTCTACAACAACCACAACTAACACCACAACAACCTCTACAACAACCACAACTAGCCCCACAACAACCTCTACAACAACCACAACTAGCACCACAACAATCTCTACAACAACCACAACTAACACCACAACAACCTCTACAACAACCACAGCTAGCCCCACAACAACCTCTACAACCACAACTACAAGAATCAAAAGAAAATGCATTAGAAGACATTTATATCAACAAAACCATTTTAACACATTCTGAAAGCCTTAGCAACATCGACCGCAACAACAACAACAACAACAACAGTAGCAACAACAACAACTGCAGCTTTTTGGAAGCTATTGCCTCGAAATTCGATGGATCTCGTAAGTTGT
>OX030970.1:594637-607137 GCA_943735955.1 Piscicola geometra | reverse complement strand
ATCCATCCACACTCCATCCATTCACCTATCATCCATTTATCCTCCATCCATCCATCCTTCATCCATCCACACTCCATCCATCCAACCTTCATCCATCCATCCTTCATCCATCCATCCTTCATCCATCCAACCTCCATCCATCCACACACCATCCATCCATCTTCAATCCATCCATCCTTCATCCATCCATCCTCCATCCATCCGTCTTTCCTCCACCATTCCCGTCTTCCACCATCCACAACTCAGTTCTGTCCTAGCAGCCACTCACACCCCTTCAATTTACCATAATGACGTCAGCATTCGTTCGTTTGATAGTCACTTTTTCAATAAAGCAACAACAACAGCAACAACAACAGCAACAACTACAATAACTACTACTACTTCTACTACTACTACTACTACTACTACTACTACTACTACTACTACTACTACTACTACTACTACTACTACTACTACTACTACTACTACTACTACTGCTACTACTACTACTACTACTACTACTACTACTACTACTACTACTACTACTACTACTACTGCTACTACTACTACTACTACTACTACTACTACTAGTAGTACATATTCAGTTAAATTCTATTTGCCTTCTGAAGATAACCAACCAACAACTGTTACTGCATCATCCCCACCCCCACCCCAACCAACATCATTAACACTGTCATCATCATCACCACCACCACCATCATCATCATCACCACCACCATCATCATCACCACCATCATCACCACCATCATCATCACCACCACCATCATCCTCATCACCACCACTGCAAACCACCTTTCAAGTGCCTCTGACAACAATCGCTACTGAAACTGCAACTCTCCAAACAACAGCAACAACAACAGCAACAACAACAACCTTTGTTGCAACTACTACTAAAGCAACAACAAATCGTGTTTCCTTCAAGAACATCAACAACAGTGGGTTCTTATTGATAATAATAACAGTAGTAATAGTAATAACAACAACGAAGATTGTTGCAGAAGGTCTAGGTCATTTAGGCTACACATTTTATTCGCGCCAAGATCTTCTAGTACATCGCTTGCACTCGAAGCTAGGACCATTAAGCCTTGGTCAAGCCGAGAGTCGTTACACACTCGGCTACCTTTCCCTTGCTATTGCCACAGTCATACCTGAGCACAGTTCAAAGCGCATAATTGGTACACTGCATAATTTGTGCAACTAATGAGTTAACGCCTGGAAGTTCAATTCATTCTTTTCAATTGCCACACACCATTACGCACACCTCCACCACCACTCACACCTCCACCACCACTCACACCTCCACCACCACTCACACCTCCACCACCACTAACACCTCCACCACCACTCACACCTCCACCACTACTCACACATCCACCACCACTCACACCTCCACCACTACTCACACCTCCACCACCACTCACACCTCCACCACCACTCACACCTCCACCACCACTCACACCTCCACCACCACTCACACCTCCACCACCACTCACACCTCCACCACCACTCACACCTCCACCACCACTCACACCTCCATCACCACTCACACCTCCACCACTACTCACACCTCCACCACCACTCACACCTCCACCACCACTCACACCTCCACCACCACTCACACCTCCACCACCACTCACACCTCCACCACTCACACCTCCACCACCACTCACACCTCCACCACCACTCACACCTCCACCACCACTCACACCTCCTCCACCACTCACACCTCCACCACCACTCACACCTCCACCACCACTCACACATCCACCACCACTCACACCTCCTCCACTACTCACACCTCCACCACCACTCACACCTCCACCACCACTCACACCTCCACCACCACTCACACCTCCACCACCACTCACACCTCCACCACCACTCACACCTCCACCACCACTCACACCTCCTCCACCACTCAAACCTCCATCACCGCAATTTCACCGACACTTCCATAAGAGTTGGCACCTTGCTTTTCCATTTAAATCTCTCCCTTCGATATTCACAACGCGAGAGCAAACGGCAGGACGTTGTGCTGATCAAACAACAACTTAATGCTCCCCTCGCAGGCATCAAAGACACCTTCCGGAAACTGTCTGCAGGTCCTAAAAGCTCCAGTGACGTCATCATTAACAGCAACAACAACATCAACACTTTTACTAGTATCAACAACCAAAACAACACTGTTACAAACAACAAAATCAACAACAACAACACTTTTACTAATATTAACAACAACAACAACAACAACGCTATTACTAATATTAACAACAACAACAACAACGCTATTTCTAATATCAACAACAACAGTTGTTGCGGCAACACTAGCAACAACAACCTCAACACCATGGACAACGACACACAAGTTACGAACACTGACAGCTTCAACGTCATCTGCAACGACAAAAACAACAAAAACAACAACAACTACATCACTACCACCTCCACCACCAACGACAACGACAATAGCAACACAACCAACCACCTAGACACCAGCAATGACAACAACAACAACAACAACAACAGCAGCAGTAGCAGTGATGATGATGATGAAGAGGAAGAGGAGGAGGACAGCTTCGACGAGTCAGAGGCGCTCAAGTACCAGCGGCACCGCAGTCGTCCAGTGCTCTTCCAGCTGCAGACAGGTGCCCTGAGCACGAACAAGAGAGCCATGCGAAAGTTGAAGCTGCATCAGGTGCTTGTGCTTGTAGTAGTGGTGTAGTGTCGTTGCTGCATCAGGTGCTTGTGCTGTAGTAGTGGTGTAGTGTCGTTGCTGCATCAGGTGCTTGTGCTTGTAGTAGTGGTGTAGTGTCGTTGCTGCATCAGGTGCCTTGTGCTGTAGTAGTGGTGTAGTGTCGTTGCTGCATCAGGTGCTTGTGCTTGTAGTAGTGGTGTAGTCTTGTTGCTGGCGTGTGGTGCCTTGTGCTTGTAGTAGTGGTGTAGTGTCGTTGCTGCATCAGGTGCTTGTGCTTGTAGTAGTGGTGTAGTGTCGTTGCTGCATCAGGTGCTTGTGCTTGTAGTAGTGGTGTAGTCTTGTTGCTGGCGTGTGGTGCCTTGTGCTTGTAGTAGTGGTGTAGTGTCGTTGCTGCATCAGGTGCTTGTGCTTGTAGTAGTGGTGTAGTCTTGTTGCTGGCGTGTGGTGCCTTGTGCTTGTAGTAGTGGTGTAGTCTTGTTGCTTGCATCAGGTGCTTGTGCTTGTAGTAGTGGTGTAGTCTTGTTGCTGGCGTGTGGTGCCTTGTGCTTGTAGTAGTGGTGTAGTGTCGTTGCTGCATCAGGTGCTTGTGCTTGTAGTAGTGGTGTAGTGTCGTTGCTGCATCAGGTGCTTGTGCTTGTAGTAGTGGTGTAGTGTCGTTGCTGCATCAGGTGCTTGTGCTTGTAGTAGTGGTGTAGTCTTGTTGCTGGCGTGTGGTGCCTTGTGCTTGTAGTAGTGGTGTAGTGTCGTTGCTGCATCAGGTGCTTGTGCTTGTAGTAGTGGTGTAGTGTCGTTGCTGCATCAGGTGCTTGTGCTTGTAGTAGTGGTGTAGTGTCGTTACTGCATCAGGTGCCTTGTGCTGTAGTAGTGGTGTAGTCTTGTTGCTGCATCAGGTGCTTGTGCTTGTAGTAGTGGTGTAGTCTTGTTGCTTGCATCAGGTGCTTGTGCTTATAGTAGTGGTGTAGTCTCGTTGCTGCATCAGGTGCTTGTGCTTGTAGTAGTGGTGTAGTGTCGTTGCTGCATCAGGTGCTTGTGCTTGTAGTAGTGGTGTAGTGTCGTTGCTGCATCAGGTGCCTTGTGCTGTAGTAGTGGTGTAGTCTTGTTGCTGCATCAGGTGCTTGTGCTTGTAGTAGTGGTGTAGTCTTGTTGCTGCATCAGGTGCCTTGTGCTTGTAGTAGTGGTGTAGTCTTGTTGCTGGCGTGTGGTGCCTTGTGCTTGTAGTAGTGGTGTAGTGTCGTTGCTGCATCAGGTGCTTGTGCTTGTAGTAGTGGTGTAGTCTTGTTGCTGGCGTGTGGTGCCTTGTGCTTGTAGTAGTGGTGTAGTCTTGTTGCTTGCATCAGGTGCTTGTGCTTGTAGTAGTGGTGTAGTCTTGTTGCTGGCGTGTGGTGCCTTGTGCTTGTAGTAGTGGTGTAGTGTCGTTGCTGCATCAGGTGCTTGTGCTTGTAGTAGTGGTGTAGTGTCGTTGCTGCATCAGGTGCTTGTGCTTGTAGTAGTGGTGTAGTGTCGTTGCTGCATCAGGTGCTTGTGCTTGTAGTAGTGGTGTAGTCTTGTTGCTGGCGTGTGGTGCCTTGTGCTTGTAGTAGTGGTGTAGTGTCGTTGCTGCATCAGGTGCTTGTGCTTGTAGTAGTGGTGTAGTGTCGTTGCTGCATCAGGTGCTTGTGCTTGTAGTAGTGGTGTAGTGTCGTTGCTGCATCAGGTGCCTTGTGCTGTAGTAGTGGTGTAGTCTTGTTGCTGCATCAGGTGCTTGTGCTTGTAGTAGTGGTGTAGTCTTGTTGCTTGCATCAGGTGCTTGTGCTTATAGTAGTGGTGTAGTCTCGTTGCTGCATCAGGTGCTTGTGCTTGTAGTAGTGGTGTAGTGTCGTTGCTGCATCAGGTGCTTGTGCTTGTAGTAGTGGTGTAGTGTCGTTGCTGCATCAGGTGCCTTGTGCTGTAGTAGTGGTGTAGTCTTGTTGCTGCATCAGGTGCTTGTGCTTGTAGTAGTGGTGTAGTCTTGTTGCTGCATCAGGTGCCTTGTGCTTGTAGTAGTGGTGTAGTCTTGTTGCTGGCGTGTGGTGCTTGTGCTTGTAGTAGTGGTGTAGTCTTGTTGCTGGCGTGTGGTGCTTGTGCTTGTAGTAGTGGTGTAGTCTTGTTGCTGCATCAGGTGCTTGTGCTTGTAGTAGTGATGTAGTCTTGTTGCTGGCGTGTGGTGCTTGTGCTTGTAGTAGTGGTGTAGTCTTGTTGCTGGCGTGTGGTGCTTGTGCTTGTAGTAGTGGTGTAGTCTTGTTGCTGCATCAGGTGCTTGTGCTTGTAGTAGTGGTGTAGTCTTGTTGCTGGCGTGTGGTGCCTTGTGCTTGTAGTAGTGGTGTAGTCTTGTTGCTGGCGTGTGATGCCTTGTGCTTGTAGTAGTGGTGTAGTCTTGTTGCTGGCGTGTGGTGCCTTGTGCTGTAGTAGTGGTGTAGTCTTGTTGCTGGCGTGTGGTGCCTTGTGCTTGTAGTAGTGGTGTAGTCTTGTTGCTGGCGTGTGGTGCCTTGTGCTTGTAGTAGTGGTGTAGTCTTGTTGCTGGCGTGTGATGCCTTGTGCTTGTAGTAGTGGTGTAGTCTTGTTGCTGGCGTGTGGTGCTTGTGCTTGTAGTAGTGGTGTAGTCTTGTTGCTGGCGTGTGGTGCTTGTTCTTGTAGTAGTGGTGTAGTCTTGTTGCTGCATCAGGTGCTTGTGCTTGTAGTAGTGGTGTAGTCTTGTTGCTGGCGTGTGGTGCCTTGTGCTTGTAGTAGTGGTGTAGTCTTGTTGCTGGCGTGTGATGCCTTGTGCTTGTAGTAGTGGTGTAGTCTTGTTGCTGGCGTGTGGTGCCTTGTGCTGTAGTAGTGGTGTAGTCTTGTTGCTGGCGTGTGGTGCCTTGTGCTTGTAGTAGTGGTGTAGTCTTGTTGCTGGCGTGTGGTGCCTTGTGCTGTAGTAGTGGTGTAGTGTCGTTGCTGGCGTGTGGTGGTTGTGGCAGTTGTAGGAGTGTAGTAGTGGTGTAGTGGTGACAGTAGTAGTAGTATTAGTAATAGTAATGTTTTGGTGGTGCTAGTGGTGGTGCTAGTGGTGGTGGATTGGAAGAGAGTATTGGGAGGGGGTATTGGGAGAGTGGGTGTGTGAGGAATGGGAGAGTAGAAATACTTGTTGAAATTAAAGTCTGTTAGGTTTCAGTGTTTTTGAAAGTACTCAAACCAGTGCAGTGGGTGGAAGGATGGAAGGATGGAGTGGGTGGAGTGAGTGGAAGGATGGAGTGAGTGAAAGGGTGGAGTGAGTGGAAGGATGGAGTGAGTGGAAGGATGGATGAGTGGAAGGATGGAGTGAGTGGAAGAATGGAGTGAGTGGAAGGATGGAGTGAGTGGAAGGATGGAGTGAGTGGAAGGATGGAGTGGGTGGAAGGATGGAGTGAGAGGGAGGATGGAGTGAGTGGAAGGATGGAGTGAGTGGAAGGATGGAGTGAGTGGAAGGATGGAGTGAGTGGAAGGATGGAGTGAGTGGAAGGATGGAGTGAGTGGGAGGATGGAGTGAGTGGAAGGATGGAGTGAGTGGAAGGATGGAGTGAGTGGAAGGATGGAGTGAGTGGAAGGATGGAGTGAGTGGAAGGATGGAGTGGGTGGAAGGATGGAAGGATGGATGAGTGGAAGGATGGAGTGAGTGGAAGATGGAGTGAGTGGGAGGATGGACAGAAGTCAATTTCCTTAATGGAAACGAATAAAATCGAAACATGCATTCGTTATCTCGAGACGCCATTTCTCTCTGCGGAAGAAGGAAGGAAGGAAGGAAGGAAGGAAGGAAGGAAGGAAGGAAGGAAGGAAGGAAGGAAGGAAAGAAGGAAGGAAGAGAGGAAGGAAGGAAGGAAGGAAGGAAGGAAGGAAGGAAAGAAGGAAGGAAGTGGTCGGAGATTGATGAAATAAAATTAACAAAGAATTAAACTCTGAGAATCGGAGGCATTAAAAACATTAAACTCTGTTTTTCGAATTGAATTATTAATGAAGCAGATGAATGAGTGAATGAGTTTATGGATGGACAGATTAGTGAGTGGATGAGTGAATGGATAAATAGATGGATGTATGAATGAGTAAATGAATAAATAGATGGATGAATGAGTTAATGGATGGGAGGATGAATGGCTCCCCCCCCCCCCACAGCAAATGAAGACCCTCTCCGGGACAGAGGACCCTCCCGAGTACAAGGTGCAGAAGACGAAGAGGTCAAAGTGCATCCTGCTGCACTACGGCATCTTCAAGATCGGCTGGGACTGGCTCATCCTTCTGTGCACCTTCTACATCGCAGTCACCGTGCCCTTCAACGCCGCCTTCGTCTGGTATCCCGAGAACTCGAACGAGAGAACCTCCATCGTGTCCGATGTCATCGTCGAAATGCTCTTCATTATTGGTGGGTGGTTGGGTGGGTGGCTTGGTGGGGGTTGGGTTGCTTGGTGGGGGTTGGAGGGTTGGTGGGTGGGTGGGTGGCCTGGTGGGGGTTGGAGGGTTGGTGGGTTGGTGGGGGCTTGGAGGGCTTGGTGGGTTGGTGGGTGGCTTGGTGGGGGTTGGAGGGTTGGTGGGGGTTGAGTGGCTTGGTGGGGGTTGGGTGGCTTGGTGGGTGGGTGGCTTGGGGGGGGGGGGGGGTTGGGTGGCTTGATGGGTGGGTGGCTTGGTGGGGGTTGGGTGGCTTGGTGGGGGTAGAAGGGTTGGGTGGCTTGGTGGGAGTTGGGTGGCTTGGTGGGGGTTGGTGGGGGTTGGGTGGCTTGGGAGGTTAGTAGTGGGTTGATGGTGGGATAGTGATGGTAAAGTTAGTGCTAAGTAAATAGTCTTTTTTTATAAATTATTATTCTTCCACTCATCTTTTTCACATTTCCACCTCCCCACCCTCGACACAGACATCGTCTTCAACTTCCGAACCACCTACGTTGACAACTGCGGCCAGGTCGCCACCAAAACCAATTTTTCTATTTCTTCTCTCTTTCGCCGCTCTTCCATCCTTCCCCTCACCCCTTCCCCTCATTCCTCATTTTTTCCCCTCATTCCTCATCTCTCCATCTCCATCCCCCCTCCCTTCCAGGTGGTATACGAGTCCAAACGGATTGCTTTCCACTACTTCAGTGGCTGGTTCGTGTTGGACCTGTTGGCTGCCATTCCCTTCGACCTCCTCTACGCCTTCCAAGTCGAAACCGTTAGTCGTCAGTGAGGCTGTTGCTGCTGCTGTGTGGTGGTGGTGGTGGTGGTCGTGGTGGTGGTCGTGATGGTCGTGGTGGTGGTGGTGGTGGTGGTCGTGGTCGTGGTGGTGGTTGAGCCTAGAGGGATGGGGGAAAGAGGGAAGGAGAAGGGTGTGAAACATTAGAAGGGGTGGGTTGAGGGAGAATAAAGCCTTTTGGAGAGGGTTGGGGAGGTTGGAAAAGGATGCAAAAGAAGGGATAAATCGAAAGCTGAGGAGGAATGTAAAAGTTAAAAGAAAATGATTGGAAGGGATTGGAAGGGATTGAGATTGGAAGATGATTTTGCAAGTCGAATTCTTGAAACCTTCTCAGAAGTCCTCCTTTCACAACCAAATGGGCCAATTAAAGTGTTTCAAGAGGCACAAAAAATGTTATTTTCATTATTATTTTATTATTGTTATTTTCTTGTTATCTTATCATTGCTTTTTCCTTTTCCTCCTCTATCATGATCGCTCTTTAGAGAAATCTAGAAATGGAATTGTCGTGGATGGAAAGCTTGACTGATTAGAGGGGATTAGTGGGATGGGAATGGTGGGATGGGGATGGTGGGATGGGGATGGTGGGATGGGGATGGTGGGATGTGGATGGTGGGATGGGGATGGTGGGATGGGGATGGTGGGATGGGGATGGTGGGATGGGGATGGTGGGATGGGGATGGTGGGATGGGGATAGTGGGATGGGGATGGTGGGAAGGGGATGGTGGGATGGGGGGATGGGGATAGTAGGATGGTGGGATGGGGATAGTAGGATGAGAATGAGGAGTTAGTAGGGCTGAGTTCAAGGGATGGAGATAGAAGATTTGACTTAAGCCTAATTTTCTCATCCCCCTCCACCTTCCATCCTTCCCCTCTACTTTCAACTTTCTCATCCTTTCCCTCACAATTCCAACCCCAACCCCTTCCACAACCACCCACCTTCCACCCCTCTGCAACCACAATGCTCCCTCCATCTCCTTAAACCCCAACCCCTTCCACATCCACCCACCTCCCACCCCTCTGCAACCACAGAGCTCCCTCCACCTCCTCAAAGTGGCGCGACTGCTGAGACTGGCTCGACTGATGCAGAAGCTGGACAGGTACACGCAATACTCCTTCGTCGTCCTCACCCTCCTAATGGCGATGTTCTGTGTCCTAGCGCACTGGCTTGCCTGTGTGTGGTACACCATAGGTGCGTTGGTGGGTGGTGCCTGTGTGTGGTACACCATAGGTGCGTTGGTGGGTGGTGCCTGTGTGTGGTACACCATAGGTGCGTTGGTGGGTGGTGCCTGTGTGTGGTACACCATAGGTGCGTTGGTGGGTGGTGCCTGTGTGTGGTACACCATAGGTGCGTTGGTGGGTGGTGCCTGTGTGTGGTACACCATAGGTGCGTTGGTGGGTGGTGCCTGTGTGTGGTACACCATAGGTGCGTTGGTGGGTGGGTGGCGCACTGGCTTGCCTGTGTGTGGTACACCATAGGTGCGTTGGTGGGTGGGTGGCGCACTGGCTTGCCTGTGTGTGGTACACCATAGGTGCGTTGGTGGGTGGGTGGCGCACTGGCTTGCCTGTGTGTGGTACACCATAGGTGCGTTGGTGGGTGGTGCCTGTGTGTGGTACACCATAGGTGCGTTGGTGGGTGGTGCCTGTGTGTGGTACACCATAGGTGCGTTGGTGGGTGGGTGGCGCACTGGCTTGCCTGTGTGTGGTACACCATAGGTGCGTTGGTGGGTGGGTGGCGCACTGGCTTGCCTGTGTGTGGTACACCATAGGTGCGTTGGTGGGTGGGTGGCGCACTGGCTCGCCTGTGTGTGGTACACCATAGGTGCGTTGGTGGGTGGGTGGCGCACTGGCTCGCCTGTGTGTGGTACACCATAGGTGCGTTGGTGGGTGGGTGGCGCACTGGCTTGCCTGTGTGTGGTACACCATAGGTGCGTTGGTGGGTGGGTGGCGCACTGGCTTGCCTGTGTGTGGTACACCATAGGTGCGTTGGTGGGTGGGTGGCGCACTGGCTTGCCTGTGTGTGGTACACCATAGGTGCGTTGGTGGGTGGGTGGCGCACTGGCTTGCCTGTGTGTGGTACACCATAGGTGCGTTGGTGGGTGGGTGGCGCACTGGCTTGCCTGTGTGTGGTACACCATAGGTGCGTTGGTGGGTGGGTGGCGCACTGGTTTGCCTGTGTGTGGTACACCATAGGTGCGTTGGTGGGTGGGTGGCGCACTGGCTTGCCTGTGTGTGGTACACCATAGGTGCGTTGGTGGGTGGGTGGCGCACTGGCTCGCCTGTGTGTGGTACACCATAGGTGCGTTGGTGGGTGGGTGGCGCACTGGCTTGTCTGTGTGTGGTACACCATAGGTGCGTTGGTGGGTGGGTGGCGCACTGGCTTGCCTGTGTGTGGTACACCATAGGTGCGTTGGTGGGTGGGTGGCGCACTGGCTTGCCTGTGTGTGGTACACCATAGGTGCGTTGGTCGGTGGGTGGCGCACTGGCTTGCCTGTATGTGGTACACCATAGGTGCGTTGGTCGGTGGGTGGTGCGTGGATGGTGGTTGCTTTTTGGTTGCTTTGGTGGGTTTGGTTGGAGGTTAGTGGATGGATAGTGGTTTGTGGAGATTCATGGGTTGGTTTGGTTGGAGGTTAGTGGGTGGATAGTGGTTTGTGGAGGTTTAAGGGTTGGTTTGGTTGGAGGTTGGTGGGTGGCAAGTGGTTTGTGGTGGTTTAAGGGTTGGTTTGGTTGGAGGTTAGTGGGTGGATAGTGGTTTGTGGGGGTTTAAGGGTTGGTTTGGTTGGAGGTTAGTGGGTGGGGGCTTATGGGTCTGTGGCTGGTTGGAGGTCGTTTGAAGGAAAAATTGTAGTCAAAAGAAGATTGTTGAGGTTTTAAAATGTATATGAGAGAATAGTGGTGGGTGGAGAAAGTCTAAAAGGTGGCATAGTACAAAGGATTCAATGGTGTTGGGCAGGTTCAAGTAGAAAACTAATAAAAAGCTCTTCAGAGAAGCATCATTTGTGCAACGCATGACACTTGCAACACAGGGAGACAAGAACTCGAGATTAACGATCCTAACTGGACCGTTGGTGAGTGCTTGGTGGTGGTGGTGGTGGTTGTGGTGGTGGTGGTGGTGTTGGTAGTGGTGGTGGTGGTGGTGGTGGTGCTAGGGTTGAGGAGTGGATGTGGTTGTTGGTGGAAGAGTGTGACAGATGGTGGTGATGGTGGGTCGTTATTGGAAGGATGCTCGGAGCAAAGTCATTGTAGGATTTGAAGACTTCAAGAAATGTCGAAGGAGTTTCGAAGGCAAACACCTTCCAGTCCATTCGGCTGCCTGCATCTCCATCCATCTTCTTTCATCACAATTTTGTGGAAGTTCTGTTGATTCGAAAAGCATCGTTTTCTCTTTTGTCTCCTCGGGATGAGCCACTTCCGCTCCTCAGTAAACTTTTTGGAAACGAAATTCTTTTAATTTTGATTTGTTTGTCGCTTCTTTTTTGAAACTAGAATTTGTGAAGCTGTGTGTATGAGTGTTTATGTGTGTGTAGGTGTTTATCTGTGTGTAGGTGTGTATGAGTGTGTAGGTTTGTATGAGTGTGTATGTGTGTGTAGGTGTGTGTGTGTGTGTATGAGTGTTTATGTGTGTGTAGGTGTGTGTGTGTATGAGTGTTAATGTGTGTGTATGTGTGTATGTGTATGTATATTTGTGTATGTGTGCGTATAGGTGTGTGTAGGTGTGTAGAAGCGTGTGCGTGGTTGAGGTGTATGCCTCACGGCAGTTAAAAGTGAAAAAAGATTTTCAAATGTCTTCGTAAGTTAATTGAGGCTTTTGATAAGTGAAGGGAAGGAAGAAAAAGAAGAAAAATAGAATGAGATAGAAGAAGATGAGGGAAAATAAGAGAAAAAGAAGAAGAAAAAGAAGGAAAAAGAAGAATATGAAAAAGAAAAAATGAAGATGAAGGGATTTTATGTCGCCTTGAATGAGTTTTTTTTCTCCTTTTTTTCTCATTTTTTTCTCATTTTTTCTCATTTTTTTTCTCATTTTTTTCTCACTGAATCTTTCTTCTCTCAACCCTCCTTCTCTCAATTCAACCTTCCTCTTCTCAACCCTCCTTCTCTCAATTCAACCTTCCTCCTCTCAACCCTCCTTCTCTTAATTCAACCTTCCTCTTCTCAACCCTCCTCCCTCAATTGAATCCTTCCCCTCTCAACCCTCCTCTCTCAATTGAATCCTTCCCCTCTTAACCCTCCTCCCTCAATTGAATCCTTCCCCTCTCAACCCTCCTCCCTCCTCCTTCCTCCTCAACCCTCCTCCCTCAATTGAATCAATTTCATGTGCCCTTGCTGCGATGATGTCGTACATCAGATACAATATTCAAATTAAGTGACATTTCCTCCTTCCTTCCCTCCTTCTTACACTTTTTCCTCTCTTCTCTTTCCTTCTCTCCTCTTCTTCTTCCCCCCTCCAACCACCCCTCCAACCACCCCTCTTCTCTTCACCCCTCCAACCACCCCTCCAACCACCCCTCTCCTCTTCACCCCTTCAACCACCCCTCCAACCACCCCTCCAACCACCCCTCTCCTCTTCACCCCTCCAAACACCCCTCCAACCACCTCTCCAACCGCCCCTCTCCTCTTCACCCCTCC
>OX030970.1:544637-587137 GCA_943735955.1 Piscicola geometra | reverse complement strand
TATTTATAATGATTTTTATTTTTATTATTTTATTGCTATTATAATTTATTTTTTTCAAAAAATCTTTGTTTGTTATTATTTTATTTTTCCTTTTTATTATCATTCTTCTGCCAGGTGAGCAGCATGGGCAGAGAGTTGGCTGCTATGAACGAAAACATCAAACAACTCTGCACCGCTGTTACTGCTCTTGTCAACCAGCAACAACAACAACATCAATATCAACAGCAACACAACGAACCACAACTACAACACAACGAACCACAACAACGCCAAAGCTCACAACAAAAAGTAGTTTCCGAATTCCAAAAGTTACCGCATCAATCTCAACAACAACTTCTAGTACAACTACAACAGCTTCAACAACAACAACAACAACAGCAACCTCCAGTCCATTCCATGACGGGTTTCCCTTGGACAGAGCCCGAACACACAGAGCCTTTGATGCACTTTGTGGATCAACAACTACAACTAGAGCCCCTGCAAAACCATCCTCAACAACAGCAACAACACCTACCACAATCACACCAACAACAACAGCAACAACACCTTCCCCAACCACACCAACAACAACAGCAACAACTTCTTCCCCAACCACACCAACAACTGCAACAACACCTACCCCAACCACACCAACAACAACAGCAACAACACCTACCCCAACCACACCAACAACAAAAGCATCAAATGTATATACATCACCAAAGACAACTAAACCAGCAACAACCCCATCAACAGCTACACCAACAAAAACAACACCACCAACAACAACAACAACACCAACAAAAACACAAAAACCATCAAGCACACTCTGAAGACATAGACTGAAACCAGTCTCTGACGATTTCTTGTTTCATTACTCAATTCCATTTCAAAGCTCTTGCTCTCTTATCGACTTTTGCTTCCCTCGGCATTCGCAGCATCTTCGCCACCCATTTCTTTCTGGACCGTTTTGAATATTCATTTAAATTATACCTCTTCATTTTTGAAAATATTTTGTTTTTCTGAGATTTATTTCTATTTTAGGTCCGTAAGGTCTCTTTAAGGTCCGAAAAGTCCTAAAGCACTTCGCCCACTCCGAGCGCGCCATGACAGGCACTGTACAGCACTTGTACATGTTTCGAAATTATTTAATTGACGGAGTTATGAGCAAAAGGCTTCACCATCCTCTTCCTCTTCCTCCTCCTCCATTAACCACCATGACGTCACCACTCCCATACTTCCTCCTTCTCTTCCATCAACCACCATGACGTCACCACTCCCATACATCCTCCACCTCCCGCCACCCTAAAGCACCTCCCAATGCACTTTGCAACCACTATCAAATGAAACTTTTGTGATTTTATTGGAAGAAAACGTTAAATGATAAAAAATCGAATTCTTTTAATAAAGGAATAAAAATAGATTTGAAGTTGTTTATAGCTTAAAGCTGAATAATCTGCATTAGAAAAAGGGCAGTTTGACGCTTGGCAGCGCGTTGTATTCAAGGGTAGACAGGACTGCTGGGGTTGCCATGGCGATCGGGCAGTGGCCACTACGTATACACACGATGTATGTATGCAGTGGTCTGTCGCCGAACCACGCACAGCAGCACTGAATACACTTGACTAAGACGTTCTGCAGCTGCCACCACTACTACTAACACTACCATTGCCACTAGTACTACTACTACTATTACTACAACTACTACTATCACTACCATTGCCACTACTACTACTACTACTATTACTACAACTACTACTACTACTACTACTACTACTACCACTACTACTACTACTACTACCACTACTACTACTACTACTACTACTACTACTACTACCACTACTACTACTACCACTACTATTACTACTACTAATACTACTAATACTACTACTATCACTACTACTACTACTACTACTACTAATACTACTACTACTACTACTACTACTACTACTACTACTACCTCTACTACTACTACTACTACTACTACTACTACTACTACTACTACTACTACTACCACTACTACTACTACTACTACTACTACTACTACTACTACTACTACTACTACTACTACTACTACTACTACTACTACTACTACTACTACTACTAGTACTACTACTACTGCTACTACTACTACTACTACTACTACTACTACTACTACTACTACTACTACTACTACTACTACTACTACTACTATTACTACTACTACTACTACTACTACTACTACTACTACTACTACTACTACTACTACTACTACTACTACTACTACTACTACTACTACTACTACTACTACTACTACTACTACTATTTATAATGATTTTTATTTTTATTATTTTATTGCTATTATAATTTATTTTTTTCAAAAAATCTTTGTTTGTTATTATTTTATTTTTCCTTTTTATTATCATTCTTCTGCCAGGTGAGCAGCATGGGCAGAGAGTTGGCTGCTATGAACGAAAACATCAAACAACTCTGCACCGCTGTTACTGCTCTTGTCAACCAGCAACAACAACAACATCAATATCAACAGCAACACAACGAACCACAACTACAACACAACGAACCACAACAACGCCAAAGCTCACAACAAAAAGTAGTTTCCGAATTCCAAAAGTTACCGCATCAATCTCAACAACAACTTCTAGTACAACTACAACAGCTTCAACAACAACAACAACAGCAACCTCCAGTCCATTCCATGACGGGTTTCCCTTGGACAGAGCCCGACCACACAGAGCCTTTGATGCACTTTGTGGATCAACAACTACAACTAGAGCCCCTGCAAAACCATCCTCAACAACAGCAACAACACCTACCACAATCACACCAACAACAACAGCAACAACACCTTCCCCAACCACACCAACAACAACAGCAACAACTTCTTCCCCAACCACACCAACAACTGCAACAACACCTACCCCAACCACACCAACAACAACAGCAACAACACCTACCCCAACCACACCAACAACAAAAGCATCAAATGTATATACATCACCAAAGACAACTAAACCAGCAACAACCCCATCAACAGCTACACCAACAAAAACAACACCACCAACAACAACAACAACACCAACAAAAACACAAAAACCATCAAGCACACTCTGAAGACATAGACTGAAACCAGTCTCTGACGATTTCTTGTTTCATTACTCAATTCCATTTCAAAGCTCTTGCTCTCTTATCGACTTTTGCTTCCCTCGGCATTCGCAGCATCTTCGCCACCCATTTCTTTCTGGACCGTTTTGAATATTCATTTAAATTATACCTCTTCATTTTTGAAAATATTTTGTTTTTCTGAGATTTATTTCTATTTTAGGTCCGTAAGGTCTCTTTAAGGTCCGAAAAGTCCTAAAGCACTTCGCCCACTCCGAGCGCGCCATGACAGGCACTGTACAGCACTTGTACATGTTTCGAAATTATTTAATTGACGGAGTTATGAGCAAAAGGCTTCACCATCCTCTTCCTCTTCCTCCTCCTCCATTAACCACCATGACGTCACCACTCCCATACTTCCTCCTTCTCTTCCATCAACCA
Source organism: Piscicola geometra (assembly GCA_943735955.1). Lineage (NCBI taxonomy): Eukaryota > Metazoa > Annelida > Clitellata > Hirudinida > Piscicolidae > Piscicola > Piscicola geometra. Next base: position 583,618 of record OX030970.1, on the reverse strand, counting down.
CCATGACGTCACCACTCCCATACATCCTCCACCTCCCGCCACCCTAAAGCACCTCCCAATGCACTTTGCAACCACTATCAAATGAAACTTTTGTGATTTTATTGGAAGAAAACGTTAAATGATAAAAAATCGAATTCTTTTAATAAAGGAATAAAAATAGATTTGAAGTTGTTTATAGCTTAAAGCTGAATAATCTGCATTAGAAAAAGGGCAGTTTGACGCTTGGCAGCGCGTTGTATTCAAGGGTAGACAGGACTGCTGGGGTTGCCATGGCGATCGGGCAGTGGCCACTACGTATACACACGATGTATGTATGCAGTGGTCTGTCACCGAACCACGCACAGCAGCACTGAATACACTTGACTAAGACGTTCTGCAGCTGCCACCACTACTACTAACACTACCATTGCCACTACTACTACTACTACTACTACCACTACTACTACTACTACTACCACTACTACTACTACTACTACTACTACTACTACTACCACTACTACTACTACCACTACTATTACTACTACTAATACTACTAATACTACTACTATCACTACTACTACTACTACTACTAATACTACTACTACTACTACTACTACTACTACTACTACTACTACTACTACTACTACTACTACTACTACTACTACTACTACTACTACTACTACTACTACTACTACTACTACTACTACTACTACTACTACTACTACTACTACTACTACCACCACCACCAATAAAAACATCGTATCCATCTTCACCTTCATCATCATCCCAATTATTGTTTTTTTTTATGCAACTGGAGAGGAGTGATGGAGCGTAGTTGGAAGTGAAATGGAGGAGAAATGAAAGAGGAAGATTGGATGAAGCATGGAAGAATGGATGAAACATGGAAGGATGGATGAGGCATGGAAGGATGGATGAGGCATGGAAGGATGGATGAGGCATAGGAGGATGGATGAGGCATGGAAGGATGGATGAGACATGGAAGGATGGATAAGGCATGGAAGGATGGATGAGGCATGGAAGGAAGGATGAAGCATGGAAGGATGGATGAGGCATGGAAGGATGGATGAAGCATGGAAGGATGGATGAGGCATGGAAGGAAGGATGAGGCATAGAAGGATGGATGAAGCATGGAAGGATGGATGAGGCATGGAAGGATGGATGAGGCATGGAAGGATGGATGAGACATGGAAGGAAGGATGAAGCATGGAAGGATGGATGAAGCATGGAAGGATGGATGAGGCATGGAAGGAAGGATGAAGCATGGAAGGATGGATGAAGCATGGAAGGATGGATGAGGCATGGAAGGATGGATGAGGCATGGAAGGATGGATGAGGCATGGAAGGATGGATGAAGCATGGAAGGATGGATGAGGCATGGAAGGATGGATGAGGCGTGGAAGGATGGATGAGGCATGAAAGGAAGGATGAAGCATGGAAGGATGGATGAAGCATGGAAGGATGGATGAGGCATGGAAGGATGGATGAGGCGTGGAAGGATGGATGAGGCATGAAAGGAAGGATGAAGCATGGAAGGATGGATGAAGCATGGAAGGATGGATGAGGCATGGAAGGATGGATGAGGCATGGAAGGATGGATGAAGCATGGAAGGATGGATGAGGCATGGAAGGATGGATGAAGCATGGAAAGATGGAGATAGAGAAGAAGAGTTTGAAAGCTGGTGAGTCCTGGTGGTGGTGGTGTTTTTGGCCACTTACGCGTCCACTCTCTCATCAACTTTCTCATCCCCTCTCTCCTCCACCCTTCCTTCATTCCTTTCTTTTTATCTGTAAAAAGATGAGTGGGTGAGTAGTAAGAGATAGGTGGAGTGTGGTGGTAAGTGGCTCAAGTGGTGGTTTCGAGACGACTAAGTGGTTGATTGAGTTGAGGTGTCATCAAAAGTTTATAATTACCTTATTATGCCTACTATTATTATTAAATTTCCCCTATTATTAATATTATTATTATTATTGCTATTTTCATTGTTAGCATTCTTTTTATTACTGCTATAATTATTTTGTCAACCTTATTTTATTGACTTTTAAGACCAATAAAATAAGTAGTTCAACTCTAATTCGCTACCAGACACACACACACACACACACACACACACACACACAGCTCAGGCAATCTACAGTGCAAAAACGCACATCCATTTTTCCGGGCCTCTGACTCATCACCTGTGAAACACAACCTCACACATACACACACACACACATACACATTCATACATACACACACACACACACACATTCATACATACACACACATTCATACATGCATACACACACACACTCATACATGCACACATTCATACACACACACACAATCATACATACAAACATTTAAATACATACACAGAAAGATACATAAATAAAACACACATACATACTCAGACTCAACCATTATACCTACAACCATTGTGAATAATAAATAAATTATTATTATTATTATTATTCAACTCATTTGTTTATTATATGTCAAGAAATGTTTGTTGCTCTAATTATGTTTTGTATTTTTATGATGACGTAGCAGACTCCCAATGTTTGTAGGTTTAATGGTTGAGTCTGTGTATGTTGGTGTTTTATTTATTAGTTATAATTATTAATCAACAAATAATCATTCTAATCACACCAACTTATCTAACGATAGATGTGCTTCAACCTCCTCCTCCTCCTTCTCCTCCTCTTTTGACTCACCGCAGTTGACCTATTTCCGAGGCAGGATGTGTCAGTGGCCTAGATACGAGGGTTTCGTCCGATTTGTGGTTTTTGTCTGGTGTGGTGTGTTGTGTGGTGTGTTGTGTGGTGTCTGGTGTGGTGGGTGTGGTGTGTTGTGTGGTGTAGTGTGTTGTGTGGTGTGGTGGGTGTGGTGTGTGGTGTGGTGGTGTGGTGTGGTGGTGTCTGGTGTGGTGTGTTGTGTGGTGTGTGGTGGGTGTGGTGTGGTGTGTGGTGGGTGTAGTGTGGTGTGTGGTGTGTGGTGGGTGTGGTGTGTGTTGTGTGGTGTTGTGTGGTGTGGTGTGGTGTGGTGGTGTCTGGTGTGGTGGGTGTGGTGTGTGCTGGGTGTGGTGTGTGTTATGTAGTGTGGTGTGGTGTGGTGGTGTCTAGTGTGGCACAGTTTGGACACATTGTCTTGGCTCATATGTGTTTTAGTGGGTTAATGGGTCTATCGGAGTATTAAATTATATTCTGAAGTTATCATCATCATCATCATCTGAAGTTATCATAAAAATATTAATAATAATGGGAAATCAATATGTTGAACTGACCTTTTGCACCACAACCACAACGACCTCTGAAACTATTACTCTAATCGCCACCACAACCACTGCTACTACTACTACCACCACCACTACAACTATTACTTCCACCACTACAACTACTACTACTACTACCACTACAACTATTACTACCACTACTACAACAACTACTACTACCACCACCACAACAAGCACTTAAAGGGGGGGGGGTTGCAGCTTAACAAAGAATTGCCAGCAACAGCGCACAGACGCGTGTTTTATAGGAACAAGCATCACACACAAGCACACACACTCACAAAGGACTGCCTATTCCGTTATATGTGTCTATATGTGTGTGTGTGTGTTTGTATGTATGTGAATATCTATATGTGTGTATGTTTGTGAATTAGTTTGTATGTCTTTATGTGCTCGTGTTTCTTGGTATATATGTGTGTATTTTTTTATCTATGTTTTCAAGAAACACATACTCAACACACACATAAGAAAGAAAATATAACTTACACTTTTTATGTATAAAAGCAAACACACAAGCGAACACACAAGCGAATTCACATGCACACACACACACAGATACACACACATACAAGAAGACATTTTGGAGAAAGCACATTAAGATACAATGACACACACAAACATGCAAGAAGCATTTAAATACAAAAAACACACAAACATACACAAACATACAAACAAGCATACACACATACCCACACACACACACACACAAAATCACACACACATACAAGTCTTCTCAACCTCCCAGAAGGGCATTCAACAACCCTCGCTTCAATTTCAGAAACTGTTGTCGGACGTTGAGGTGCTGATGACAGTGCCACCAACAAAAAATAATAATAACAATAAACAACAACACCAAAAACAACAACACCAAAACACCAAAAACAAAAGCAACAGCAATGACAAAGGCAACAATGCCTTTGTATGTCTAATAAATAATCGATTGCTCCACACACAAAAACACACATGTATGTATATATATAAACATGCAAAATAACATACAAACACACAAACAAACATACAAATACACATACAAACAAACCCTTATGCATGAACCCGCATAAAAGCAACTCATTATGCACACAACCCCATTTGTATGTGTTTATGTTTGTGTGCTTTCATCAAATGTATCACAAATTAACGCTTTTGTCTTATACACACATCCTCACATCCAAACAAACACAGATACACACATCAAAACATCCACACGTCCAAACATAAACACATCTAAACATACACACATATAAACATCCACAGATACACACATCCACAGATACACACTTCCACAGATACACAAATCCACAGATACACACATCCACAGATACACACATCCACAGATACACACTTCCACAGATACACACATCCACAGATACACACTTCCACAGATACACACATCCACAGATACACACATCCACAGATACACACATCCACAGATACACACATCCAAACACACATCCACAGATACAAACATCCAAACACACATCCAAATACACACATCCACAGATACACACATCCAAATACACACATCCAAACACACATACACACATAAAGAAACAATAGAAGTGAGAGAGGCTGCATATGTGTGTGTTGGTCTCCTGCTCGCCTCTCAAGTCTTGCTTTTGTGTTTGTTGCAGGAGGAGGAGAAGATTTGTTGAGGAGTGTTGTGGAGTGTTGAGGAGTGTTGAGAAGTGTCGAGGAGTGTTGTAGAAGTGTTGTGGAGTGTTGTGGAGTGTTGAGGAGTGTTGAGGAGTGTTGTGGAAGTGTTGTGGAAGTGTTGAGGAGTGTTGTGGAGTGTTGAGGAGTGTTGTGAAAGTGTTGAGGAGTGTTGAAGAGTGTTGAAGAGTGTTGAGAAGTGTTGTGGAGTGTTGAGGAGTGTTGTGAAGTGTTGAGAAGTGTTGAGGAGTGTTGAGGAGTGTTGAGGAGTGTTGAGAAGTGTTGTGAAGTGTTGAGGAGTGTGAGAAGTGTTGTGGAGTGTTGAGGAGTGTTGTGGAGTGTTGAGGAGTGTTGAGGAGTGTTGAGGAAGTGTTGTGGAGTGTTGAGGAGTGTTGAGGAGTGTTGAGGAGTGCTGAGAGGTTGGGATGGGGTTAGTGTTGATTGAAGCCAATTTGTCGATTAGGAGCCGTGTTGGTTGTTAGAGTGGTTGTTAAAACCGTGGTGTTGTTGTAGTTGTTGTGTTTTGTTGTGTTTTTTTGTGGTGTAGTTGTTGAAGCAAACTATGAGTTGTTGCAGATTTTAGTTTTTTTTGCTTTTTGACATTTTAATCGTCGTCGTCGTCATCATCATCACCATCATCATCATCATTATCATCATCATCCTCGTCATTATTATCATCATCATCTTCGTCATTATCATCACCACCATCATCATTACCATCATCATCATCATCATCATTATCATCATCATTATCCTCATCCTCATCATCATCACCACCATCATCATTATATTTTGAAGTAGTAATTCAATCATCTTTGTTTCTCTGACGTCACGTCATGCGGGTGGATAATTTATTCATAACCTCTTCTCATCCCTCCACCAATCCTTTCTTCCTTTGTCTCCTTATTCGTTTTTTGTTCGAAGAATTAATGTGTTTTTTCAATCCACTTTCTGACACATTCACTTACCATCCGTCCATCCGTCCATCCATTCATCCACCATACAACTCATCCCTCCATTACTCATCCTTCCTCCACGCACAAGCTAAAACTTTGTATCATTGCTTTACTAGGAACTATGAATCATCATCATCATCACCACTTCCATCATCATCATCACCTCTTCCATCAACACAGGGATCATCATCATCATCACCTCTTCCATCAAAATCAGGATCATCATCATAATCTCCTTCCTCCACATCATCATCTCTTTTTCATCCATCTTTCATATCAGCATGAACAATACAATTATAACCACGATCACTCTTTTCATCATCCTCCCCATCATCATCATCATCATCATCATCATCAGGATAATCATCATCATCATCCTCATCAGCACCATCATCATCATCATCATCATCATCATCATGAATACCACTTCAATTCCAAGGCCTCTTTCCTTTATTTTCTGCAGCACCATTAAATTTGACTTCTTCTCTTCTTGATTTATAAAAATATATTTTTTTTTTACAAAATGTAGATTTAACTTATTTTTAAACGCATCTAAAACTTCAAGTTAACAACTATTTCGATTTAAAACTGAAAACTAAGCGCATTTCGATTTAAAAGTGAACAAAATGTTTAAATCTCTGTTATGGCCGACTCACAACACAAGCGCTCATCGGCTGCTGGCTCAGAGGTTCCTGCGAGGACACAAGGGCAGGACTAAAGGTCGGTGAAGATGCCGATAAAGTCTTGCATGCAGCCACTGCACCACAACCACACCTCATCACCTTGTCCACCACAACCATCATCTCCCCACCACAACCACCACTACTATTACCTACCACAGCAACAAAACACTACCACCACAACCACCATGACAACAGCCTTCCCAGCAGCAGCCACCAACGACGACGAAGACTTCTCGAGACTGACGGACGAGCAGAAGGACCAGTTGCTGAGGACTTCGGAGGAGTTCGAGGCGATCCAGGCCCTCATTGCCAAGAGCCGAGAGTCGCCACGCATGTTTGAGGAGATCTCGAGGTGTGTGTTCTCATTTCTTGTGTGTGTGTGTGTGTATGTGTGTGTTTAGTTAAGATCTGGGTTAGACACACACGTTCGCACACACACACATACACACACACACAAACACACACACACACACACACACACACCCACGTAAACACACACACACAAGAAATGAGAAGCAGATCCGACACTGGCTGAAGAAGAAGATCGTGGAGAGGAAGTATGTGAAGAAGGCACCTGAGGTCAACTTCCTCACCTATGATGCCAAGGAGCAGATCAGGTGATGGGTGGCTGGTGGTTGGATGGGGGAAGGTAGTATAGAGGATTATATTTTGGGTTGATGGTGGATGGGGTGGTGGTGGTGGGATGGGGGGAGGTAGTATGGAGGATTATATTTTGGGTTGATGGTGGATGGGGTGGTGGGGGTGGGATGGGGGAGGTAGTATGGAGGATTATATTTGGGTTGATGGAGTGGAGGATTGGGAGGGTATGCGAGGCTGGAGGTGAAAGTGTCGAGGGTTCTAATCATTGGCATGTATCTATTGGTACAGAAATCACCCACCATTATCATCACCACCACCCATCATCACCCTAACCACCCACCACGACCACCAGGTTCTTGCACCACCAGGACCCTGAGGAGTGGTCGGTCGAGAGGCTGGCCGAGAGCTTCCCTGTCTCTGTGCAGGGAGTCAAGAAGCTGCTCAAGTCTAAGTCGGTATTTGTGTATGTGTGTGTGTATTTGTGTAGGTGTGAGTGTGTGTAGGTGTTTGTGTGTGTGTGTATGTGTGTGTGTATGTGTGTGTGTGTGTGTGTGTGTGTGTGTGTGTGTGTGTGTGTGTGTGTGTGTGTGTGTGTGTGTGTGTGTGTGTGTGTGTAGGTATTTACTCATCCCCAATCCACCCCTCCACCACCCAACCACTCCTCCATCCTTCCACTCTCTCCCTCCAGATGCAAACTGCGCAGCAGGGAGGAGGTGGAGGCGCACGACAGACGCGTCTTGAAGCACTGGCGGGAGAGGGCGACAGAGTGCCAGATCGCCTCCCGCTACCTGAACTCCGCTCGCCAGAGTGGCACGAGTCTATCGGCGCTGGGCGGTGTTAACTCGGTCCTGCCCGTTCGAGAGCATCAAGGCAGTATCGAATATTTGTACAAAAGACCGCCTAGAAAAGTAGGCCAGTTTGAAAGCATGGCGATTCAACATTTGAATGCTGGTGGTGGTGTGAGGGGTAGTGATGGTAGTAGTGTTGATGGAGGTTATGATGGTAGTAGTGTTGATGGAGGTTATGATGGTAGTAGTGTTGATGGAGGTTATGATGATAGTAGTGTTGATGGAGGTTATGATGGTAGTAGTGTTGGTGGAGGTTATGATGGTAGTAGTGTTGATGGAGGTTATGATGGTAGTAGTGTTAATGAGGAGGTGCGTGCAACAAAGAATTGCAGTCGATTCACCCCATAACCAATTCACCCCTCAACCGATTCACCCCATAACCGATTCACCCCTCAACCGATTCACCCCTTAAAAAAGTTAAAAACGGACTTATTTTTTAAAATAAAATGTTAAATATAAAATAGAATTTTTAATATAAAATAAAATTTTAAATATAAAATAAAATTTTAAATATGAAATAAAATTTTAAATATGAAATAAAATTTTAAATATAAAATAAAATTTTAAATATAAAATAAAATTTTAAATATAAAATAAAATTTTAAATATAAAATAAAATTTTAAATATAAAATAAAGTTTTAAATATAAAATAAAATTATAAATATAAAATAAAATTATAAATATAAAATAAAATTATAAATATAAAATAAAATTATAAATATAAAATAAAATTATAAATATAAAATAAAATTTTAAATATAAAATAAAATTATTTTATAATTATCTATTCATTTTATAATTATCTATTTGTTTTATAATTATCTATTTGTTTTATAATTATCTATTTATTTTATAATTATCTATTTATTTTATAATTATCTATTTATTTTATAATTATCTATTTATTTTATAATTATCTATTTATTTTATAATTATCTATTTATTTCATAATTATCTATTTATTTTATAATTATCTATTTATTTTATAATTATCTATTTATTTTATAATTATCTATTTATTTTATAATTATCTATTTATTTTATAATTATCTATTTATTTTAAATTTTTAAATATATTTTTTAGATATATTTTATAATATAAAAAAATAATTTGCCATTTATTTTATCTTTTTAAATAAATTTATTTATTCATTTTATAATTTTTTCATAGTTTTTCATTCATTTGAAAAAATGATAGTTTTTTTCCCATTATTTAAAAAAAAATAATTTAATATTTTATTTTAGCAAAATTATGGTTATGGGGTGAATCGGTTATGGGGTGAATCGACTGCATCCCGCAACAAATGGTAGAGGTTCGACAAGAGATAAACAATCCAGAAAATAATTAAGTGGTTTGATTGGTGTGTGGAGGAAAGTGGATAGTTGGTGTGATGGGTAGGGGAGGAGGGGGGAGGAGGTATGATAGGTGAAGTAGAAGAGTGGGGTGTTCAGTTGATGAATAAAAGTTCTCAATTCTTACGTGTATTTGAGACATGCATCTGGAGTAGCAATGATTATGATGCTGGTGATGATGATAATGATGACGATGACGTCTTTGTGGATTGATGCAGCGCATAATGCTTGGGGATTATGCATGAAAAGCATGGCGGCTAGGCACGTTGAAGAACATTCACAAGAACAATAAGAATAAGAAAAAAGCATAAATTAATAATAATGATAAAATCGTCATCTTAAAAACCAATCATCATCGCGCAATCATGATAATCATCGCCCATGAAATAATAAAAATAATAATAAATAAATAAAGATTTATGTCGTATTGATTAATGCACATTGCGTGAGTTGGCGACTGTCTATCGGTCGAACTCTCAAAAATGTCTATCGGTCGAACTCTTTAAAATGTCTATCGGTCGAACTTTTTAGACTGTCTACAAAAGCTCGAAAAACTCTGAACATGAGAATTCATTGATGGAGCACTAAGTTAATGACACGTCGTCTGCTGATGATGATGATAATGGCTTGGAGACCGCAGACTTAAAAGTAGTGTGTGGTGAAAGTGATGATGATGATCATGAGGGTGTGTCTGCAAAGCAAAAGTTTGAAGCAAGAAGAATTAATGCCAATAAATATATAAACAAATAAAATTTAAATATAAAAAATTTAAAAATAGCGCCACTTTACGCAGGCTTGACACACTTTTCGGCATCATCATCAGCAGCATCGGACTCCCTGCCCCTCTTCCTCTTCTTGTGTGCGTCCTTCTTGTCGGAGTAGAAGAGGAGGGGGACCATGCCCAGCAGACAGCCTATCGTGATGCCCAGAGCCCTGCCCTGTGGAAGGGGGGGGGGAGGAGGGGGGAGTAAGTGGTTGATGTGGTGGGTTGTATGTGAAGAGGGGTGAGATAGGTGGGGTGAAAGTGAATGGTGAGAGGGGGTCAAGGTGGTGGAACTGGGTTATGAGATGGCTGTTTCAAGATGGAGAAAATATCAGTAGCTTAGAAGACACAGAAAGACTACCACCATCATCATCAGGACCGCCACCATCATCATCAGCACCGCCACCATCATTATCAACACAACCACCATCATCATCAGCACCGCCACCATCATCATCAGCACCACCTCCACCACGGGCAAACCATGGAGGTGGCCCAGCGGACACTGGTGTAGTTGAACTGCGAAGGCCTCAGTTGCGGCTGGATCACCTTCACCTTCTCCACCAGGTTCTCTATGTAGCCTGCAGTGCTGATGATGATGATGGTGGTGGTGATGATGATGGTGGTGATGATGATGATGGTGGTGATGATGATAGTGGTGGTGATGATGATGATGACCTACCCTACTCCAGCAAGGTCTGAAACCAGATTGCCCAGAGCTGCAGCTGTTTAAATGAGAATATCATTATTATTATTATTATTTATCTTTATTATTAATATTTATCTTTATTATTACTATTATTTATTATTATTATTATTTATTATTTTCCATTCTTGTTATTCTTATTGTTTGCACCTGCCATAGTCGAAAGGCCGAGCATGATCCCTAGTTGTGCGTCGATGTACTCCCCCTGGAGGATGCCGAGCCAATTATAATTATTGGTCATTCAAATGGGTCATTGTGGTTCCTTAAGTGGGTCATTGGGGTTCAGTAAGTGGGTCATTGGGGTTCATTAAGTGGGTCATTGGGGTCATTAAGTGGGTCATTGGGGTTCATTAAGTGGGTCATTGGAGTTCATTAAGTGGGTCATTGGGGTTCATTAAGTGGGTCATTGTGGTTCATTAAGTGGGTCATTGGGGTTCATTATGTGGGTCATTGGGGTCATTAAGTGGGTCATTGGGGTTCATTAAGTGGGTCATTGGGGTTCATTTAGTGGGTCATTGTGGTTCATTAAGTGGGTCATTGTGGTTCATTAAGTGGGTCATTGGGGTTCATTATGTGGGTCATTGGGGTCATTAAGTGGGTCATTGGGGTTCATTAAGTGGTTCATTGGGGTTCATTAAGTAGGTCATTGGGGTTCATTAAGTGGGTCATTGGGGTTCATTAAGTGGGTCATTGGGGTTCATTAAGTGGGTCATTGGGGTTCATTAAATGGGTCATTGTGGTTCATTAAATGGGTCATTGTGGTTCATTAAATGGGTCATTGGGGTTCATTATGTGGGTCATTGGGGTCATTAAGTGGGTCATTGAAGTTCATTAAGTGGGTCATTGGGGTTCATTAAGTGAGTCATTGAAGTTCATTAAGTGGGTCATTAGGGTTCATTAAGTGGGTCATCATGGTTAATTAAGTGGGTCATTGGGGTTCATTAAGTGGTTCTGGTAATTTATCAAGTAGAAGGGCTGAATTGAACTCACGGCGATGATCATGATGCCGTTGTCAAGGAAACCGAAACCGATGAAGGGCAGGCAGTTGACCAAGAAGACTGCAATCAGGAGGAGTCATTGGGGAGAATGAAGAGTCCATGAGGATGATCATAATGACTTGAAACATAAAAATAAATGTAATAATGAATATAATAATAATAATAATAATAATGAATATAATAATAAATGTAACAATGAATATAATAATAATAATAATGAATATAATACTAATAATAATGAATATAATAATAATAATAATGAATATAATAATAAATGTAATAATGAATATAATAATAAATGTAATAATGAATATAATAATAATAATAATAATAATGAATATAATACTAATAATAATGAATATAATAATAAATGTAACAATGAATATAATACTAATAATAATGAATATAATACTAATAATAATGAATATAATACTAATAATAATGAATATAATACTAATAATAATGAATATAATACTAATAATAATGAATATAAGAATAATAATGGTAGGAATAACCCTTGCAGAACTGCTCTGTAGGAACGGCCTCTGCTTCTTGCTGGAAGACTTCTGCATGCATCAGCAGGTATTGTTCAACAATAATACAATTATTACTGCTTTTATTTATTATTATTTTATTATTCAAAAATAAAATATCAATTCTTATTTTATGTTTAAAGCATCATTTCCAGTGAAAATCTCCCCAACCGACTATACGAAAACCTTTTTCGTCAACGAGTTCCAACTGCCTGAGCAAGAGCCTCCTGCCGGTCGGATCGAGGTTCAGGATGAGGTTCCTGGCGTCGAGGTCGTTCGTCACTGGAGGGTACCACACCCGGTTGCCCGTCTTGACGCGAGCATCCCTGTTCGGAGACATCGGCCACTTCCAGCCCCCGGTTCTCCGTTGGTTGCTGAGGCAGGCAGTGGAGGAGATGGAGCGAGTGGTGGAAGAAGAGGTAGCTGTGATGGAGTTCATGGTGGCATTGTGGCGGTGGCTGGCGGCGTGGAAGGAGTTGATGAGAGTCGTCTGCTTGGTGAATGGACGGATGCTGATGTGCCGAGGCAGGAGCACTAGTTGCTTCATCTCTGCTGGAGCCTTTGCAAGAGCTGGATCTTTTGTGACTTTTAATTTTAGTTAGCTCATCGATTACAATTTAACTTGATTTTTTTTCCTAATTTTTTCTCAATTCAGGTAATGATCTTAATTCGTATGTCTTTTGAGGTGGCTTTTACACTACATTTACTTTTAAAGAACTGAAGCATAGAACAGCAATATTTTGTTAATAAACGAGTTGTTCTCTTTAAACTTTGAATAAGATTTTTATTATTCCCTGCAAAAGCACATTTTCAGAGATCTGACTAGCTGCTTCCAGGTGTCACTCCACCTACATTGTCTCAACATTCTCGCAAACGATCAATCAATCAATTAATCAATCGAATGAGTCTATGTAGCGCTTGATTAGAAGAACATCGCTCTTTAACAATTCTTTATTAAATAATTTCTCAAACCTTGAGAAAAGCATAGCTGGAAAAATACCCATTTATTCGACATATGTATAGGAAAGTTGAGTGGTTTCCTGGATGGCTGCTGCTGATCAAAGACGGAGAACCTCTGTTTCAAACATCATTTAAAATGTTGCAGAAGCTCAGAAACTCACAAGGTCGATATGGTTTAAAAGAATGACTTCTTAGGAGTTATTGCTGAGAGCAAACATTTTGAAGTTTTATTTTCGAAACTGCAATGGAAGTGCCACCACCACCACTATCACAAGCACATCTTTCCACACAACCGGAAACGCTGAGAACTAGAAATGTTGCAAAAATGCTGAAGCCAAACTGTTGAAAAGTGTCACGAACTCACAATGCACAAAATGAATTAAAATGATCGTAATGCTACTGCATATTTGCATGCATGAAACCTGGCTGCTCCTACAGAGCCTCGTACTTCACTCACTCACTCACTCTTTTCCTCATTCACTCACTCTCTCACTCACTCACTCACTCACTTCCTCACTCACTCACTCACTCTTTTCCTCATTCACTCACTCTTTTCCTCATTCACTCACTCTCTCAGTCCCTCACTCACTCACTTCCTCACTCACTCACTCACTCTCTCCCTCCTTCCCCCCTCCCTCACTCACTCAACCCCCTCATAAACCCTCTTCATATCAGAGTGGGCACTTTGACGCTGTAAGTGTTGGTTTTTCGGAGGCCCAAGCAGGACCTGCTGTCGATCTCGATACTCCTCTCCTTCGTCGCTATGTCGTTCTCCAGCATGGAACTGTTGGGGGGAGAGGGGTGGTTGAGAGGGTGGGGAGTGATGGTTGAGACGGAAAGAGTAAATGCACAGCCACTCCAGCTACCCAGCCACACACAAACACACACAACCACACACACAACCACACACAACCACACATTACAGCCACACACAACCACACAAAACCCCACACAACCACCACAACCACACACAACCACCACAACCACACACAAGCAGACAAAAGCACACACAACCACCACAACCACACCCAACCACACACAACCACACACAACCACACATTACAGCCACACACAACCACACAAAACCACACACAACCACACACAACCACACACAATCACACACAACCACCACAACCACACACAACCACACACAACCACACACAACCACACACAAATTACACACAAGCACACACAAGCACACACAACCACACTCAACCACATACAAGCACACACAACCACACACAAGCACATACAAGCACACACAACCACACACAACCACACACAAAAGTACACACAACCACACACAACCACACACAAAAATACACACAACCACACACAACCACACCCAACCACCACAAGCACACACAAGCACACACAAGCACACACAAGCACACACAACCACACACAAGCACACACAACCACACACACAACCACACACAAGCACACACAAGCACACACAAGCACACACAAGCACACACAAGCACACACAAAAGTACACACAAGCACACACAAGCATACACAAGCACACACAAGCACACACAAGCACACACAAGCACACACAAGCACACACAAGCACACACCGCGTCTTCTGCAGTCTCGACAGCGAGTTGTCGGTGTCCTTGAGTTTCAGCTTCAGAAATCTTATTGCCTCCTTTATCTCATTCACCTCCCTCTGAAGACTGATGCATGCATGGATGGATGGATGGATGGATGGATGGATGGATGGATGGATGGATGGATGGATGCATGGATGCATGGATGGATGGATGGATGGATGGATGGATGGATGGATGGATGGATGGATGGATGGATGGATGGATGGATGGATGGATGGATGGATGGATGGATAGATGCATGGATGGATGCATGGATGGATGCATGGATGGATGCATGGATGGATGCATGGATGGATGCATGGATGGATGCATGGATGGATGCATGGATGGATGCATGGATGGATGCATGGATGGATGCATGGATGCATGGATAGATGGATGGATGGATGGATGGATGGATGGATGGATGGATGGATGGATGGATAGATGGATGGATGGATGGATGGATGGATGGATGGAAGGATGGATGGGGGGATGATGGATGGATGGATGGCTGATGGATGGATGATGGATTGATTGATTGATATATGGATGAGTGTGTTCTGACTAAAAAACATTTTATGAATTCCTGAAGCATCAGCAGTTCTAAATGAACTGATTAGAATGACGACGAAGTGCAAACCTCGCGAAGGGTTTGTGGTTCAACAAGCGAAAACGATAACAACGGAGACCCCCTTCAAGATAACCCTTATCTTAACTTCTGCGTTTCCAAGCATTCCACTCCACTCCATCGATTACACCACCCCCTCCAATCATACCCCTCCACCCACTCACACCCCTTCCCCCTAATCACACCATCCTCCTTCCCACCACCACCTCAACCCCACCCACCCCTGCATGGCGGGGTCATGGCACAACTCAACATCGATCCTCCGGGTCCTCTCCTCCAGTCGGGTTTGCGCCACCTTGAGGGGCAGCTCCTTGTCGCAGATGGCTTTCCTCAGCATCAGCGACATCCTGTCCATCTCCCTGATCTCGCCTAAGGTCTGTGTGGGGGGGGGGGGAGGGGGATGGGGGAGAGGGGTGAAGAAGAGGAGGAAGAGAAAAAGATGAAAGATGGAAAATGATGTGGGAAAGGTTGGAAAGTTAGGGTGGATAATAGGTTGGCAAAAAAAACAACAAAAAAAAGTTGTTATTTTTCGAGAACCACCCACAAGCACCACTCTGTTACCCACAACCAACACCCACAAAACTTCAAGCCACACCCACACAACTTCAAGCCACACCCACACAACTTTAAGCCACACCCACACAACTTCAAGCCACACCCACACAACTTCAAGCCACACCCACACAACTTTAAGCCACACCCACACAACCTCAAGCCACACTACCACCTGCTTTCCCACCCACCTTCTGGAGGTGTCCTTGCAGTTTATTCTTGGCGTCGGTCAGCTCCTGCACCCTGGTCTGCAGGGCGTTGTTGGAGGAGTTGTTGAGGCTGTTCATCTCCGAGTGGCACTGCCTCATCAGCATGTCCATCTCGTTACGCAGACGCAGCGACAGGTCCCTCTCCGCCTGCGACCGCTTGATGTTCTCTTGCGTGAACTTCACCCACGTCGCTGGCACTGAGATGCTGTGGTGTGTGTGTGGGTGGGTGGTGGGTGGGGTTGTGTGGGTGAGGCATGGAAGGGGTTGAGTGGTTGGTGGATTTTTGTATATCCATTTTTCACTCATTTTCTTTTATACTTTAAAAAAACTAAATTTTTTATCTCAAAGCCTCCCTTCCATTCCTCCCCTCTCTTCTCTCTCCTCCACACCCACTAATTTTATTCACTCTCTCTCCTCCATCCCTTCCCCATCGCTCCTTCATCGCTCCCCCATCGCTCCCCCATCGCTCCCCCATCGCTCCCCCATCGCTCCCCCATCCCTCCCCCATCGCTCCCCCATCGCTCCCTCATCCCTCTTCCATCCCTCTTCCATCCCTCCCCCATCGCTCCCCCATCCCTCTTCCATCCCTCCCCCATCCCTCCCCCATCCCTCGCCCATCCCTCCCCCATCGCTCCCCCATCCCTCTTCCATCCCTCCCCCATCCCTCCCCCATCCCTCCCCCATCCCTCCCCCATCCCTCCCCCACCCCACCCTCCTGACTGACGTGTTGTCATAGTTCTCGATGTTGGGGAAGAGGCCGATGTTGGCGGACATGTTGTGCAGCTGTTGCGCCCTGCCGTCGAGGCCCTCGGCATGGTGCTTGTTGCGGGTGTCCTGGTCGCACAGTTGCTGAGCCGATCTGGTCATCCTGGAGGTGGTTGTGCCAAAGGCTTGTGGGTGTTGGTGGTGAAAAAAGGAATGGATGGAGAGATGGAGAATAGAAAGATAGGGGGAAGGGTAGCAGGGGAGAGAGGAGTAGATAAAGCAGAAAAGTGTTTTCAAAGGATTCTGTGGAATCTATTAACATTTTTCCTTCTATTCTATCCCATCCTGTTTTTACTATTACTACTTCTCCCATCCCATCCACCCATCCCATCCCACTTCTGCTGGGCTGCTGCCTTCTCAAGGATCCTCCTCAACTTGTCCTGACACCTCTTTATGCAGTCGATCTCCTGAATGAGGGAATGAGTGGATGAGTGGATGGGTGGTGGGTGGTTGAAAGGTGGGTGGTTTGGAAGATGGGTGGGTGAATGGATAGATAACTTTCTACACTCTTTCTCTCTTCCCCCTATCTTCTTTATTTCTCTTTTCTTTTCAACCCCTTCCCTTTCTCCCTCTCCATCCTTTTTCCTGCTCCCCTCCTCTCCCTTTCTCCCTTCCTTCTCCCTTCCTTCTCCCTTCCTTCTCCCCTCCTTTTCCCCTCCTCTCCCCTCCTCTCCCCTCCTCTCCCCTTCTCTCCCCTCCTCTCCCCTCCTCTCTCCCCACCTTGATGAGCGACTTCTCGACGACGTCATTGACTTGGTCGATACCCACCCTTGCCTCCCTGTGGGCCAGACACTCTTCCGCCACTGAGAGCGGGTGCTTGGTGTCGGTGGCAAACTGGTCCACCACCCTCATGAACTCCTGGTGAGTGGGTGGGAGGGTGAGTGGGTGAGTGGATGGGAGGGTGAGTGGATGGGAGGGTGAGTGGGTGAGAGGGTGAGTGGGTGGGAGGGTGAGTGGGTGTGGTTTGCGTGCATTTTTGGTTTGGTTTGTGTGGTTTTAGTGGAGGAGGTGAGGAAGGGTTTGGTAATTTGAGGGATAATTCAGATGAAGAGGCAACCTTCATCTCTCCCATTTCTTCAGCGTTGTGACGAATCTCGTTTATCAATTCTTCCTTCCAGAAACTGATGTCTGCCACCCTCTCGCCTGGTGGTGCGTTGAGTGGGATGGAGTGAGAAGGGCTATGCACCATCCACCCATCCACCTATCCACTTCCATTCACCTATCCACTCCCATCCACTCCAACCCACCCACCCATCCACCTTTTCACTCCCCCATCCACTCCCATCCAACTCACCCACCCACCCACCTAGCATCTTGGTGTTGGTTGCTTGTCGGTTCTTTGTTTGCTGGTCGATTGACTTGATCGTCTGCCAGGCATCAGACCTGCCGGAAGTTCCTTTGTATAGCGCCCAAGTTTGATTTTTTACTATTTTTTCTATATTTATTTTTTTTCCTATTGATTTGTTTTTCATTTATTATATTGTTTTGTTTATTTCTGATGATTTATTTATTATTTATCGATGCTTTTCTGCTCATTGAATTGTAAATGAATGGTTTAGTGCACGCTGATGAGGTGTGCACGCTGATGTGCACTCCCACTTCTACTCACTCATGTTTTGACACCACAATCATCACTACCACAACAATAAAACAACAATTAGCCCCAACCACACTACACTACATTACATCCCCAACAACAACAACAACTTCCAAAACCTCAACCTCAACAACAACCACAACAACTACCTCAACAACAACCTCAACAACAACAACCTCAACAACAACAACCTCAACAACAACCTCAACAACAACCTCAACAACAACAACCTCAATCTGTTGGCAACATTCCTTTCCTTGTCGGAGAGGTCGAAGAAGTTTCTGTTCGAGGTCTCCCAGTCGTCCTTCGAGAACCTCTTGTACACCTGGTCTCTGGGGGGGGGGGGTGGAGTGGGTGGTGTGGGTGGTGTGGGTGTGGTGTGGGTGGGGGTACACTTGGTCTCTGGAAGAGGGGTGTAGGTGGGTGGGTGTGGTGTGGGTGGGGGTGAAGATAAGGAGGATGGGGGGGGGGGGGGGGTGATGTGGGTGGGTGAAGATGAGAGTGGATGGAGAGGAGGATGAATGCTGGCGGATGGTGTGGAAGAAGTGGCATGGAAGTGAATAGATTGAGTGGGAGTGAAAAAAGAGTGAATGAAGGAAGATGGATGAATGAAGGAGGATGGATGAATGAAGGAGGATGGATGAATGAAGGAGGATGGATGAATGAAGGAGGATGGATGAATGAAGGAGGATGGATGAATGAAGGAGGATGGATGAATGAAGGAGGATGGATGAATAAAAGAGGATGAATGAATGAAGGAGGATGGATGATGAGGATGGAGGATGGATGATGAGGATGGATAGATGGACATCCCACAACGAACCGGTTCCTGCTGTAGAAGTTCTGCGTGGGCGCAAAAGAGTGAGAGCGGGTCATATGATTGGTGACGTCATGATCGTACAGGCCACGCCCGAACATGGCGGAGGGGGTGCGTGTGATGGGGGAGGGGGCTGCGAACGCCATCTAGTGAGTGGACTCTCTAAGAAAATGTTTTGGTTGCTTGCTGCGACGACTACAAAAACGACAACAAACAACACCTTGACACCACCCTTGATACTACTACTACCACTACTAGCACTTTGAAGACAACAAACTGAGTGCCTAGTTACGGGCAGACAAAGGATTCTTTCTTACAAAGGAGTTCTCCATTGCGACGCCTCGTTCCCTTCCTTATATATGCATCCTTTATGTGTTCTTTCCCTCCTCCTCCTCCTCCTCTTCTTCCTCCTCCTCTTCCTCCTCTTCTTTCCTTGAGCATTATCGTTACGTCTGTTGTTGTCATGGAGATGAGTGAGAAGTGGCAGTGGGGAGGTTAGAAGAGGGGTGGTGGTGGAGTGGTGGTGGTGGGGGGGGAGGGAGTGGCGAAGTAGTGGTGGTGTGGTTGTGGTAGGGTGGGGGAGTGGTTGTGGTAGGGTGGGGAAGTGGTTGTGGTAGGAGAGGGAGTGGCGAAGTAGTGGTGGTGTGGTGTCTTTTAGCAGATTTTCTGAAATCTTCTTCAACACTGACTCTTGTTGGCACTTACATCAACAACAAAAACATCACAGAATTGCATCACGTGACAACACGCCTTCCATGACGTCATCCCCCAACAACAACAACAACAACATCCTAGTTCGTCTCTGATGCCTCGCCAAGCAGACCTCCTTTGCCACCTTAATGAGGCACTTAATATGGGAGGGTATTGATTGGAAACGCACATGTGTGTTTGTGTGTGTGTGTGTGTGTGTGAGTGAGTGAGTGTGTGTGTGTGTGTCTGTGTGTGGTTGTCTATGTGTGTTTGCGTGAGTGTGTGTGTGTGTGTGTGTGTGTGTGTGTGTGTGTGTGTGTGTCTGTGTGTGTGTTTGTGTGTGTGTGTGTGTGTGTGTGTGTGTGTGTGTGTGTGTGTGTGTGTGTGTGTGTGTGTGTGTGTGTGGTTGTGAGTGTGTATGTCTGTGTGTGTGTGTGTGTGTGTGTGTGTGTGTGTGTGTGTGTGTGTGTGTGTGTGTGTGTGTGTGTGTGTGTGTGTGTGTGTGTGTGTGTGTGTGTGTGTGTGTGTGTGTGTGTGTGTGTGTGTGTGTGTGTGTGTGTGTGTGTGTGTGTGTGTGTGTGTGTGTGTGTGTGTGTGTGTGTGGTTGTGAGTGTGTATGTCTGTGTGTGTGTGTGAGAGAGAGAAAGAGGGAGAAAGAGACAGAGAGAGCGAATAAACTAAGCAAAATAAGAACAACAATAGAGCCAATTCTTATGGAATTAAAAAAAACATGTTGATAATGATAACGGTGGTGGTGTTAGTAATGATAACGGTGGTGGTGTTGGTGATGATGATGATGGCGGTGTTGGTGATGATGATGATGGCGGTGTTAGTGATGATGATGATGGTGGTGTTGGTGATGATGATGATGGCGGTGTTGGTGATGATGATGATGGCGGTGTTGGTGATGATGATGGTGGTGGTGTTAGTGATGATGATGATGGTGGTGTTGGTGATGATGATGATGGCGGTGTTGGTGAAGGTTCTCTGCTAAATAATTGAGTGTTATCTCATTAGTGGGAGAAGAGCTGGAAGACGGCCCAGCAATTATCTTTGTTGTTGTTGTTGCTGCTACATCCCTGTTGTTGTTCTTAGTTTGTTGCTGTTGTTGTTGCTGCATCCCTGTTGTTGTTCTTAGTTTGTTGATGTTGTTGCTGCTACATCCCTGTTGTTGTTCTTAGTTTGTTGATGTTGTTGCTGCTACATCCCTGTTGTTGTTCTTAGTTTGTTGCTGTTGTTGCTGCTACATCCCTGTTGTTGTTCTTAGTTTGTTGATGTTGTTGCTGCTATATCCCTGTTGTTGTTCTTAGTTTGTTGATGTTGTTGCTGCTATATCCCTGTTGTTGTTCTTAGTTTGCTACAATCTTCATTGTCTCCAAGTGTTCAATTAGTTCTCCTAATGATCGATCATTTTTACATTCCCAATCGTAGTTGCTGCATCGAGGGATGTTCTTGGTGCAGCTGAAGCAAGTGCTTTGCCTGTGAATGCTGTTCGACTGTCTCTGTGCACGAAGTTATCACTCAAGTCTGCTTAGTTTAATTTAAGTTTTTTTATTATTTAAATTTATTATTATTATATAAGTATGGTTGTTATTATTATTATTATATAAGTATGGTTGTTATTATTATTATTATATAAGTATGGTTGTTATTATTATTATTATATAAGTATGGTTGTTATTATTATTATTATATAAGTATGGTTGTTATTATTATTATTATTATTTAAGTATGATTATTCTTATTATTATATAAGTATGGTTATTATTATTATTATATAAGTATGGTTATTATTTTTATTATTATATAAGTATGGTTGTAATTTTTATTATTATATAAGTATGGTTTTTTTATTTTATTATATAAGTATGGTTATTATTATTATTATATAAGTATGGTTATTATTTTTATTATTATATAAGTATGGTTGTTATTCTTATTATTATATAAGTATGGTTATTATTTTTATTATTATATAAGTATGGTTATTATTATTATTATTATATAAGTATGGTTCTTATTTTTATTATTTGAGTATGAATATTCCTGTTGTTAGTCATGACTTGAGTTTTCTCAGTAGCATTGGTGATCGACTGCCTGGCAACCAGACCACAACAAACAAACAAACAACAAACAAACAAACAAGCAAACAACAAACAAACAAACAACAAACAAACAAACAACATACAAACAAACAAGCAAACAACAAGCAAACAAGCAAACAACAAACAAACAAGCGAGAAACAAACACAAACAAAAGAATTACATCAAAATCTTATTTTTGAAGATGCTGTTGCTGTGACTTTGTTGAGGAGAAGAAAGAGGAGGAAGAGGAGGAAGAAGAGAAGGAGGAGGAGGAGGAAGAGAAGAAGGAGAAGGAAGAAGGGGAGGAGGAAGAGAAGACAAGTGAGACAAAAGTGGGAAGAAGGCAGACGACCACCTAGCAGGAATATTTGTCAGACAGACCACTGTCGAAGGTTGATGCAGATTGAGGTCTGAGAACCCACTACTCCCACCACCACCACCACTACTACCACCCCCACCACCACCACCACTACTACCACCACCACCACCACTACCACCACCACCACTACCACCACCACCACTACTACCACTACCACTACTAAAGCAATATTTGTCATTATTTGTCTTATAAAAAAATCTTAATTATTATTATTATTATTGATAAATAATTTAGTTGATAGAATGAATGGATATGATGGATGGATGGGTGGATGGATGGATGGATGGATAGAAGAAAATAACAAAGGAAGTCTCGAGGAGAAGTTACAATCATTCACAATATAATGTGATGCATACACATGAATAGTTTGTTATACGAATATATATGCTTCCAATCGAAAGTTCTAATCACTCCAGTGACGTCATTAGTACATGTAGAATGATAATGATGTTCATAATCATCATCATCATCCTCATCATCATCATCATCAACATCATCATCAAAAGGGATGAAGCTAGGATGAAGCAGAGAGTAAGGTGGAGGGGCGATGCAAGAGATGGCTTCAATGCAGTCTCGCCCTCACGCCACTACAATGCAATTAAGCGCTACAGCATTGGTGCACATAGAACTAAAAGATGGGCGATAATGGGTCTGATTGTGCAGACAAACGTCGTTCAAGAGTCAATAAACTATGTGGCGTTCGTAACGGATGAATACTCTATATGATTGAGGGGAGGTGTTGTGGTGGTGGTGGTTGTGGTGGTGGTGGAGGTGGCGTGGTGGAGGTGGTTGTGGTGGAGGTGGTGTGGTGGAGGTGGTTGTGGTGGAGGTGGTGTGGTGGAGGTGGTGTGGTGGAGGTGGTGGAGGTGGTGTGGTGGAGGTGGTTGTGGTGGATGTGGTGGTAGTGTGGTGGTGGTGGTGTGGTGGTGGAGGTGGTGGTTGTGGTGCATGGGAATTATCAAGGTGAGGGGGATGAGTGAGGGGGATGGGATGGGTAAGGGGAATGAGTGAGGGGGATGGGTGAGGGGGTGTTCAGAGGATGAAGCACCTCCTCTTCTTCTTCTTGCTTGGCGGCTTCACCTTGTTCTCTTTCTGAAGGAGGGTGAGCAAGCTTCGAGTGAATGTCCCTTTGTTCCACCTCCACCATCCCTCTCTTTCCGTATTATCCCTCCCTCTCCCCTTCCCTTATCCTCCTCCCACATTCCCCTCCTCCACCTCACTCACCTCCCCCTCATCCCTCCTCCCCTTCACCCACCTCTCCCTCACCCACCTCTCCCTCACCCACCTCCTCCACCTCACCCACCTCCCCCTCACCCACCTCCTCCACCTCACCCCTCCTCCCCCTCACATGCTTCCGGATCTCCCTGACGAGCGTGAAGAAGGCGTCGTCGACTCCTTGCCGCGTCTTCGCTGACGTCTCCAAGTACGGGATGTTGAACGTCTCCGCCTGGAGCGGCCATGATGATGATGATGATGATGATGATGATGATGATGATGATGATGATGACGATGATGATGATGATGATGATGATGACGATGATGATGATGATGATGATGATGACGATGAAGAAATTATGATAGTTATGATGAAAAAAAGATGAAGAAAAAAATGATGATGTTGATGATGATGAAGAAAAAGATGATGATAGTTATGATGATGATACATCACCTTCCTCTTGGCCTGGTCATTAGCCACGTTGCGAGAGGGAAGGTCCACTTTGTTTCCTACCACTGTGCAAAAGATCATCATCATCTCCATCATCTTCATAATCTCCATCATCATCATCATCTCCATCATCATCATCATCATTATCATGGAAAAGAAGAGGATGACACAGAGGCACTTACAAACCATAGGCACTTCATCAGCATCCTTGACTCTCTTGATCTTTTGTTGGTCATCATTATCATCATCATCATCATCATCATCATCATCATCATTATTATTAATGAAAATTATGTATATCAAGAACATCATGACCACCACCACCACCACGAGTATCATCATCATCACCACCACCACCGCCACCACCACGAGTATCATCATCATCACCACCACCACCGCCACGAGTATCATCACCACCACCACCACCACCTGTTCTCTGTACTGGTCGATGTCGTCGAATGACTTGCTGTTGTTGACGGCGAAGATGCACAAGAAGCCCTCGCCAGTCCTCATGTACTGGTCCCTCATCGCGCTGTTCGTGAGGTGGGAGAGGGGAGGAGGAGTGAGGGAGGGAGAGGAGGGGTGAGAAAGGGGAGGGAGAAGAAAGGAATAGAGAATATGAAGAGGGAAAAAAAAGAATCAATATCATCATCAACACCACCATCAGCATCATCATCAACACCACCACCAGCACCATCATCAGTATCACTACCACCACCAGCATCAGCATCATCACCAGGACCACCTGTATTCTTCTTGACCTGCAGTGTCAAGGATGTCAAGCAGACAAGTCTCCCCGTCGATCACCACCTGTTTCCTGTACGAGTCCTCTGCGAGAAGAACAATAACATTCATAATAATGATGAAATAATAAAGATTAATAATAATAATAATAATAATAATGAATGAGGAATAATGCTAATAATAAGTCATAATGGTGTATTGGTGCTAAGATAACTAAAAGACTTAATGGTGCCTTGAAACACTCTCACCAATTGTGGGATCATACTCTTCCACAAAACTGAAAAGTAATTGTTAATATTTGAATATTTAATTGGACATTGTGTAGCACCAAAGAGACAATAAAGATATTGAGTGACACCAAAGAGACAACATAGAGATTATACAAATGGCCTACTGGTTCTGGATCAGTTGGATGGTCAATGCACTTTTTCCCACACCTCCAGCTTGGAATGATTGGCATATTATAAGTTTCAATTTGAAAATTTCGTATAGAAGTTAATCAAATGACTTTTTAAATGCTTAAATGAATAAACTTCAAATCACACCTCCAACAACAACCAATTTATATTCAGTCATTCTGTCTTTTCTTTTGAAAAACGACTTAGCCAACTTAATGAATGTTTCAACAAGTATACAAGTAAAATTCCTTCACACTTAATCAGAGGAAGACAAACAATAAACTAGATAAATAATTTAAAAGATAAGATTCATGAATTGAATTGTAATTTCTTCAAGACTTTCTTGGATTCAAAAGAAAAATGAAATCGTTCACTTTGGCATTAGTAATTTTAGTCTATCTATAATGGCGAACTGGTTTTACTATACTTATTCTAATAAAATACAAGTATTTTGTTATTTTTTTTATTTTTCAAATATCAATGAATAAATAATTATATTGCATAACAAAATTAACATTAAAAAAATGCAAAAGTAAAAGTGCAAGTTGATGAGAGGGAAATTTGAAAAAAGTTCTTTAATTTCCCACATGGAATGGAAAACTCTAATGCAACTAAAAGACTTGCCAGGTAATGTCATTTTGCTCCTTGATTATTTGAATGAATAAAAATATTTAATTTTTCGTACACAAAGAGAAATTCATATTTCCCAAACTCCTTTTTCTGCAGAGAACTTGGTATTATGCGAACCAAAAAGACTTCGCCAAATAAGAAAGGACTGTCGAAATTGTGTAAGTAAAGGCAATTATAAATTAATTAAATGCATCTTAAATATTAATTAATCGAATGTATTTTTAATATTGGAATTTGCATTTAACCCCTTCAAGACCAGCCCTTCGATTACTTGGTTGTCCTTGATTTTGAGTCGACATGTTGGAAAGACGATAAGTCTAAGCCCTCAGAAATCAGTGAGTGGTGCTGATGATGATGATCCAGTTAAATATAGTGCTCCACATAGATAGGGAATCACTGTTTGATTATGCACCTTTGAATAATCCATTCCAGTTGAATTCCCTGCGGTGTGGTTGAACACGGAGTCGGGGCAGGTGGAGGCGGAGTTCCAGGCGTTCGTCATGCCCCAGGAGCACCCCACCCTCTCGCCATTCTGCATCCAACTCACCGGCATCAGCCAAGTTTGTCTTGCTGGTGGTGGTGATGATGGTGGTGATGATGCTGCTGGTGGTGGTGGTTGAGTGTGATGGTAATGTTGTCCGAAAGAATAAAAATAATAATAACATCATTAATATTATTAGTAGTATTAATATAAACTATACTAACATCAATAAGATGAATAATAATCGTAATAGTAACAACAACAAAATAAACAACAATAATATTAATAGCAACCATAAAACCAACAACAGGAAGAGGTGGAGGGAGGGGCTCCTCTGGCAGTGGTGCTGAGGCGCTTTAGGAGCTGGATCAACAAGTTGTGCCACCAGTGTGACGTCACCTTTGTGTCCAACAACATCAACAACAACAGCTTGAGTAACAAGGGCAGTTGTAGTGAGAGTAGCTTGTGCAACAACATCAGCACTGAAGGGAGAGGTCAGAAGACTGCCTGCTTGACCACGTGGTCAGGTGGGTCTCTACTGTCCTACTATCATCATCATCACTCTTCTTTCACTACTACCATCATGATCACTACTACTCACTTACTCTCCTACAACCACCACTGCCCTGTCTTCACTCTCAACCACCACACCACACCACTCTACCATCAGAACCACCCCATTCACTACTATCATCAGCACCAGCCACTCTCTCTTCACTACCACCATCATCACCATCACCCCCTCCCTCCCCCCCTCCAGATTGGGACATAGGCGTGTGTTTGGTGGCAGAGTGCAGGAGGAAGAACCTCACCATCCCTCCATCCTGCCTCACCTGGATTGACCTGAGAGCCACCTACAAGGTGGTGCTGATGATGATGGTGGTGGGGTGATGGTGATGCTAGTGGTAGTGGTGGTAAGGACAAAGAGGGTAGTGGTGGTGATGATGATGATGCTAGTGGTGATTATTATGAAAATGATAGTAGTGATAATGCTGGGAGTGATGATGATGATCATCCTGATAAGCATCGTCATCATCACCACCACAGCGCTTTTATGGACGGAAGCCTGAGGGCTTGAAGGGGGCGATGGCAGCGGTGGGTCTGTCCTTCGAGGGCAGGGAGCATTCAGGTGGGTGGTGGAAGGGGTAGTGATGATGATGATGATGAGTGAAGGGATGATGATGATGATGATGAGTGAAGGGGAGATGATGATGATGATGAGTGAAGGGGAGATGATGATGATGATGAGTGAAGGGGTGATGATGATGATGATGATGATGAGTGAAGGGGAGATGATGATGATGATGATGATGAGTGAAGGGGAGATGATGATGATGAGTGAAGGAATGATGATGATGATTTGACAATGGGGATGCTGGTTATACCTCCACCCTCTCAATCCCAATTCTTCGTTTCTTCTCTTCCCTCCTTCTCTCCACTTACCTTCCTATCTTTTTTCCTTTCTTTCTTCCCCTTCCTTTCTTCTTCCCCTTCCTTTCTTCTTCCTCTCCCTCCTCTCTTTCTTTCCCTCTCTCCTCCCTTCCCACCTCCTCCACCTCCCTGCCTGCATCAGGCGTGGTGGATGCTCGGAACACAGGTCGTCTGGCTGTGAAGATGATGCAGGATGCCTGTGTCCTCAGCGCCACCAAGTCTCTCATGCCCGTGAGTGGGTGGGGTGGTGGTGGTGGTGTTGTTGTTGGGAGTGGGTGCTGGTGGTACTGGTGGTGGTGTTGTTGGGAGTGGGTGCTGGTGGTACTGGTGGTGGTGTGGTTGGGAGTGGGTGCTGGTGGTACTGGTGGTGGTGTGGTTGGGAGTGGGTGCTGGTGGTACTGGTGGTGGTGTGGTTGGGAGTGGGTGCTGGTGGTACTGGTGGTGGTGGTGTTGTTGTTGGTGGTGGTGGTGGTAGTGGTGTTGTGAGTGGGTGGGGTGGTGGTGTTGTTGGGAGTGGGTGGGGTGGTACTCGTGGTGGTGGTGTTGTTGGGAGTGGGTGGGGGTGGTTGTGGTGGTGGTGGTGCATGGGGGATGCTTGAGTGAGGTGAGTAGAGAGTTGGAAAGATGGGTGGATGAAGTTTGGGATTAGAGAAGGAATGAATATGTTTGGCTTTAAGAAAGATGGTGTAAGATTTGTTTAATGGATAGTCATTCATTCCATGCATCATCATCATCATCACTACTACTACTACTACTACTCATAATAATAATAATAATAAAATCTTCACCATCATCATCATCATCATCACAACCAGGGCATCAACATGGTGATGTTGAACAAGCAGTTGTTGGATAAGGTGAAGAGGAGGAGGAGGAGGAGGAAGGAGCGTGATGATGATGATGATGATGATCGGAACAAGAGTATTAAGGATAATATTATAAATAATAAAACTATTAACCGTATGGATACTAGTAATGATGCTAGTAGTGATAATAATAATAACAATAATAAGAATGGTGATGATGATGATCTTATACAAAATAACAACAAAGATAATTTGCATAATCCGAATAAGAACAATGATGAGGATGGGACATCTCTCTTTGAAGATGATGACGATGACGACATTTTGCTTGCTGCAGTGGCTGCTTGTGATGGTAATGATGTTAGTAGTGGTTTCGGTGGTGATGATGATGATGATGACGATGAACTTTTGTTGAAAGCCTTAGAAGATGCTCATGGTGATGATGATGATCCTTATGATGATAATGATACAAAAAGGGCGCATGATGATGATGCCAAAGTGACCAAACAATCCGAATCTCCCATCCACAAAAAGATGAGACCTGCTTGTGATAGCAGGGTGTGCAGTGGCAACAACAACAACAACAGCAACAACAACAAGCCGGTGAAGTATTCGATGAGAGGTGGTTACGACAACAGAAGAGGTGTTAGTAGTAGTTTCAGAGGTGGTAATAGTAATAGTTGCAAAGGTGCTAGTAGTAGTAGTTGCAGAGGTGTTTCTAACAGCTACAGAGGTTTTATGACACGAGGTGGCTATACGAAGGGAAGAGGATGCTATAGTGGTAGTAGTAGTAGTAGTGGTGGTGCTAATGGTAGTAGTAGTGGTGGTGGTGCTAATGGTAGTAGTAAAAGTGGTGGTGCTAGTGGTAGTAGTGTTGTTATGAAACCGTCTACATACTTACTACCTTCATCATCATCATCATCATCATCATCT
This sequence comes from Piscicola geometra, assembly GCA_943735955.1. Lineage (NCBI taxonomy): Eukaryota > Metazoa > Annelida > Clitellata > Hirudinida > Piscicolidae > Piscicola > Piscicola geometra. The sequence continues at coordinate 553,886 of OX030970.1, read as the reverse complement.
AAACCTTTATCATCATCATCAACATCTGAACCTTTATCATCATCATCATCCTCTAAACCTTCATCATCAACATCATCATCATCATTTAAACCATCTTTTTCATCGTCGTCGTCATCATCATCATCTCTTGTAGTTAATTACCTCCTTAGCGACTCCTCCCCCTTCCCTCCACCACCACCCCTCAAACTCCCTCTCAGAACTCCACTCAAACAACTCAACAACTTCCCCAAAACATCATTATCATCACCATCATCATCATCATTTCTCACTCCACTCCAAAAAAGCGCTTCATTTCATGTTGAAAATAAAACCCCCATCACTCCTTTTCGCTCAGTAACTCTCAGAACATCATCATCATCATCATCATCATCATCACCATCATCATCATCTTCAAACCAACCAACCACCATGACACCAAAACGCCGTTCGTCCACCACCACCACACCACAATATCATCTATCCACCTTCACCACGCCACAAAATAACCCATCCACCACCACACCAATCTACCACCTTTCATCCTCCACCACACCAAACTACCACCTATCATCCACCACACCAAACTACCACCCATCCACCCCCACACCAAACTACCACCTATCATCCACCACACCAAACTACCACCCATCCACCCCCACACCAAACTACCACCTATCATCCACCACACCAATCTACCACCCATCCTCCACCACACCAATCTACCACCCATCCTCCACCACACCAAACTACCACCTATCATCCACCACACCAATCTACCACCCATCCTCCACCACACCAAACTACCACCTATCATCCACCACACCAATCTACCACCCATCCACCACCACAACGACCACAACGACGATGAAGCGAACGCCACCGTTGTGTGGCTGTGGCAAGAGGAGCAGGAGGAGGTCAGTGATGAGGGGAGGCAGCAACCACGGCAGATGCTTTTTCACCTGCCCCAACAACACCGCCACCCCCACCAGCACCCTCCCCTCCTTCTCCAAGACCCCCTCCTCCACCTGCAAGTTCTTCCGGTGGGAGGGCGATGGAGAGGAGCTCACTGACTCCACCCTCCTCCTGCCCCCTCTCTGAACCTCCCAACACAACATCTATTTTACCTTCATTAATTGTTTCCTTCAGTTTAGATTACCCATAGACAGAATCTCTTTCTATCCTTTATAGGACTCTTCATCCTCATCATCTTTACGGTCATTCATTTAAAACGTCAGTTTTCAAATAAAGTGAAAGAAAAATCGAGTTAGATTTACAGCAAGTGCACAAACACCCCTGAACCACCCACATATCCTCTGAATCTATTACACCTAATCCCCTCCCCCCCCCAATAACCACCAATTTCCCACCTCAACCCCCCCCCCCCCCCAAGAACCACCAATTTCCCATCTAAACCCCCCCCTAATTCTTGGCCTTGGAGGTGGCGAGGATGACGTAGGGCAGTTTGGAGTGCCTCTGCTTCTCCTGCAGCATCTGAACGGTCGTCAGGGGCGTGTCGGCGGTCAGCGTCCGATTGAGGACGTCCTCCTTCTCCTTCTTCATCCGCTTCTCGATCTTCTTCAGGCCTGAGCCCTTGCCGTGGAACTGGTGGGAGAGGTACCTGTGTGGATGGTGCATGTGTTGGTGGTGCATGTGTGGGATGGTGCATGTGTGGATGGTGCATGTGTGGATGGTGCGTGCATGGGTGGCTAAATGAATGAATGGATGGTGGATATAGCATCCCAGCCCACTCCACCTTTACCATCCCCTCCACCCATCGACCACCGATTCGACCACCACGCCACCTGAAGGCCTCCTTCTTGCTCATCTCCCTGCCCAGATCGTCGATGTACTCCAGCTTCACGTCGGGGTCGTAGCCCTCCTTCTCCCTGAAGGGCTGCGTGGGACCACTGCTCGTGTAGCGGTCCCTCTTGTTGCGGTACTTGTCGTCCTCGTCGACTCTCTTGTCCTCGATCGAGTAGTTCTTCGACTCGAGGTTCGACGTCAGGCGCGCAGTGGCGACCTTCGAGGTGGCCGAGTTCAAGTAGCCCTTCTTCGAGGCGAGCATCAGTGCCGCACCCACGCCCTTGTTCAGAATGGGTTCTTCGTCCAGCACGTGAGATTCCTGTGGCGGTGAAAGGGGAAGGGGGTCTAGTGGTGGCTGTAAAGATGATGATGATGATGATGATGATGATGATGGTGATGGAGAGGATAGTGGTTGTGATGATGATGATGATGATGATGGGGGTGATGGTGATGGAAAGGATGGTGGTTGTGATGATGATGATTGGTTGAGAGAATTATGTAGCGCTTTGATGGCATCTACCTCATGCACTCACCTCCTCCTTCACAGGCACCTCCCCCTCCTCTATGTCGACAGACTGCCACCCCTTCAGCGCTCCCTCCTCCCCCTTCTCCTTGACTCCTTCCTCCTCCTCCTCCTCATCATCCTCGTGCATCATCATCAAGCCCGTGGTCTGCTTCAGCGAGGGCACCAACAGGTCGCCAAGGGAACGACAGTACTCAGCTGTTGAGTTGAGCACCATGCCACTGCTCTTGAAGTCCATCTCGCTTCCGTCCACCACCCCCCCCTGCCCATCCTCCTCCTCCACCTCCTCCTCCACCTCCTCCTTCACCACCACCTCCTCCTTCTTCAAGAGTGCCAGCTTCACCCTCGATGCCTTCTTGATGGCCATTTCCAACTCCAGGTCGACGCCATCCTCCTCCAGCACCATCCCACTCAGGTCTGCATACGCATCCCAATCCTCCTCCTCATCCACTCCCTCCTCCTCCTCATTCTTCACCTCCTTCTTCACTCCCTCCTTCTTCCCTCCCTCCTCCTTCACTCCTTCTTTACCCTCACTCTTTACTGCCTCTCCATGCATCTTCAACAAGTCGTCAGCGGTCAGCTTGGCCTTCTTGCGCAACTTCTTGGCCTTGACCTTGCGAGGCCTCCCAGAGAGTTCGATCTCCTCCTGGGTGTAGTACTCACTCACCAGGGTGGGTTTGGGCAGGATGAGCGACTGCATGTGTTTGTTGCCGTGGAGACTGGATGGGTCGTTGGAGGTGGGGGCGCCAACACCGATGGTGAAGGTCTTTTTGACCTTGGAGCCTCTGATCTCATCGTCGTACTTGCTGAGGACTGACTGGTCGCGAGGCCTTCCGAACTCGTCGTACTCGAGGTCCTCGTACGGGTTGTAGTCAAGTTTCTTCTTGCGGTTCTCGGTGTTCTCCTCGGCAGCCTCGTCATCCAGCATGTTCACATTCACCAGGATGTCCTCCTTCTCGTCGAGGACGTCCTTGTCCTTGAGAGTGAGCACCACCTCCTTGCCCTCCTTGAAGCGACCAGAGTCGTGTTCGATCTTCATGCCGCGCAGGTCCTTCTGAGTGTACCTCGCACTGCCTCCTCCCTCCATTCCCAACTCCTGCTTCACCATCTTCTCCACTCCAAACTCCTTTCCTGCCTTCTCCACCTCCTCCTCATTCTTCTTCTTCTCCTCAATCTTGCGACTCTTTGCCACCCAATTTAGCACCGATTCCACGTCACCATCCTCCTCGTCATCATCGCATGCCAGAGGCTTCACCTTGCTGAACATCATCTCACTCTTGCGCTTCTCCTTCATCTGCGCCAACTTCTCCTTCAACTCTGCGGTCCTCTTCAGCTCTGCCATGTTGATTGCAGGCTTGTGCACGTCCTCTTTCTTCTCCTTCTTCACTCCATCTTCACTCTTTTCTCCTCCATCCTTCCTGTCATCCCTCAACGGCTTTAGACCCAGCTTGGCTCTCATTTTGTTCGTTTCTTCCACACTCATCGACAACCTCTCTTGACCCTGCCCCAGGTCACAATCTTCTTCTTTCTGCTTCCGATCTACCTCCTTCTCTTCTTTCATTCTCTTCTCTCCATCTCTCTCCCCTCTTCCTCTTCTATCTACCTCCTTCTCTTCTTTCACTCTCCTATCCCCTTCCTTTTCTTCTCTCTCTCTCCTCTCATGTCTGCTGCTTCTCTTTTCTTCATCTCGTCTGCCATTGCGGCTTCTCTTTTCTTCCTTCTCAACAGACTGCTCTCTGGATCTTGACCTCTTCCTCTTCCGTTCCTCTTTGTGCTTTGACTTCCGGTCTGACATTTATAATCGTATTTAGCTTTCAAAAATATTTAAATATCCCATAAAAAATTAAAAACTACAATTTATTCATTTAATGAGTGATATATAGATAAGCATAGAACTTGTAGCGATAAAATGACATTTAAATATTTGAAAATTACTTTAATCGGCTGAATTTTTTTCATAAATTTCTGTTTTATAAAATATAAAGATTGCATTTCGAGCATTAATAGTGAATGGATGGAGGTTTAAGTGTTTGAGTGAATAAATGAGAAAGGAATCAAATGAAAGATTCAAATGATAGCCGTTTACGTTTTGTAAAAACTGCCTTCAACCGAAACTAAAACTGTCCCTTACATCATCATATTCTATTATATATGCTATAAGCCTCCATAATAATGGGTACATTTGAAGGAGAACATTTTTTTTGTGGTCTATATTATTCACAGCCTAACAGACGCATGCCATGTTACAATGGTTCTGAGAACCATGGTTCTTATGCGCCAAGGCGCCACTCCACACGACGTACACATCTTTCAATGCATACGTCGCAAACACTGCATCATATACACTAGGTATATGATAGTTCACGGTTGCTTCCAAGGATTCGAACTGGCAACCTTTAAGTTGCAAGTCCGACGTCTACCAACTAAGCCGTCCCCGCTCCCCATATGTATTAGACATCTCTTCTCCAAAAGTACATGCATGAGCAGAAATGGGTCAAGTACCAAATAATAATGTCAAGTGGGCCCTCACTGAAGGACGTCTGCACTGCTCAGAAGTGCATGGAGTGGAGGACGAACATAAGTGCATGTGAAGTTCACATTTGGAATTGTAGATCTCGATGGATGGGCAAATAAAAGATAGAATGCATAGATGGATGGAAGCATGTATGAAAGAGATATAGAATGCATAGATGGATGGAAGCATGTATGAAAGAGATATAGAATGCATAGAAGGATGCATGGGGGGATGGATGGATGAAGAGTAAAAGATCTTGGCCTAGTTCGAAAGTTCAACAACTGCGTGGAAGACTGCCAAAGCGCTGAAACTGAAGTTTTTTCTTCGTTATGCAGAGAGCTGCAGAGAATGTGAGTTGTCTGGCTGTTTTCACGTCATCAAAAATGGCGACAGTTCTGTTTTGAATTAACATCAAGGTTGGCTGAGAGTATGTACAATCGTTGGGAAAACAACCACATTAAAATGAAGTTAAATTAAAATAATTAACATTTCCCACATTATTATTTTGAATATATGACTAATATTAAATATATGAATCATTTTGAATATAATTTTTTATATATAAATAAATTGATCAACTAAGTTGCCAGCTGGTTGTGTTTTGAAGATGCAGTGGAGAATTTGTGCATGCGTGTAAGCATCAGAATGTATGTGAATGTTTAGAGGTTCCTTGATACATAAATAGATATACATACACACCTAGAAAAACTTACACACATACATATAAACATAAATAATAGACAATGGTCTTAAAAGTTATTGTTTTTGATTGCTTGCTCGAAGTTGTTCAATTGCAGTCAAGTTGGCCCCATGTTGTTTTGTAGGCGAAAAGAGTTGTTCAATGTTGCAAAGACACTGCTCGCACGCAACAGAAGGTGTTTTGTTGTTTCCGAAAGTAAGTTCATTCATCCATGCATCCATCCATCCATTTCATCCATCCATGCATCCATCCATCCATCCATTTCATCCATCCATGCATCCATCCATGCATCTATATACCCCCTTTGTTACTGCCTTTGTGTGTATGATGTGCTGATGTGTCTGATCGAAAGAATGCCTGTGATGTCATCCTGCTTGTAATTAAGAAGTTAAGGTGGCGGGAACCCAGAAGACCTTAAACCCACTACAAAAAGTCTGACATTTTGATTGAATGATTGAAAGCATAGTTACAAGTAAACATTATATAGATGAGTAATTAAATAATTTAATAATTAATTGCACATCTATTAGAGATTAATGTTGTTGTTCGTCTTGGAAATGATTTGCCGTGTTGAGTTTGAATGGATTGGACTTGGCACGATCAGCAGATTCACCTACTTTTGATCATTTAAGAAAAAGCATCCTGTGTCTTCAGTTTTTTAACTCCAAACCTTTTTTAGTAAAAACAATTATTTATAAAAAAACTTTTTGAAACTAGATCGCAACAAAAAGTAATTAAACATAATTAATTGAAATTTGTACTTTCAAGCTACAAAATCAATACAATTAAAAATTCTGACTAAATTTACTTTTAGAGCAAATGCCAAATCGATTCTAGTGGACTTCTTCATTAGCCTCCTAGTTCATTTCTTCCAAAATAACACCAAAAAAACTCATTCAAACTACAAAGATTTAAATCAAATGTACTGAAAAAATTATTCATTCTACACTTTCATTCAGCATACATTCCACCATCAGTGATTGATTGATTGGTTCCCCATCAGATCATTTGAGACAGTTCGCAGAAATGGCCGACAAACTCTACCAGCCGCCATCTTCAATCCAACAAAAGGCGCACGTGAAGTCGTTCGAGCAGTACAAGGAGATGTACGAGCGTTCAATCAGACAGCCTGGCGAGTTCTGGTGGGAGGTCTCGAAGGACTTCTACTGGAAGAGGCAGCCGAGCCTCGAGAAGGTCATGTCTTACAACCTCGACGTGAGGAAGGGCAAGGTCAAGGTGGAGTGGTTCAAAGATGGCGTCACCAACGTCTGCTACAACCTCCTCGACCACAACATCCTCCACAAACACCTCGCAGACAAAGTCGCATTCTACTGGTTGGCAATATATACTTCATCATCTTTTCACATCACCATCGAGTCATTTTGTCTCACCATCGCACCCTCACCTCACATCCACCTCACCTCTGCCTCACCTCCACCTCACCTCCACCTCACCTCCGCCTCACCACAGGGAGGGCAACTACCCAGGCGACTGCAGACGACTCACCTACTCACAACTGCTTTCTGAAGTGTGCAAGTTCGCCAACGTCCTCAAAAAGAAAGGTGGGTGGAGGAGGGGTGGAGGAGGGGAGGTGGTTGAAGAGGGGGTTGAGGAGGGATTTGAGGAGGGGAGGGGTTTGAAGAGGGGGTTGAGGAGGGGAGGGTGGATGAATGGACCGGGGAAGACTATTCTTTCCACTCTACCACACACAACCTTATCCATTCTCCTCCACACCAGACCATACACCTAATCAACAATTCAGTATCCCCTATTTGCCTCGAGTCATTGATTATTCAGGCCTCTAGAAGTAATCTTAGATCACCACACATCCCTGCGACCCTTCCATTAATAACTCATTTGCTTCTAACTTTACAAGTTTACATTCTTCAATTACTTTGAATTAAGAAGACATTTGTTGAACGAACATATTGACGAGGGCATTTCAATTACTATATAAATGCACTTGATTGATTGATTGATTGATTGATTGATTGATTGATTGATTGATTGATTGATTGATTGATTGATTGATTGATAAACTTCTCTGCACTCCATTTCCTTCCCCACTCATTCTTCTTCTTTTCCCTATGACACCCCCTCTGCCACACCTTCCTCCCACACCCCTCTGCCACACCTTTCCTCTATCCCTTCTCCCACACCACAATCTCCAACACCCTTCTCGCCACCCACCCACCCACACACACACCCACGCACCCACCCACACGCACACACCCACACACACACACACACCCACATGCACACACACACCCACGCACCCACCCACACACACCTACCCACCCACACACACACACCCACACACACCCACACACACACACACACACACACACCCACACACACACGCACACAGGCGTGAAGAGGGGCGACAGGGTAGCGATCTACATGCCTGTGGTGCTCGAGTTGGTGGTCGCCATGCTGGCGTGTGCCCGTATTGGTGTGGTGCACTCGATTGTGGTGGGTGGTGGAGGAGGTGGTGGAGGGTAGAGGGGGAGGTGGAGGGAGGAGAAAATGTTAAGATAAGAAGGAGTTGGTTTAATTGGTTTTTTCATACATATACTAGCCCTACCACTACCACTACTACTACTACTACTACTACTACTACTACTACTACTACTACTACTACTACTACTACTACTACTACTACTACTACTACTACTACTACTACTACTACTACTACTACTACTGCTACTACTACTATAATCAAAACCATATATTCTTCACTCCCTTCCACCCATGCCTCTTCCTCCAGTTTGGTGGCTACTCCAAGGAGTCACTCAGCAACCGGATCCTGGGAGCTGAAGCCAAAGTAGTCGTCAGCATTGGTGAGATGGAGGCAAATCATCATCAACACCACCTTCATCATCATCATCATCAACACCACCTTCATCATCATCATCAACACCACCTTCATCATCATCATCAACACCATCTTCATCATCATCATCAACACCACCTTCATCATCATCATCAACACCACCTTCATCATCATCATCATCATCACCAGATGGAGTATGGCGGGGTGAGAAGCTCTTGAACATGAAGGAAGTGGTCGATGGCGCTGTCAAACTGTGCCAAGACCAGTGAGTGCCCCCTTCCTCCTTCTCTCCCTCCTCCTCTTCCTTCTTCCTTCTCTTCTTCCTCCTCTTCCTTCTTCCTTCTTTTCTTTCTCCTCTCCTCTCCCCTTCCTCCTTCTCTCCTTTCCTCCTTCTCTCCCTTCCTCCCTATCACCCCACCCTCCTTCCTCCTATTAATCACCCCTTTTACTACCTCCACCACTTAACTACCCACCTCCCCCCCCCACGACAGGGGCTTCCAGGTGGAGGCCACCATAGTGGTTCGGCATGTGGGGGAGGGCAAGGGGGAGGGCAGTGGTGTCGATGGGGAGATGCTGGGCAGGAGACCCACCAATAAGATCAAGGTCAGCATTTCTAAATAACTGTTATTATTATTGATATTATTGTTATTATTACTATTTATTTATTATTATTATTATTATTATTATTGTTATCGTTATATAATGCACACGTGCACAGGTGGGATGGACGGAGGGACGGGACAGCTGGTGGGATGAGGAGATGGAGGGCATGCCTGAGACATGCGAACCTGAGTGGATGGGTGCAGAAGATCCTCTCTTCATCCTCTACACCAGGTCTGTGTGTGTGTGTGTGTGTGTGTGTGTGTGTGTGTGTGTGTGTGTGTGTGTGTGTGTGT
>OX030970.1:487137-539637 GCA_943735955.1 Piscicola geometra | reverse complement strand
TGCTGAGGCTGATCGCCAATGGCAACCGCAACCTTGGCGACACGTCCACCATGGCAGACGCATCTGTTGTCGATCTGCTCTTCAGTCTCAGAAAGGAGTGAGGAGGGGAAGGGGTGGGGGGGAAGAAGAGTAGGTAGATGGGTGGGTGGTTGAGTGGAAGGGGGGGAGGGTAATTTGGGGCTTTTAGACATTTTAGATTTATATTCCAATTTACTTTAGCGGCAACTTTTGTTATTATTTTTATTCTTTTTATTGTTAGCTTATTATTTGTTTCATTCATTAGACTCTCGGTAGTTCATAATCATTGGCATTTACTCATAATAATCAGCATAATCATCATCATCACCATCATAATCATCATCATCACCATCATCATCACCATCATCATCATCATTCCATCTCTCTCCTCGTTGTCTTATGAAATCTCTCTCGTCTCAATGTCGCATGTTTTCTCTTTCCTGTATTCTATTAATAGTATTAGAATCACTAGTATTATTAGTATTATTATTGTCATAATTATGATTATTGTTGTTGTCATCATTATGATTATTATTTGTATTGTGGAGAGTACCATCACTCTCATTTCCTGTCACAATTCCTGACTTTCTGATAACCGACGAGATGAAGTCTTAAAGTTGATTTCTCAAGTTTTCAAATTAGAATTATAAACGTTAAAAATTATAAATTGAGTTTATTTTTAGATTTAATTGCTTCTATGTAAGATCTTTGTCATATGCTTTGGTTCACTTTTAAAGGCGATTATTTCAAAAAGACTAAAAATAAATATCATAAAGCCACAAGTTTGGCAAGGAGATCTTTGCTTAGTGCACACACGTACGTTGGTTGACGGTTTCACTCGAGGGCAAGCACCAATCCACCACCCACCTCACAGCACCACACAGTCTTATCATGGAGTCTGATCCACTGCTGAGGTCAAGGACAGCCACCAACAGCCACAGGGTAAGGATAAAAACAATCATTTAAATGATAATAACTATGGAAGGATCTACCATCTTTACTCTGTAGCCTATAAACCATCCATCCACAATCCATCATCAACCATCCTAGCCCTAACCCTCACCATCAATCAACCACCACTACTACTACCACCACCACTACTACTACCACCATCACTCAACCACCACCACTACTACTACCACCATCACTCATCCACCACCACTACTACTACCACCATCACTCAACCACCACCACTACTACTACCACCATCACTCATACATCATCACTACTACTACCACCATCACTCATCCATCATCACTACTACTACCACCATCACTCATCCATCATCACTACTACTACCACCATCACTCATCCATCATCACCACCCAATCACCAAGGTCCTGTACAGAGCAACAACAGATGATGATGATGAGGGGGAGGAGGAGGAGGAAGGAAGGGGTGGTGGTGATGATGATGATGCTGTGATGACCACATTCTGTTGTTGTCCAGTTAAGAAGGTACATCGGAATATTTATTGTTATTATAAATGATATCGTTGTTATTGTTGTTTTTTTATTTATTATTGTTGTGCAAATGACAGGTAGAGCAGTTCAATGTGGACCCAGGCGAGGAGTATGGTCACTTGGATGCCAAACTAGAGGTGCTGATGATGATGATGAGGTGGTGCTGATGATGATGGTGGTGATGATGATGATGATGATGGTGGTGCTGATGATGATGATGGTGATGGTGGTGATGATGATGATGATGATGAGTATAAAAATAATTAATGTTATTTCTATCAATATTAATAGTAATAGCAATAATAACATGGTCAGAGCTTGAACTATGACAATTGCGAGAACGAAGTGTACACAGCTGAAGAGAAGGAGAGATCCTACAAGGTTGTTGAGGATCATCATCATCACCATCATTCTCATCATCACCATCATCATCATCATCATCACCATCATCACCATCATCATCACCATCATCACCATCACCATCATTCTCATCATCATCATCATCATCACCACCATCATCACCATCACCATCATTCTCATCATCATCATCATCACCATCATCACCATCATCATCACCATCATCACCATCACCATCATTCTCATCATCATCATCATCATCACCCACACAGTTCCTCATTCGCAAGGGCATCAGTAGGTGGGTGGTGATGATGATGATAGGCGTGTCGACAGCGTTGATAGCGTGCTTCGTGGACGTGGTGGTGGAGGAGTTGTCGTTGCAGAAGTTCAAGATACTGGTCGCATGTAGGTGGGGAGGGGAGGAGGGAGGGAGGGGTAGTGTGATGAGGATGGGAGTTGTTGATGGGAGGGAGGGGTAGTGTTGATGAGGATAGGAGTTGTTGATGGGAGGGAGGGGTAGTGTTGATGAGGATGGGAGTTGTTGGGGGGGGAGGGGGTAGTGTGATGAGGATGGGAGTTGTTGATGGGAGGGAGGGGTAGTGTGATGAGGATGGGAGTTGTTGGGGGGGGGGGGGGGGGGGGTAGTGTGATGAGGATGGGAGTTGTTGATGGGAGGGAGGGGTAGTGTGATGAGGATGGGAGTTGTTGGTGCTTGCGTTAATCTCAAATCTGCACTTTCTTTTTCTTTTTCTTTCATCACTTAGCTCTGATCCAACCCTCTCCCTTCAGCATTCAACGGGGCACTGTCACCTGACCACCAGCAACAACAACAACAACAACAGCCCCAACACACCACCCTGGCAAGGCCCCTCCTTCTGTGGACCGCGTGGAATGTCGTCTTCGTCTCTCTGGCTGCCTTCCTCACTGTCTATGTCGAGGTGGGTTGGGGCTGATGATGATGATTGTGGTGGTGATGGTGATGATGATGGTGGTGGTGATGATGATGGTGGTTCTTAATTATAATGTTAATAACATAATAATTAATACCCCCTTCTCTTTCTCCATCTTTACATTTTCCCCTCTTCACCTCTCACTCCACTCCACTCCTCCTCCCAACCCTTTCTCCTCCCAACCCCTTCTCCTCCCAACCCCTCTTCCTCCCAACCCCTCCTCCTCCAAACTCCTTCCTTCTCCCAACCCCTCCTCCTCCCAACCCCTCCTCCTCCCAACCTTCTCCTCCTCCCAACCCCTCTTCCTCCCAACGCCCTCCTCCACACAGCCAGCCTCTCAGGGCAGCGGCATTCCCCAGATCAAGTGCTTCTTGAACGGCGTCAAGGTGCCCAATGTCGTGAGGGCCAAGACTCTCTTCTGCAAGGTGTTGGGGGTGACCTGTTCGGTGCTGGGAGGTCTGGTGGTGGGCAAGGAAGGGCCGATGATCCACTCAGGGGCGGTGGTCGCCGCTGGTCTGTCGCAGGGCAGGTCCACGTCTTTTGGATTCGATCTCAAGGTGCGTGCCCTTGGTGGTGGTCGCTTTGGTGGGATCGTCATCATCACTACCTTTTCCATCCAATCCAATCTCTTTTATCCACGTCGACCTTTCACCTCACTCCCCCCTCCAACTCCTCACCCCCTCCCCAACCCCTCACCCTCCCCCTCCAACCCCTCACCCCCCCCCCCCTAACCTCCTCCCCCCCCAACAGCTCTTCGAGTACTTCCGGACAGACCAGGAGAAGAGGGACTTTGTGTCAGGGGGGGCGGCAGCAGGCGTGAGTGCAGCGTTCGGGACGCCAGTGGGGGGGGTGCTCTTCAGTCTCGAGGAGGCTGCCAGCTTCTGGAACCAGGCCCTCACGTGGAGGATTGTGAGGGGGGGTGGTTTGGTTGGGTGGTTTGACTGGGTGTGGGGTTGTTTGGGTGGGTGGTTTGGTTGGGAAATGTAGTTGGGTGACAACAACCATTTTCACGCCACGACAACAACCACACCACACCACGACAACAACCACACCACGACAACAACCACACCAAACCACGACAACAACCACACCACGACAACAACCACACCACACCACGACAACAACCACACCACACCACGACAACAACCACACCACGACAACAACCACACCACGACAACAACCACACCACGACGACAACCACACCACGACAACAACTACACCACACCACGACAACAACCACACCACACCACGACAACAACCACACCACGACAACAACCACACCACGACAACAACCACACCACGACGACAACCACACCACACCACGACAACAACCACACCACACCACGACAACAACCACACCACACCACGACAACAACCACACCACACCACGACAACAACCACACCACACCACGACAACAACCACACCACAGCACGACAACAACCACACCACGACCACACCACAGCCCGACAACAACCACAGCCCGACAACAACCACACCACGACCACACCACAGCACGACAACAACCACTCCATGACAACAACCACACCACGACAACAACCACACCACACCACGACAACCACACCACACCACGACAACAACCACACCACGACAACAACCACACCACACCACGACAACCACACCACACCACGACAACCACACCACACCACGACAACCACACCACACCACGACAACAACCACACCACACCACGACACCAACCACACCACACCACGACAACAACCACACCACACCACGACAACAACCACACCACACCACGACAACAACCACACCACACCACGACAACAACCACACCACACCACGACACCAACCACACCACAGCACGACAACAACCACACCACGACAACAACCACACCACACCACGACAACAACCACACCACACCACGACACCAACCACACCACAGCACGACAACAACCACACCACGACACCAACCACACCACACCACGACAACAACCACACCACGACAACAACCACACCACACCACGACAACAACCACACCACACCACGACAACCACACCACACCACGACAACCACACCACACCACGACAACAACCACACCACACCACACCACGACACCAACCACACCACACCACGACAACAACCACACCACACCACGACAACAACCACACCACACCACGACAACCACACCACACCACGACAACAACCACACCACACCACACCACGACAACAACCACACCACAGCACGACAACAACCACAGCACGACAACAACCACACCACGACAACAACCACACCACGACAACAACCACAGCACGACAACAACCACACCACGACAACAACCACAGCACGACAACAACCACACCACGACAACAACCACACCACACCACGACACCAACCACACCACGACAACAACCACACCACACCACGACAACAACCACACCACGACAACAACCACACCACACCACGACAACAACCACACCACGACAACAACCACACCACACCACGACAACAACCACACCACACCACAACAACCACACCACACCACACCACACCACGACACCAACCACACCACACCACGACAACAACCACACCACACCACGACAACAACCACACCACACCACGACAACAACCACACCACGACAACAACTACACCACACCACGACAACAACCACACCACAGCACGACAACAACCACACCACACCACGACAACAACCACACCACGACAACAACCACACCACACCACGACAACAACCACACCACACCACGACAACCACACCACACCACGACAACCACACCACACCACGACAACAACCACACCACACCACACCACGACACCAACCACACCACACCACGACAACAACCACACCACACCACGACAACAACCACACCACACCACGACAACCACACCACACCACGACAACAACCACACCACACCACACCACGACAACAACCACACCACAGCACGACAACAACCACAGCACGACAACAACCACACCACGACAACAACCACACCACGACAACAACCACAGCACGACAACAACCACACCACGACAACAACCACAGCACGACAACAACCACACCACGACAACAACCACACCACACCACGACACCAACCACACCACGACAACAACCACACCACACCACGACAACAACCACACCACGACAACAACCACACCACACCACGACAACAACCACACCACGACAACAACCACACCACACCACGACAACAACCACACCACACCACAACAACCACACCACACCACACCACACCACGACACCAACCACACCACACCACGACAACAACCACACCACACCACGACAACAACCACACCACACCACGACAACAACCACACCACGACAACAACTACACCACACCACGACAACAACCACACCACAGCACGACAACAACCACACCACACCACGACAACAACCACACCACGACAACAACCACACCACACCACGACAACAACCACACCACACGACAACAACCACACCACACCACGACAACCACACCACGACAACAACCACACCACACCACACCAGTTCTTTGCCTCGTTGGTCTCCACCTTCACACTGAACCTCATCTTGAGCGCCTACCACGGCGGCACCCTCTCCTACACCGGTCTCGTTAACTTCGGCAAGTTCCAGGTGCTACTAATCGCCACAAGTTGTTGTTGTTGTTGTTGCTACAGTTCACTTTTGAGTTCATATACGATTGCTTGACTTTAGGTTCATGGAGTGAACCATCCACTTTGCGTCTCCCCCTTCCACCACTTTAATTCTTCTCTCTCCCCCTCCCTCCCACCATTTTCAACCCCCATCCACCACCTTTTCAAATCCCTCTACCACCCACCCCCACCCCCCACCAGGACATGTCTTTCACCTTCTGGGAGATTCCGATCTTCGTGGTGGTGGGCGTGATAGGTGGCTTGCTAGGTGCTCTCTACAACTCCATCAACCTCAAACTCACCATCTTCAGAATCAAGTGAGGGAGGGAGGGGGAGGGGGAGGGAGAGGGAGAGGGAGGGTGAGGGAGGGAGAGAAGGAGGGTGAGGGGTAAATGAGTATTTGCGAAAGGAGGGTAGAGTGGGGTTTAAAGAAGGAAAAGCGATTTACAAAATAAATATGCCATCGCCATCATTCTTCCACCCTCCATGCATCTTTCTCACTTGTTCAACCCATTTTTCAACCCAATACCAGCAACTCACCAACCCACCCACCAACCCACCCACCAACCCACCCACCAACCCACCCACCAACCCACCCACCAATCCACCCACCAACCCAATACCACCAACTCACCAACCCACCCTCCAACCCAACCTTCCACCAACCCACCACCTCCACCAACCCACCACCTCCACCAACCCACCACCTCCACCAACCAAACCACCACCACATAACGCCAGGAACGTCAGCAGACCATGGATGAAGTTCATAGAGGCGCTGCTGATCGCCTGCTCGACCACTGCAGTTGCCTTCCTGCTCATCTACTTCAACGGGGACTGCCAGCCTATCGGCAGGGACCCGAACCCGAACCCGCTGCAACTCTTCTGTCCCGATGGGCACTCCTCCTCCATGGCCACCCTCTGGTTCCAGTCGCCAGAGTCGTCCCTCAAAAGTCTCTTCCACGACCCGTATGGTGTGTTGGTGGTGGTGATGATGATGGTGGTGATGATGATGATGGTGGTGATGGTGGTGGTGGTAATGATGATGGTGGTGATGATGATGGTGGTGGTGATGATGATGGTGGTGGTGGTGATGGTGATGGTGATGATGATGGTGGTGGTGGTGGTGGTGGTGATAATGATGGTGGTGGTGATAATGATGACGAGGATGAGGACGATAGTAATAATAATCATCATCACCACCACGACGACAGAAACATACGACTGGAAGACACTGGCGCTCTTTGGTCTCTTTTACTTCGTCTTGGCCACGTGGACGTATGGCATGGCGGTGTCAGCCGGTCTCTTCATCCCCACCCTCGTGGTTGGCGCGTCGTGGGGAAGGGTGAGTTGCGAGAGGGGGGGGGGGTGGTTAGAGTGGGGGTGGTTAGAGGGGGGTGGTTAGAGTGGGGGTGGAGTGATTAGGTCTGGTTGACCCTATGAAATCAAACCAAAAACATCTCACCCCTCTTCTCAACCTCCCTCCTCCTTCTAAACCAACCCCCTCCACTTCATCTATCAAACTTCCAGTCCACCCCTCCCGAACCACCCCCCTCCACTCCATCTATCAAACTTCCAGTCCACCCCTCCCGAACCAACCCCCTCCACTTCATCTATCAAACTTCCAGTCCACCCCTCCCGAACCACCCCCCTCCACTCCATCTATCAAACTTCCAGTCCACCCCTCCCGAACCACCCCCCTTCACTCCATCTATCAAACTTCCAGTCCACCCCCTCCCGAACCAACCCCCTCCACTCCATCTATCAAACTTCCAGTCCATCCCCTCCCGAACCAACCCCCTCCACTCCATCTATCAAACTTCCAGTCCACCCCCTCCCGAACCACCCTCCAGTTATTCGGCATACTCCTCAAAAAAATCTTCCCCACCCCCTCCCTCTGGATCCACCCTGGCAAGTTCGCCCTACTAGGTGGGGGGGGGGTGATGATAGTGATGGTGGCTTTTAACTATTATGATGAATCAACATCGTCATCATCAACATCATCATCAGCATCATCGTCATCATCATCATTATCAACATCATCGTCATCATCATCATCATCATCGTCATCATCATCATCATCACTGCAGGGGCAGCCTCACAACTAGGGGGCACAGTTAGGATGACCCTCTCCCTCACTGTCATCCTGCTTGAAGCCACTGGTGGGGGGTGGTGTGGTGGTGGAAAGGGGGGGTGGCGTGGTGGTGGAGGGGGGTGGTGTGGTGGTGGTGGAGGGGGGGAGGCGTGGTGGTGGAGGGGAGTGGTTTGGTGGTGGAGAAGGGGGGGTGGTGTGGTGGTGGAAGGGGGGGGGAGAAAGGTGCAGTTGTATTGGAGGGGGGTGCAGGAGTAGAGGGGATTGGGAGGCTGTGGGGGAGGTGCATCTCTCAACTTTGTTCCCCCCACTTCCCTCACTCCACCCATCGTCCCCACCTCCCCCACTCCACCCACTTCCCCCACTCCACCCACCCACCTCTTCCACTCCACCCACCTCCCCCACTCCACCCACTTCCCCCACTCCATCCACCCTCCCCACCTCCCCTACTCCACCCCACCTCCACCCACCCCCCCACTTCCCCCACTCCACCCATCGTCCCCACCTCCCCCACTCCACCCACTTCCCCCACTCCACCCACCCACCTCCTCCACTCCACCCACCTCCCCCACTTCCCCCACTCCACCCACCCTTCCCACCTCCCCTGCTCCACCCCACCTTCCCTACTCCATCCACCCTCCCCACCTCCACCCACCACCAGGCAACATCAGTTACGGCCTGCCTCTCATGATCGTCCTCAACTTCTCTAAGTGGACTGCTGACATCTTCAACCACGTCACTACTACTACTACTACTATTTCTACTACCACTACTACTACTACTACTACTACTACTACTACTACTACTACTACTACTACTACTACTACTACTACTACTACTACCACTACTACTACCAATACTACTACTACTACTACCACCACCACAGGGCATCTACGACAGCCACATCCACCTGCAGGGCGTTCCCTTCCTCGAATGGGAGCCCCCCCACATGGCCACCCCTCCCATGGCCAAGTCGGCAGGGAGGAAGGATGGATGGGGGATGAATGGAGAGAGATGGATGGATGGATGGATGGATTTGGAATGTGGAGATGGATGGATGGATGCCAACACTACCACCATCACAACCACCACCACCACCGCAGAGAAGTGATGAGTCATCCGGTGGTGGTGCTGTCGGAGGTGGAGAGTGTTGCTAGTGTGGTCAAGGTGCTGTCACGTGAGCGTCACAACGCCTTCCCTGTCGTCGAGCACTCTGATTCGCCGTCGCAGGTGGTGGTGATGATGATGATGAGAATAAAGATAATAATAATAATAATTTAAATGATGATGATGATGATGATGATAATGATGATGATGATGATGATGATGATGATGATGCCAATGCTTCACAAGTCACCGATCGATGGAACTCGCCACCCTTACCGACTGGCTGGCCTCATCACCAGAGCTCAACTGGTCGTTCTCCTCAAGATGAAGGTGGCAGTGCTGATGATGATGCTATGGTAGTGGTGGTAGTGATGATGATGCTATGGTAGTGCTTATGATGATGCGATGGTGGTGGTGATGATGACGATGATGCGATGGTGGTGGTAGTGATGATGATGGTGATGATGATGATGATGCTATGGTACTGGTGGTGGTGATGATGATGGTGATGGTGATGACGATGGTGGTGGTGATGATGATGGTGGTGGTGATGATGATGGTGGTGGTGATGATGATGATGATGATGACAGTTCTTCATCCGGCATGACGACTCGCCTCAAGTGTTGAAGGCTTCTCACTTCAGAGACGTCTACCCCAGATACCCTGATGTCAAGGTGGGTGGGTGGATGGTGAGTGGGTGGGGTAGGTGGTGGTGAGGTAGGTGGTGGTGGGTGGTGGTGGTAAGGTAGGTGGTGGTGGGGTAGGTGGTGGTGGGGTAGGTGGTGGTGGGGTAGGTGGTGGTGGGGTAGGTGGTAGTGGGGTAGGTGGTAGTGGGGTAGGTGGCGGGTGGGGTAGGTGGTGGTGGGTGGGTGGATGGTGGGTGGGTGGTGTTAAGAAGGTAGGTAGGGGGGGGGGGTAAAATGTTGAAGGGTGGGAGTAGAATAGGTGGATAAGGTGTGGGGATGGATGAAATGATAGAAGGATGGATGGATGACGCATGAAGGCATCAATGACGTCACACAGGACGTGGAGCTCTCAGAGGATGACATGACTTCGTTGATGGACCTCCGAAGCGTCATGAACCCCGCCCCCTACACCGTCTATGACGTCAGTGGCCTCTTGAGGATAATCATCATCATTTACCTTCCGTCATCATCATCATCACTCTTATCATTATCACCACTATCGTCATCGTCATCATCATCACCACTCCAGAACACGAGTCTTCCTCGCGTCTTTAAGCTCTTCCGGGGCCTTGGTCTTTCCCACCTGATGGTCGTCGACAAGGAGAACACGGTGGGTGTCTGCTTGCTGCTGCTCTTGCCACGTGCCACTGCTTTACCCCACCACAACATTCAACAATCCCACCACGTAACCACACTCAACTACACCCAACAACACACTCATCCACTGAACCACACAGCTGATAGGCGTGGTTACGCGCAAGGACTTGGCTCGCTACCACAGCCACAAGAGACACTTCTGGAGCGAGCCACTCGTCTACCAACTACCCATGGCCACTGCTGCCTTCTAAGGGGGGAAGGGGGGGTGATTGAAATGGGTTAGTGGTTTGGTTGAGGGGACTGGTTGAATTGGGATAGTGGTTTGGTTGAAAAGGGGAGTGGTTGAAATGGGTTAGTTGTTTGGTTGAAAAGGGGAGTGGTTGAAATGGGTTAGTGGTTTGGTTGGAAGGGGAGTGGTTGAAATGGGATAGTGGGAGGTATGATGGGCAGTGGTGTGGTGGCAGAAGTTTTTCTATCTTTGCATCTGTCTTTGATATCTTTCCTTTTCTACTCAGTGTGTGCTTGTTTGTGTGCGTGTGTATGTATGTGTATGTGTGCTTGTATTTATATGCGAGATTAATTGACGGCCAGTTTTCTATTTAATAAATTTATTTTGTTTGTTTGATAAAAGAATCGATGGTGATGATAATGATGGTGGTTGAGTTGTGAGCGAGGTGTTTTGGTAGTTATCATTATTATTTTTATTATCATTATTATTATTATCATTATTAATCCTATGCGGTTATTCTGATGAGAAGTGATATCCATTTATGGGATTCTTACCGTGATGAGGGATGGAGGGAGGATGAATTCGAAAGGGATGTCGTTTTGTTAAGGTCTTTACAAATCACAATGTACAATCAGAAGGAATGCAACAATAAGTTAATAATCAGAATATTAAATAATAGAAATAATGATAATGAAATAATTTAAAAAATGAAATAATAAATTAAAAAATGAAATAATAAATTAAAAAATGAAATAATAATTTAAAAAATGTAAATAGAATAATAATAATAATGAAAACAATGACTTAATATTTATGATGTTGTTATTGCTAAGACACGAACCTTCGCAACGAAGATGTAAGGCACTGCCGAATAGAATTTCAATGAAGAAGAGCACAAAGATTCCCGCGTGAAAAGTAATTCAAATTTGAAAGCAATCAACCAATCAGCAAAAACAATGAATATTTAGCGAAAAACTGATTGGAGCAGCCAGAAATCAGGGATGTAACAATTTGTAGTAGAAAAATATAAAGTACTTTTTTCAATTTTACTTTTGAACAAGGAATGAATAGCCAATCATCATCATCGTTATCAGCTCCCTCATCATCATCATCATCGGCTCCCTCATCATCATCATCATCAGCACCAATAGAAGTGTAAGGAATGAACGAGATAGAGAGAATATAATGCCATTGCCAGCGTCTTAGGATGTGTTGATGAGATGATAATGTAATGGGTGAGGATAATTTAATGAAGCTTAAGTGGCTGCTCCTGATGATGATGCGTGCCTGGGTTAATTAATTATTGTGTTAATGGAATAATTGGGTAGTAGAGATCAGCGGAGATCTGTTGTTAGTTGGACCATGAGAAAAAGTGGAGGGTGCTTAAAAAGAAGAGTAGCATTGAAAGAGATGATGGAATGCATGCATGCATGCGTGCGTGCATTCGTGAATTAAGAAACCAAACCATTCATTCATGCATTCATATCTCCATGCATTCATATCTCCATTAATTCATCCTCTCATTCATTCATGCAGTGTAGCACCACTAAAGGAGTTAAGGCACTCAGAATTGAACAATTTGTCGTTGTTGATGTTGTTAGCGTTGAAGTTGTGTTGTTAAATAGATTGTTGTTGTTGTACAAATAGAGTGATTAAATGTCATGGCAGCTCCAGCCAATTACCCGCTACAAATCAAATGTACACCAGAGATTGAAAATAAAAAGAAACAGAGGAAGAAGAGAAGGAGGAAGATGAGGAGGAAAAAGAGGATGAGGAAGAAGAAAAGAAGGAATAAGAGGAGGAGGAGGAAGATTAAAAGGTTTGAAGCCGCCATTAAGTCTGTTAGTAAAACAAAGATGTGAAAATGGTCGGAAATGGAATTGATGAAGGATCGCCCATCCCTGTTCGAGAGAACTATAAATAGATGAGGGTCTCCGAGCGATCAGCAATCCGTAAAAGGAGGTTAATACTAAAGCCACCTAAGGTTAGTGCACGCACACAACACATATTCACACACATGCACAAATGCACAGACACTCACAAATGCACACACACACACGCACAAATAATACGGGATGCTTGGAGGATTGGGTGGTGTAGCCTTTTATAATTGAGCAAGTTATTGTCACATCCTCACACACACAAATACACACACGCACACATACAAACACATTCATACACGCACACCCATGCACACATAGCACACGTACAAACACATTCATACACGCACACCCATACACACATAGGCACACGTGGATTGTTGGAATGGTAATGTAGATAATACGGTAGAGCAGATAAGCATTATCACTTGAGCACACGTGCAACAAATACATGCACACACACCTACAAAAACTTACACATACACACACACCCATTTAGACACACATACACACAATAATACGCAGTCAATAGCAAGCAGGTTCAAGAAAAGGCATGTGTGAGAAGTCATCCATCCATCCATTCATTCATCCATCCATCCATTAATTCATCCATCCATCCATCCATGAAAGCTATTAGGATGAACGAGAAGGCACTAGAAGTGAATGAATGCATGCATGCACCAATGGTGCATGCATGCATTCATGCTGGTATCGATTGAATGGCGTGTAGAAGATTTACCATGAGATAACCCACAGAAGCCTAAATACTATTACAGGACAGTCAATACAGCAAGAAGAAATGTGTGTGTGTGTGTGTGTACATGTTTATGTTTAAATTTGTGTGTGTGTTTGTGTGGTATGTGTGTGTGTGTTTGTGTGGTATATGTGTGTGTGTTTGTGTGGTATGTGTGTGTGCGTTTGTGTGTGGTAGGGAATGTAAGCCACATGAGGCGAGTAGCGCAGAATGAGAAGTTGGTGCAAATAGGCAATACCATTAAAATTTGAGAGAATATAATTAAATGATGATAAATAATGATGTCATAATCATGTGAAAGGTCACTCTTAAATACCGAGAAGGGGCAACAAGGCCACACATGTGCGACAAGGCCACACAGATGTGCGACAAGGTCACACACATGTGCAACAAGGCCACACACATGTGCGACAAGGCCACACACATGTGCAACAAGGTCACACACATGTGCAACAAGGTCACACACATGTGCGACAAGGTTTGGGAATCGTCGAGGCGGAATGTTGCTGGAATACACAACAATTTGAAATCAAATCAAACAACATACAAACACTTACAACATACGAACACATACAACCAAACACATACGCATTTACACACATATATATATATATATATATATATATATATATATATCTCGATGTCGTACACCTCTTCGAATATTTAAAATCAAGCATTACTTTTCATGAGAATCTAACCCACAATCTAACCAATCGCAACAACCCTTCCTCTAACCAATCACAACCCTTTCTCTAACCAACCGCAACAACCCTCCCTCTAACCAACCACAACAAGCCTTCCTCTAGCCAATCACAACCCTTCCTCTACAATGTGTGCAACCTTACATTTCAGACGGGCAATACGAAGTACGAATAGGCACATGGGCAGCAATACACACACGTATATATATAGCCATATATATATATATATATAGCCATACGATCAATTAAGAGGGTTAATTTTAATTAAATGATAATCATCATCATCCTCATCGTCGTCGTCATCATCATCACTCCTTGTTCACTCTGATGGGAGTCTTGGAGATGAAGCTATTCTTGTTATTTTTTTTGGAATCGTTATCATCATCACCCTCCTCATCATCATTATCATCACTGCCTGCATCATTATCATCCTCCTCATCACGTGCATCAATCTTCATTTCCTCATCCTCATCATCATCATCATCAGCATCAGCAGCAGCAGTATCTTCTTCTTCATCCTCTTCCATACATTCTGTCGTCTTAGAACTGTCGTCATTGTTGGAGATTGGTGTGCTGGTGGTTGTGGTGGTGGTGGATGGCTTGGTGGTTAAGATAGTGGTGCTGGATGGCTTGGTGGTGCTGGTAGTAGTGTTGTTGGAGAACTTGGTGGTGATGATGATCTTGGGATATGCCACTTTGCACTTGCTTTTGTCTGTAGCTTGTAGTTGTTGGAGCTTGTTGTCATGGTTGTTGTTGTTGTTATGATCGAAAGCTCTGATGATGGAGTCTTTGTTCTGAGCCAGGTTCAATGCAGTGTACTTGTTGTTGTTGTTGTTGTTGTTGGCATCAACATCATCATTATGAAAGGAGTTGTTGTTCTCTTCATTATCGTTGTTGTTGATGTTGCTCTTGGTGTAGAGGTTGCTGTTGTAGTTGTTGTTAGTAGGTGAGGTGTTGTAGAATGAGTTGTTGTTGTTGTTGGTAGGTGAAGTGTTGTGGAACGAGTTGTTGTTGCAACTGCTGTTACTGTTGCTCGTGTTGAGGTTGTTGTTGTTCCTGCTATAGAAACTACCACCACCAGCACCAGCCTTGCTGCTGTAGGAAGTAGCAGTGGAAGGGAGGAGCTTGACGCCGTGTGCTTGGGCCAGGTGTGACTTGAGGGTCTCGCGGCGGGTGTAGGTGGAGGGGCATTGCGAGCAGGAGAAGGGGCGCTCGCCGGTGTGTTGGCGGCGATGTCTTTCCATGTTGCCCTTCTGCGAGAACGTCTTGCCGCAGTGCAGACATGGCGTGCGACGGTGCAGCAGTTTGCAGTGCTCCTTGAAGGCAGCGCCCCCCTTCACCACCTCCTCGCACTTGTCACACTTGTAGGCCTTGGTGCTGCTGCATGGAGAGGCTGGTTCAGAGTGGGTCTGTTGCTGCTGCTGTGGCGACGACGAAGAGAAGGTCTCGATCATGAGACGATCATCATCATCGTCGTCCGAGGTCCTTGCCTTCACATCGTCCCTGCGCTGACTCAGATCGAGTCCGTTCTCCGACCAGACGCTCTGTTCCATCGCCTCGGTGAAGGAGGAGTAGGGGCCGTGCCGCAGCTTGAGTTGGTGCTTGCGGAGGGTGTCTCGACGGGTGAAGCTGGACAGACAGCTGGGACAGGGGAAGGGCTTGTCGCCCTGGTGCAGCTGGTAGACGTGTCTGTCGCGCGTCACCTTCTGCGGGAAGACGAGCGGACAGCAGTTGCAGACGTACTTGCGATGCACAGTGGAGCAGTGTTCGTCGAGTGCCTTGAAGTCCTCACTCACGTCGCCACACACCTGACACTTGAACGACATGCTCACATCATCAGTCTCCAAGATGGTGCAGTGGTTGAGGGGGGGTTCCAGGGGGGTGCCGTGGTTGAGGGGGGGCTCAAGGGTGGAAAAGTGGTTGAAAGGGGGTTCATTGTGGTTGCTCTTATGGTGGTCTTTGTTCTCAAACAAGCCTGTGTAGTTGTTGTTGTTGTCAATGACTTTGTCAAATTCACCTCCTTCCTCCTCTTCTTCTTCTTCATCCTCTTCTTCATCCTCCTCCTCATTCTCTTCCTCCACCTCTTGCCACTCCTTCTCTCTCTCCTTCACCTCCCCCTCCATTATTCCTTTCTTTGGTTTCAACTGCTTTCGCCTGCTCACCACAGCACCCACTGCCTCATCTATCGGCTTGATTTCTATTGGTTGTTGGTTGCCATGATGATGATGGTGTTGATGATGATCCTCATTATCTTCCTGTGCAGTAGTGCTTCTACGATGGTGATCAGTGGAGTGGTTGTTGTTGTTGTTGATGTTGTTCTTGTTGATGTTATTGTTGTTGATGTTGTTGCGGGACTTGTGGAAGTTGTCGTTGTGGAGGGAGAGGGCACTCCACGACTCGAAGCCGATGCGGCACTCGAGGCAACAGTGACTCATCCTCGAGGAGTGGTTCGACGAAAAGTGAATTGCCAAGAGGTCCTGCGAGGGAAAGTCGGCCAGACAGAGGGAGCACGAGAAGTGGCAGTCGGTGGAGGTGGGTGCTGCAGCCCCTGGAGGAGGGAGAGGATGGGTGGTGGGAGTGGTCTCGAGTCCATTCAGGAGAGAGGGGTGTTGTTGGTGGGTGAGTTCACTTTTGATGGCTTGAGAGGGTTGTCTGTTGAGGTGGTGGATGGTGGAATAGTCAGGGTGGATGGTGGAAGAGAGGTATTTGCGCAGGGTGCTCGGGACAGGAGGGGGGGCTTGGTCAGAGTAAGGCACATGTCTGGTGGAGTGGTTGATGAGGTTGTTGTGGATGGAGACGACCAGTTGGTCAGTGTTATCGCCTGAAGGACTGATGCACAAAATGGCGTCTAGTTCGAATGGGAATGGCAATGTGTTCTGGCAGGTTTTCGAAATGGCTTCTTTCAATGATCTCTGAAGGCGTTCTTTTTCTTTCGAATTCCAAACCATTTTATTTCCAACAATTTCTGCAGTTTAATGAAGCAATAGCATACTTTTTAAAATGATTTTTATTTGTTTCTTTTTTTCTGTCACATTTGGAAAATCTTTTGGTTGGTCTACCTAAAAAATAAATAATTAAAAATTTAAGAAATTTTCAGTTTATAATGTATAATAAAATTCAAAATGTATTTCCGAGCATATTGTGTCGCTGGCAGTTTACTGATTAAATACTACGCCTTTTATATTTCCAGCAAGATCGTAAGAAAAATATTTAGGCTCAAGTTGGTAATAATCAGATCACGCTGCACTTTGATCTGAAATGAAAGCTACCCGGGAACTTTGCCTCGTCTGCGAAACGCCCAGCAAATTAACACGAAACAGGATGTGATAAAGGCAGCTGTGACATTCTTCCATGCATTCCACGTCATATATTCCTTTATGGAAATTATTTTTTCCAAATAAAAAGTTTAATTTTAATAATAAATTTCAAATATAGATAAATCAGTCGTTGAAAAAGAACCTGAAGACGTAGCTACCAGCTCGCAAAGAAGACCACCTACCTTGGATTGGTCGGATCGAAGGAAAATATTCAAGTGTGGAGAGGATTTTAGAGCGCTTGACATTTCAAAAACGATTTTTTTGCTTGACTCTTTAAACATTTCAATGCATATTTCCAGTTCGAATACTTTTTTCTAAATATATCTGTCTTTAAAAATCCATATGGAAAGCTTCGATTCTATCAGTTTTGGAATAAAAGCACAAGTTTTTGAACCTTTTTTTCAGATTTAGAAATAAAATAGCAAATAAATGTGAAAACAACGTTTCTCTATAAACCTTTCCCATTTCCAGCTTAAATTTTCTACAAGACCACGCCAAACCTCATTTGAACGAGAGAACCCTCCACTCCACTGAACCTTACTTTCGCTAGCACTGCTCAGCTCTCCACTGCTTTGTGCACTGTCACAGTTGCTGTGAGTCTGTCGCACGCGTCGGAAACACTTCAACACCGAAGACCTTCCGATGATGGCAGGATTGATTGCCTTGCCCAGAGAACTTGACTGCTCTTCTCAAATCTCAAAGCTTCCACCACTACCTTGCTAATTTACGTTGCTTAGTGGTGCAAAAGGAAACAGTTGAATCAAGGAATTCTTCAAGAAAGTTAAGCCGAACATGATTGCTGAGGAGATGACAGAGTTGCAGCAGGTAGCATCTATATTATACATATGCATACATGAGCACATTTATACTGATATGTATTTAGATATATATAATTTTTATTCTTTAATAAAATATATATATATATATAGACATCTGGAAGGAAGTCAGATACGAAATTGGTAACTCAATGTAACCCGCAGAAGTGCATGGCGGAGGATTGATAGCATCTCCAGGTTTACGCGCAAAGAATTGTGGAGGGGACGCACGGATGTTGAGGAAAAGTGAACTTTAAGTTTGGAATGAGTGAGGAGTATGAAGGAATGTTGGAACCTTTTATGCTGAGTGTGCATGTTAGTCGAGGGAGAATTCATAGGCATGAATGAATGAATGAATGAATGAATGAATGAATAAATGAATGAATGAGCAAGTAGTTTTGATGGAGGGAGGGACGGATGGATACATAGATGGAGACATGGATGCATCGCTAAATGAGCAAGAACCTTTGATAGATGGATGAAGGGAATCGGAATTCAATAATCAACAAATAATCTTTTAAATATTGTTCAATCAGACCTTCCTTCATGCTATCCCTCATAACATGCCAACCATGAACCCACCAACCATGAACCCACCAACCATGAACCCACCAACCATGAACCCACCAACCATGAACCCACCAACCATAAAACCACCAAGCATAAAACCAACAACCATGAACCCACCAAGCATGAAGCGTAGATCAGCATCATGAAACAAGACAGACAGATCATTTGAAAGAGATCAAGACACACACATGCAGACCTACAAAGAAGGACTTGAAGAAAGCACCAAGCAAACTCGTCAGGTGGGAGATTATGTAGCGCGAAATTGTAACGTAAAAAGATTCAACAGATCAAGGAGATGAGAAGAAGAAGACAGCAGTTGTAGCACACGGGCTGCATGCAGTGGTGCTTACCATTTAATATCTACGCAGCAAGCATGGAATATCCAATCAAATGAAATCTCTAGAATATATCGCTCAAGCTAGTTCCGAATCGGACTTAATTGATGAGACAATCGTGCCGAAATCATGGTTTGACAGCAGAAAGCAACCAAATAAAGTCACCACCCACTCATTCATCTCCCACTCATCCCACATTCACCACCCACTCACCTCCCATCCACCACACCAACCCATCCACCACACCCACTTCCCTCCCATCCACCACACCAACCCATCCACCACACCAACCCATCCACCACACCAATCCATCCATCACACCCAACACTTCTCTCACAAACCACCCCCTCCTGCCCTTCCACTCAATAGTTGGCGTTGGTGTACTGGGGAGGCACGTTGGTGCTGGAAGCAGCGTTGATACTGGCGGGAGGGGCGCTGGGTGAGGAGGAGGGACGGCCACTGTACGGCATCACGAAGTAGCGCATTGCGTCAAGCAAAAACAACACCACGACCAAGAAGGCGAAAAACTGGGGGGGGGGGGTGGGTGGAGAGAAGTGGTTTGATGGGAAGGGTGGTTTGATGGGAAGGGTGGTTTGATGGGGAGAGGGAGGTTTGATGGAGGGAGGTGGTTTGATGGGGAGGTGGTATAATGAGGGTTGTGGTATGAGAGAGGGAGGACTCAATTGTACCACTCACACTGGCAGCGGCACTCTCATTCTGTCCAAACGATCCTGTCCAATACTAGAGTGGTTGGAAGGTGGATTAGAGATGAAGTAATGACGGAATATAGAACTTAAATCTTGAACCTTGTAGCGACTGGCTTGTGCGGATGCCACCACTCCAGCGATGAAGTTCAAGACCGCCACGATGATGCTGATGATGCCCTCCTGTTGGGTGGTCAGTGGGGGCGGACCTCAACCACCACCAACTACCAACCACCACCAACTACCAACCACCA
This sequence comes from Piscicola geometra, assembly GCA_943735955.1. Taxonomy (NCBI): domain Eukaryota; kingdom Metazoa; phylum Annelida; class Clitellata; order Hirudinida; family Piscicolidae; genus Piscicola; species Piscicola geometra. The sequence continues at coordinate 519,163 of OX030970.1, read as the reverse complement.
CCAACCACCACCAACTACCAACCACCACCAACCACCACCAACTACCAACCACCACCTACCACCACCAACTACCAACCACCACCTACCACCACCAACTACCAACCACCACCAACCACCATCACTTACCCTCAATAACACCATTACAATCACCAAAACCACCACTCTCAAACACAGCAACAACCACCACAAGCAGCCACTCATAAACCAACCACAACCACAACCAACCACAACCACAACCAACCACTACACACAACCACACCCACCAACCAATACACACAACCAATCACAAACACACCAACACCAACAACCACAACCAACCACAACCACACCAACCACAACCACACCAACCACAACCACACCAACTACAACCACACCAACCACACCAACCACAACCACACCAACCACACCAACCACACCAACCACAACCACACCAACCACACCAACCACAACCACACCAACCACACCAACCACAACCACACCAACCACAACCACACCAACCACAACCACACCAACCACAACCACATCAACCACAACCACACCAACCACACCAACCACAACCACACCAACCAAAACCACACCAACCACACCAACCACAACCACACCAACCACACCAACCACAACCACACCAACCACACCAACCACAACCACACCAACCACACCAACCACAACCACACCAACCACACCAACCACACCAACCACACCAACCACAACCACACTCACAATCCTGGCGTTGACGAAGGACTCGGGGTAGACTTCGAGGAGGTAGAAGACGAGGAACATGATGGCGACCACCATGGCAACCAGTCCGGTGAAGACCACGTAACCAAGGCCCCAGTCCAAGAAGTACCTGGAGCCAGCTGCTAACGCCCATGTCAAGAGGGAGGCTACCTGCCAGGTGGGTGTGAGGGTGGTGTGAGAGGGGTGGTGTGAGGGGGTAGGGTGAGGGAGATGGTTGTGGTGGTAGTGGTTATGTTGGTGTTGAGGGGTTGTGATGGTGAGGGAGGATGGTGGTACGAGCAGGGTGGTGGTGGTGAGGGCAGGATGACAATAATAATGATAAAATAATAATAAATACTTAATATTAGTTTTATTTTTGTTTTCATTTCCATGGGCAAGATCGTCATCAAGACTCACGATCTCAGCGATCTTCAGAAGGCCCACAATGCTCATCAGGAAGGAAGTGTTCATCGCTATCTCTGAGATGGTGGTGGTGATAGTAGTAGTGGTGAGATGGTGGTGGTGATAGTAGTAGTGGTGTGATGGTGGTGGTGATAGTAGTAGTTGTGAGATGGTGGTGGTGATAGTAGTAGTGGTGAGATGGTGGTGGTGATAGTAGTAGTGGTGGGATGGTGGTGGTGATAGTAGTAGTTGTGAGATGGTGGTGGTGATAGTAGTAGTGGTGAGATTGTGGTGGTGATAGTAGTAGTAGTTAACCAGTGTACAACAGTAAAATACGCAATAGTCGACAGTTTTGTATTTGAGTACAGTATAACTGAGTATTAATAGGTATAATTGGTTCCGATTAAGCAAGCCACGTTGAAATGAAATCCATGGCACATCACCATCTGGAACTGATCCTCCTGAAACTCACTCCTCAAACACACAACGCACCTCAGCAAGACTCAGGAAAACTCAGCAAGACTCAGCAAAACTCAGGAAAACTCAGGAAAACTCAGCAAAACTCAGCAAGACTCAGCACAACTCGAGAAAACTTGACGAGAACACCTACTACACGGCTCAGGTGAGAGCTACTGAAGTGGCCATCTCTTCTCTCGTACCTTTATCATACGCACGTGTATGTGTGTGTGTATGTGTGTGTATGTGTGTGTTTGTGTGTTTGTGTGTGTGTGTTTATGCATGCATATGTGTGTGTATTTAAATTGACATATATTTTGAATAATTGATTGTGTATCAGTGTGTATAGAGGTGTGTATGTGTTTGTATGTGTGTGTATGTGCACAATGTGTGTTGCAGAATATGAATTTAATTTATTCACATCACAGACACAAACGCATGAGAAGGTAGACACACATGCAAAACACACTTCTAAACACTTGTGTGACAAGAACTTTAAAGGGTGAAGGATGATGATGATGTTAGGCGCCAATACGGTTGTGTTTTAAAATTTACAAGTTTTAGACCTTTTTATTCGTAAATAACATATTTTTAAAATAATATTTTTTAAAAATTAGTTTAGATTAATTATTTTTATTCATATTTAGGTAAATTTTGTATTCACGAGTTTTCTATTATTATTTATCTTTAAATAGTTGTTATCAACCTGCCGGTAAGTTAAATTGATTAAATTTAACTATATATTGTGTCAATCAAAGACCGGTGAGTTGATTAAAACCTATTTAATTACAACTTTTCGTTTTCACATTATATTACTTTCTCCAACAAAATCTAATATCCTTTCCCATAGTTTCACCTAACATAACACTGATCTTTTTAGTCTCTAAACTATTTTATTATTATTATTATTGTTCTATCCTATGCAAATTTATTCAAAAAAATTCTTTTTACAATTTAATAATAACAATAATGGGGAGCTTAGTGCAGAGGCTAGAGCGACCATCAACAGACGAGGATTGGCAAGGCACCGCCAGAATTGGCACTATCGTGGCAGACGAGGCGGAAAACTTGTAAAGGAACGCCAAAGCCGGCACGCTCTTAGAAGCCATGAGCCAGTTGTCCATGAGAAAGTTGATAGGCACAAATGCCAGAAGAGTGGGCCTTCAGTCGTGCTGGGCCTACTCAACACTAGGTCTTTCCACAATAAGGGGGATGATGTTCTGGAGACCATGAGAGAATACAAGATAAACGGACTGTTTCTGGTTGAAACTTGGCATGATCCTGAGTCAGTCTGTATCAGCCGACTGCGGCAGGAGGGCTTGGTAGTGGTCGAAAGATCAAGGCCTAGACTCTCCAATACAGTAAACACGCTGCATACAAACCACGGGGGAGTTGCAGTCGTGGCTGACTCTGGGTTCCAAGTTGCACCATTGGACACACAAGTTCAGAATTCAAGTCTCGAGCATCCTTGTGTCAGAATCACTTCTGGTTCAAGGGCGGTCATTGGTTTAGTTGTTTATCGAACAGGTTATGCTTCTAGCGTGTTCTTCAAGGATTTCAATGAAATCATGAGCACCTTGGCCACATACAGTAAAGAAGTATTAATTCTGGGAGATTTCAACTTCCACCTTGAAAAGCCAATGGATAACGATACTCAGACGTTTCAGAATATCCTGAGCTCTCATGGTTTTGAAGACATCAGTCAACCAACCAACTCATAGTCAGGGAGGGTGGCTTGATGTTGTTGCCTCGAGAAAGAGTCTTGAAGTTGACTGCATTGAGGTAGGCTTCTCTCACCACAAACTGCTGGTCTGGAAGTGCCAACTGGCCAAGCTTCCTCCTGTATACAAAAAAACTTCTAGTAGACGCTGGAAACTCTTGGATAGAACAGAGTTTGCTCAACAGGTTCGATTGTCTCCACTCTCGTCTAATACTGACCTTGATGTAGATTCAGCTGCTGACTTCTACAGCTCCACTTTGACTAGCATTCTCGATAAGTTTATTCCTTTTAAGACTGTTAGAGTGCACCAGAGGCTTTCGGACCCTTGGTTTGACCATGAGTATCGCGCCTCTAAACGCCTTAAGAGAAGTCTTGGGAGAAGCTACAGTAAGTCAAAAATGGGCAAGCACGTACTGCCTGGGTCAAGCAGTTGAAAGTTTACAAGAGTCTGTGCAGACGCAAGCGAGAGCAGTTCTGGAACTTGAAGCTTTCTCAGTCCAAAGGGATGCCAGCTGACACCTGGAAACTCATCAATAGCATCGCGGGCAGAAGTAAGACGTCGCCAGTTTCAGGCATCAGTGCTGATGACTATCACGCACACCTCACAGAGAAAGTTGTGCTGGCGAAAAGGTCAATCAATGCCCAAGATGACCCAACATTTTCGTTTTGCGAGCATGGCTCAGTTTGAATGGGTTCAGCATTGTCGACGAAGAAGAAGTAGTTAGGGCTATTCAAGGGCTTCCGAATAAGCAGTGCTCGAATGACCCGGTTCCTACATGGCTGTTGAAGGAGATATCTGGAATAATTGCTCCTTTTTTAGTGAGCTCATTCAACTGGTCTTTTTCGGCAGGCAGGGTTCCGAAGTCTTTCAAGTCGGCCTACATCACGCCACTGCTCAAGAAGCCAAGTCTTAAACTCACTGAAACTTCGTCCTATTTCAAACTTGAGGGTGTTGTCCAAACTCATGGAAAGATAAGTTCTCCACAGAGTAGTCAACTACTTCGCAGAATTTCATCTTTTCCCTTCCTTGCAGTCAGCCTACCGTCGTCATCATTCGACAGAAACTGCCATAACCAAAGTCTTTTCAGACATCGTTAGGGCAGCAGATGACGGTAAGCTTACATTGTTAGTTTTGCTTGATCTATCGGCAGCTTTCGATCTGGTAGATCACGCTACACTGCTCCGAAGACTGCACATCTCCTATGGTTTCTCTGACTCTGCGTTAGAATGGTTTAGGGACTACTTAAATGACAGATGTTTTGACATCCGCTGTAGTGGGACAAAATCGACAATGTCGTTTTTCGCTGTAGGAGTCCCCCAAGGTTCAGTCCTTGGTCCTTTACTGTTCTCTTTGTACACTGGAGATTTGGAAAGAACAGCAGCTAGACATGAGCTTGCTTTTCATCAGTATGCTGATGACACCCAGATTTACGGTCATTGCATTAAAGGTCATCAGGCTGACCTGCAAGAAAGGGTGTCATCATGCATTGATGAAATTGCTGCTTGGATGGGTGCCAATCAACTGAAACTTAACTCCAGCAAAACTGAAGTTATCTGGCTCTCATCCCGTCGAAACTCTACTCACACTCCCAGAGATCCAGTTCGCATTTGTCAGAACGAGATAATTCCTTCTGAAATATATATATATATATGTGTGTGTGTGTGTGTATATATAGAAATGATTATATTGTTAAATTTCAATAATTTAATTTACCTATACTTACCATTTATTCATCTATCATTATTAATATTATTATCAAATTTTCCATAACCAAGTGGTATTGAAGCCTGTCCGGGTCTACGCCACGTTAATAACACTCGTCGTTGATTTGTATTGTATTGTATTGTATTGTTTTGTATTGTATTGATGATGATGATGATAATGGTGAAAGTGATGATAACGATAATAATTGCGATGATAATGATGATGATTATCGTACTTTTTTCTCACCTGTATTGACTGCGCCTGAGCTATAAATGGAAGGACACAAAAAGTTCTTCAAGAAAGTGAAGCCGAACATGATTGCTGAGGAGATGACAGAGCTGCAGCAGGTAGCATCTAAATGTATACATATGCATACATGAGCACGTGTATACTGATATGTATTCAGATATTTATAATTTTTATTCATAAATAAAATATATATATATATAGACATAATGGAACTGGAATGAAGTCAGATACGAAATTGGTAACTCAATGTAACCCGCAGGAGTGCATGGCGGAGAATGTGGAGGCGATGCATGGTGTTGAGGAAAAGTTTGCTTTAAGTTTGGAATGAGTGAGGAGTATGGAGGAATGTTGGAACCTTTTATGCTGGAGTGTGCATGTTAGTCGAGGGAGAATTCATAGGAATGAATGAATGAATGAATGAATGAATAAATGAATGAATGAGCAAGTAGTTTTGATGGAGGGATGGACGGATGGATACATAGATGGAGACATGGATGCATCGCTAGATGAACAAGAACCTACGATAGATGGATGAAGGGAATCGGAATTCAATAATCAACAAATAATCTTTTAAATATTGTTCAATCAGACCTTCCTTCATGCTATCTCTCATAACATGCCAACCATGAACCCACCAACCATAAAACCACCAACCATGAACCAACCAAGCATGAAGCGTAGATCAGCATTATGAAACAAGACAGACAGATCATTTGAAAGAGATCAAGACACACACATGCAGACCTACAAAGAAGAACTTGAAGAAAGCACCAAGCAAACTCGTCAGGCGGGAGATTATGTAGCGCGAAATTGTAACGTAAAAATATTCAACAGATCAAGGAGATGAGAAGAAGAAGACAGCAGTTGTAGCACACGGGCTGCATGCAGTGGTGCTTACCATTTAATATCTACGCAGCAAGCATGAAATATCCAATAAAATGAAATCTCTAGAATATATCGCTCAAGCTAGTTCCGAATCGGACTTAATTGATGAGACAATCGTGCCGAAATCATGGTTTGACAGCAGAAAGCAACCAAATAAAGTCACCACCCACTCATTCATCTCCCACTCATCCCACATTCACCACCCACTCACCTCCCATCCACCACACCAACCCATCCACCACACCAACCCATCCACCACACCAACCCATCCATCACACCCAACACCCCTCTCACAAACCACCCCCTCCTGCCCTTCCACTCAATAGTTGGCGTTGGTGTACTGGGGAGGCACGTTGGAGTCGGAGGCAGCGTTGGTGCTGGAGGGAGGGGCGCTGGCCGAGGAGGAGGAACGGCCACTGTACGGCATCACGAAGTACAACACTGCGTCAATCAAAAACAACACCACGACCAAGAAGGCGAAGAACTGGGGGGTGGGGTGGGTGGAAGGAAGTGGTTTGGTGGGGAGAATGGTTTGATGGGGAGGTGGTATGAGATGGCTTAGTTGTACCACTCACACTGGCAGCACCGCTCTCACTGTATCCATGCGCTTCTCCTGTCCAATGCTAAAGTGGTTGCATGGTGGATAAGAGATGAAGTAAGACGGAATGTAGAACTTAAATCTTGAACCTTGTAGCGACTGGCTTGTGCGGCTGCCACCACTCCAGCGATGAAGTTCAAGATCGCCACGATGATGTTGATGATGCCCTCCTGTTGGGTGGTCAGTGGGGGCGCACCTCAACCACCACCAACTACCAACCACCAATCACCATCAACCCCCACCAACCACCACCAACCACCAACCACCACCAACCACCAACCACCACCAACCACCCCCAACCACCACCAACTACCAACCACCACTAACTACCAACCACCACCAACTACCAACCACCACTACTTACCCTCAATAACACCATTACAATCACCAAAACCACCACTCTCAAACACAACAACAACCACCACAAGCAGCCACTCATAAACCAACCACAACCAACTACTACACACAACCAACCACACCCACCAATCAACACACACAACCAATCACAACCACACCAACCACACCAACCACAACCACACCAACCACAACCACACCAACCACACAAACCAAAACCACACCAACCACACTCACAATCCTGGCGTTGACGAAGGACTCGGGGTAGACTTCGAGGAGGTAGAAGACGAGGAACATGATGGCGACCACCATGGCAACCAGTCCGGTGAAGACCACGTAACCAAGGCCCAGGTCCAAGTAGATTTTGGAGCCAGCTGCTATCGCCCATGTCAGAATTGAAGCCACCTGGGCAGGTGGGGGGGGTGGTGTGAAGGTGGTGTGAGGGTGGTGTGAGGGTGGTGTAAGGGTGGTGTGAGGATGGTGTGAGGGTGGTTTGAGGGGGGTGGTGTGAGGGTGGTTTGGGGGGGATGGTGTGAGGGTGGTGTGAGAGGGGTGGTGTGAAGGATGGGTTGTGAGGAGGGTGGTGTGAGGAGGGTGGTGTAAAGAGGGTGGTGTGAGGAGGGTGGTGTGAGGGGAGGGTTGTGAAGAGGGAGGTTGTGATGAGGGTGGTGTGGGGGGGTAGTGTGAAGAGGGTGGTGTGGGGGGATGGTGTGAGGGTGGTGGTGTGAAGAGGGTGGTGTGAAGGGGGGTGGTGTGAGGGGGGTGGTGTGAGGAGGGTGGTGTGAAGGGGGGTGGTGTGAGGGGGGTGGTGTGAGGAGGGTGGTGTGAGGGAAAGATGGCAATAATAATAATAATATAATGATAATAAATACTTAATATTCGTATTATTGTTTTTATCATTTTCATGAGCAGGATCGTCATCAAGACTCACGATCTCAGCGATCTTCAGCAGTCCCACAATGCTGATCAGGAAGGAAGTGTTCATCGCCATCTCTGGGATGGTGGTGGTGATAGTAGTAGTGGTGAGATGGTGGTGGTGATAGTAGTAGTGGTGAGATGGTGGTGGTGCTAGTAGTAGTAGTTAACCAGTGTACAACAGTAAAATATGCAATAGTCGACAGTTTTGTATTTGAGTACAGTATAACTGAGTATTAATAGGTATAATTGGTTCCGATTAAGCAAGCCACGTTGAAATGTAATCCATGGCACATCACCATCTGCAACTGATCCTCCTGAAACTCACTCCTTCATACACACAACGCACCTCAGCAAGACTCAGGAAAACTCAGCAAGACTCAGCAAAACTTAGCAAAACTCAGCAAAACTCAGCAAGACTCAGCAAGACTCACCAAAACTCAGGAAAACTCAGCACAACTCGAGGAAACTTGACGAGAACACCTACTACACGGCACAGGTGAGAGCTACTAAAGCGGCCCTCTCTTCTCTCGTACCTTTATCATACGCACGTGTGTGTATGTGTATGTGTGTGCTTGTGTGCTTGTGTTTGTGTGTTTGTGCATGCATATGTGTGTGTATTTAAATTGACATATATTTGGAATAATTGATTGTGTATCAGGGTGTACAGAGGTGTGTATGTGTTTGTATGTGTGTGTGTGTTAGAGGTCGGACCGGGTACCTGCGGGACTCCCGCGGGAACCTGCGGGACTCCCGCGGGAATGGGAATGAAAAATAATTTCGGGACGGGAAAAGTCGGGAACCGGGAATAGGTTTTCGGGACCTGAACGGGAATCATTATTCAAATCGGGAACGAGAAAAAACGGGAACGGGAATCAACTTTTAAATCGGGAACGGGAAAAACGTGAATACAATTTATTGGGATTGGATTTTTTAATAATTATACTTCAGCAAAGTATAGAAATCTCTATTTCATCGATACTCCGTAATTAAGTAAGTAAAATAAGTATTAAATGCAATAGAAATGTATAAAGAAGCCACCATTGCGTTGTCAATGTAAAAATCTCCAACATTACATTTGAAGTTGTTATGGCGAGTCCAAATACTAGAGAGATTAGAACAAATTGGTGATGATGAAAACTTGTCAGATGAAATCAAACTGGTCAGTTATATTATTTTTATTTTATAAATTCATACTTTGAATTTGAATTATTAATTTCTAGTTGATTGCTCAGTTGATCATTTCAACAAAAGAAAAGATGCCCATTGATCTTATTCATGTGGCAGCATGTCTGTTGCATCCTCCAGTTTAAAAGAATAATTTAAAAGCGTTTGGGATAGAAAAAAAATCAATACAAAGACTTTCATTAGAGAAAATTTAATTCCATTTTGTACAGTCAGATCAAGCTGCAGTGCCGTTGAGAAAAAAAACAAATGATGGTTATTTAGCCCAGTTTTAGACTTAGACTTAGTTTTTATAATGTAAAAATTATAATACAATTTTTATACTATCAAATTATACGAATGATTTTATTTGTGAAGTTGTAGAGAATAAGAATGTTGTCAAAAAACATATTTCTAACATTATTGAGGAATTAATAATAATGAACGAGGGAAAAGATTCAGAAGAGGAGGAATTGTACAAATATTCACAATTACGTCCCACCAAAATTGAAGATTATAAAGATGTTTAATTTATTGGAGTAAAATGAATTATTTCAAATACTACTAGAAGAAGCCAACATTTTTTTAGTATACCTGCAAGTTCTATTCCATGTGAACGGAATTTTTAAACATGTTGAAATTTCAGACCCAAGATCACCTAATTTGAAAACTAAAACTTTTGACGGTTTAACCCGTGTGAAAAGCAATAAAGACTTGATTGAATGACTTAAAAACAATGACTAACCTCAATACTTTCATTTCAATATATATTTGAAATTTAAATCGTGTTTTTGTATTTAAAAAAAAATATTTTCTGAATTTCAAATAATAATGTTTAAAAAAGTTAGGACTAGCAAGTTTGGGACCTGTGAAAACGGCAGCAAAAATAAATAAATAAACAAATTTTTTGGAGAATGGGTCGGACCGGGTCAAAAAGTTTCGATAAAGGGTCGAGACCGGGAATCGAGTTGCGGGAACGGGACGGGACGGGAATTAAAATTCAGATGGTCCATCGGGAACGAGACGGGACGGGAAAACAAATTTCGGGAACGGGACGGGACCGGGAATGAAAAATCGTCCATGTCCGACCTCTAGTGTGTGTGCACAATGTGTGTTGCCGAATATGAATTTAATTGAGTCACATCACAGACACAAACGCATGAGAAGGTAGACACACATACAAAACACACTTCTAAACACTTGTGTGTCAAGAACTTTAAAAGGTGAAGGATGATGATGATGATGAGGATGGTGATGATGGTGATGGTGATGATGATGATGATAATGGTGATGGTGATGATAATGATGATGATTATCGTACTTTTTACTCATCTGTATTGACTGCGCCTGAGCTATAAATGGAAGGACACAAAAAATTCTTCAAGAAAGTGAAGCCGAACATGATTGCTGAGGAGATGACAGAGCTGCAGCAGGTAGCATCTAAATGTATACATATGCATACATGAGCACGTGTATACTGATATGTATTCAGATATTTATAATTTTTATTCATAAATAAAATATATATATGTATAGACATAATGGAACTGGAATGAAGTCAGATACGAGGAGTGCACGGCAGAGAATGTGGAGGTGACGCACGATGTTGAGGAAAAGTTTGCTTTAAGTTTGGAATGAGTGAGGAGTATGGAGGAATGTTAGAAACCTCTTATGCTGGAGTGTGCATGTTAGTCGAGTGAGAATTCTTAGGGATGAATGAATGAATGAATTAATTAATTAATTAATGAGCAAGTAGTTTTGATGAAAGGATGGACGGATGGATACATAGATGGAGACATAGATGCATCGCTAGATGAGCAAGAACCTATGATAGATGGATGAATGGAATCGGAATTCAATAATCAACAAATAATCTTTTAAATATTGTTCAATCAGACCTTCCTTCATGCTATCCCTCATAACATGCCAACCATGAACCCACCAACCATGAAACCACCAACCATCAACCCACCAACCATAAAACCACAAACCATGAACCCACCAACCATAAACCCACCAACCATCAACCCACCAACCATCAACCCACCAACCATAAAACCACCAAGCATGAAGCGTAGATCAGCATCATGAAACAAGACAGACAGATCATTTGAAAGAGATCGTGACACACACATGCAGACCTACAAAAAAGGACTTGAAGAAAGAACCAAGCAAACTCGTCAGGCGGGAGATTATGTAGCGCGAAATTGTAACGTGAAAATATTCAACAGATCAAGGAGATGAGAAGAAGAAGACAGCAGTTGTAGCACACCTGGCTGCATGCAGTGGTGCTTACCATTTAATATCTACGCAGCAAGCATGAAATATCCAATCAAATGAAATCTCTAGAATATATCGCTCAAGCTAATTCCGAATCGGACTTAATTGATGAGACAATCGTGCCGAAATCATGGTTTGACAGCAGAAAGCAACCAAATAAAGTCACCACCCACTCATTCATCTCCCACTCATCCCACATTCACCACCCATTCACCCCCCATCCACCACACCCACTCTTCTCCTATCCACCATACCAACCCATCTACCACACCCACTCACCTCCCATCCACCACACCAACCCATCCACCACACCAACCCATCCACCACACCAACCCATCCACCACACCAACCCATCCACCACACCCAACACCCCTCTCACAAACCACCCCCTCCTGCCCTTCCACTCAATAGTTGGCACTGGTGTACTGGGGAGGCACGTTGGAGTCGGAGGCAGCGTTGGTGCTGGAGGGAGGGGCGCTGGTCGAAGAGGAGGGACGGCCACTGTACGGCATCACGAAGTACAACACTGCGTCGATCAAAAACAACACCACGACCAAGAAGGCAAAGAACTGGAGGGTGGGGTGGGTGGAGGGAAGTGGTTTGATGGGGAGAGGGAGGTTTGATGGAAGGAAGTGGTTTGATGGGGAGGGTGGTATAATGAGGGTTGTGGTATGAGAGAGGGGGGGCTCAATTGTACCACTCACACTGGCAGCAGCACTCTCATTGTATCCATACCATCCTACATGTCCTACTGACTGGAGTGGTTGCATGGTGGGTGGTTGATTAGAGATGAGAGAATGGTGGATGGTTGATTAGAGATGAGAAAATGGTGGATGGTTGATTAGAGATGAGAGAATGATGGATGGTTGATTAGAGATGAAAGAATGGTGGAAAGTAGCTTGCCAGGTCAAAATCATAGTAGTGGCGACTGGGTTGTGCGGCTGCCACCACTCCAGCGATGAAGTTTAAGATCGCCACGATGATGTTGATGATGCCCTCCTGTTGGGTGGAAGGAGTGACGAGTAAATAGATGGATGGATGGATGGATGGATGGATGGATGGATGGATGGATGGATGGATGGATGGATGGATGGATGGATGGATGGATGGATGGATGGATGGATGGATGGATGGATGGATGGATGGATGGATGGATGGATGGATGGATGGATGGATGGATGGATGGATGGATGGATGGATGGATGGATGGATGGATGGATGGATGGATGGATGGATGGATGGATGGATGGATGGATGGATGGATGGATGGATGGATGGATGGATGGATGGATGGATGGATGGATGGATGGATGGATGGATGGATGGATGGATGGATGGATGGATGGATGGATGGATGGATGGATGGATGGATGGATGGATGGATGGATGGATGGATGGATGGATGGATGGATGGATGGATGGATGGATGGATGGATGGATGGATGGATGGATGGATGGATGGATGGATGGATGGATGGATGGATGGATGGATGGATGGATGGATGGATGGATGGATGGATGGATGGATGGATGAATGGAGCTCCTCCAGCCCACTTGCTGGCTACGGCGGTTTTGACCATCACTTTCACCAACAATCACCACAAACACCAACCACAACCACACCAACCACACCAACCACAACCACACCAACCACAACCACACCAACCACAACCACACCAACCACAACCACACCAACCACACCAACCACAACCACACCAACCACAACCACACCAACCACAACCACACCAACCACACCAACCACAACCACACCAACCACACCAACCACAACCACACCAACCACACCAACCACAACCACACCAACCACAACCACACCAACCACACCAACCACAACCACACTCACAATCCTGGCGTTGACGAAGGACTCGGGGTAGACTTCGAGGAGGTAGAAGACGAGGAACATGATGGCGACCACCATGGCAACCAGTCCGGTGAAGACCACGTAACCAAGGCCCAGGTGCAAGTAGTACCTGGAGGCCGCTGCTATCGCCCATGTCAGAATGGAAGCCACCTGGACAGGTGGGGGGGGGGGGGTGGTGTGAGGAGGGTGGTGTGAAAGGGGTGGTGTGAGGAGAGTGGTGTGAAGGTGGTGTGAGGGGAGTGGTGTGAAGGGGGTGGTGTGAGGGGGTGGTGTGGGGGGGGGGGGGGTGGTGTGAAGGGGGTTGTGTGAAGGGGGTGGTGTGAGGGGGTGGTGTGAGGGGGTGGTGTGGGGGGGGAGTGCTCTGAAGGGAGTGAGTGTGGCGGGTGGTGTGAGGGGGGTGGTGTGAGGGGGGTGGGTTGTGAGGAAGGGGGTGTGAGGGGGGTGGGTTGTGAGGAGGGGGGTGTGAGGGGGTTGGTGTGAAGGCCGGTGGTGTGAGAGGGTTGGTGTGAAGGGGGGTAATGTGAGAAGGGTGGTGTGAAGGGGGGTGGTGTGAAAGGGGGGTGGTGTGAAGGGGGTGGTGTGAAAGGGGGTGGTGTGAGGGGGGTGGTGTGAAGGGGGTGGTGTGAGGGCAGTAGTGTGAGGGAAGGATGACAATATTAATAATAAAATAATAATAAATTTTTAATATTAGTTCTATTATTGCTGTTATCATTTCCATGAGCAAGATCGTCATCAAGACTCACGATCTCAGCGATCTTCAGAAGGCCCACAATGCTGATCAGGAAGGAAGTGTTCATCGCCATCTCTGAGATGGTGGTGGTGATAGTAGTAGTGGTGAGATGGTGGTGGTGATAGTAGTAGTGGTGAGATGGTGGTGGTGATAGTAGTAGTGGTGAGATGGTGGTGGTGATAGTAGTGGTGAGATGGTAGTGGTGAAAGTAGCAGTGGTGAGATGGTGGTGGTGATAGTAGTAGTAGTTAACCAGTGTACAACAGTAAAATACGCAATAGTCGACAGTTTTGTATTTGAGTAAAGTATAACTGAGTATTAATAGGTATAATTGGTTCCAATTAAGCAAGCCACGTTGAAATGAAATCCATGGCACATCACCATCTGGAACTGATCATCCTGAAACTCACTCCTCAAACACACAACGCACCTCAGCAAAACTCAGCAAGACTCAGAAAAACTCAGCAAAACTCCGAAAAACTCAGCAAAACTCAGAAAAACTCAGCAAAACTCAACAAGACTCAGGAAAACTCAGCACAACTCGAGAAAACTTGACGAGAACACTTACTACACGGCACAGGTGAGAGCTACTAAAGCGGCCCTCTCTTCTCTCGTACCTTTATCATACGCACGTGTGTGTGTGTGTATGTGTGTGTTTGTGTGCGTGTGTGCATTAGAGGTCGGACATGGACCTTTTTTCATTCCCGGTCCCGTCCCGTTCCCGAAATTTGTTTTCCCGTCCCGTCCCGTTCCCGATGGGACATCAGAATTTTGATTCCCGTCCCGTCCCGTTCCCGAATTTTTTTCCCGTTCCCGATGGGACATCAGAATGTTGATTCCCGGTCCCGACCCGTTCCCGAAAGCTTTTTGTTTTTTTATTCATTTTTGCTGCCGTTTTCACTGGTCCCAAACTTGCTAGTTCTAACATTTGTTAAAATTTATTATTCGAAAGTAGAGAATATTTCTTTTAATAAAATAAAAAAAACACGATTTAAATTTAAAATATTTATTGAAATGAAAGTATTGAAGTTAGTAATTGTTTTTGAGTAATTCAATCAAGTCTTTATTGCTTTTCACACGGGTAAAACCGTTAAGAGTTTCAGCTTTCAAATGAGATGATTTTGGGTCTGAAGTTAAACGACCACATATTGAAAAATTCCGTTCACAGGGAATATAACTTGCAGATACACTAAACAAAATTTTGGCTACATTTTGTAGTATTTTAAAATTGCTCATTTTACTCCAATAAAATAAAAAATCTTTATAATCTTTAATTTTTTGGGACGTAATTGTGAATATTTGTACAATTCATCCTCTTCTGAATTTTTTTCTTCGTTCATTATTATTAATTCTTCAATAATGTTAGAAATATGTTTTTTGACAACATTCTTATTCTCCACAACTGCAAATATAAAATCATTCGTATAATTTGATAGTATAATAATTTTATTATAATTTTTTCGTTATAAAAAAAAACATAATAGGTCTAAATAACTATCATTTGTTTTTTTTCTCAACGGCACTGAAGCTTGGTCTGGCTGTACAAAATAAAATTAAATTTTCTCTAATGAAAGTCTTGGTATTTATTTCTTTTCTATCCCAAACTTTTTTTCTATTATTCTTTCATACTGGGGATGCAACAGACATGCTGTCATATGAATGAGATCAATGGCATCTTTTCTTTTGTCGAAATGATCAACTGAGCAATCAACTAGAAATTAATAATTCAAATTCAAAGTATGAATTTATAAAATAAAAATAATATAACTGACCATTTTAATTCCATCTGAAAAGTTTTCATCATCACCCATTTGTTCTAATCTCCCTAATCTTTGGACTCACCATAACAACTTCAAATGTAGTGTTGGAGATTTCGACATTGGCAATGGTGGCTTCGTTATACATTTCTATTGCATTTAATACTTATTTTAAGTACGGAGTATCGATGAAATAAAGATTTCCATACTTAGAAGTTTGCTGAAAAATCATTGTTAAAGAATCCAATCCCAATAACTGTTATTCCCGTTTTTCCCGTTCCCGATTTAAAAGTTGATTCCCGTTCCCGTCTTCTCCCGTTCCCGATTTGAAAGTTGATTCCCGCTCCCGTTCCCGTCCCAAAAACCTATTCCCGGTTCCCGACTTTTCTCGTTCCGAAATTATTTTTCTTTCCCGTTCCGCGGGTACCCGGTCAGATCGGGTACTCGGTCCGACCTCTAGTATGCATGCATATGTGTGTGTATTTGAATTGACATATATTTTGAATAATTGATTGTGTATCAGTGTGTATAGAGGTGTGTATGTGTTTGTATGTGTGTGTATGTGCACAATGTGTGAATTTAATTAAGTCACATCACAGACACAAACGCATGAGAAGGTAGACACACATGCAAAACACACTTCAAAACACTTGTGTGACAAGAACTTTAAAGGGTGAAGGATGATGATGATGATGGTGATGGTGATGATGATGATGGTGATGAGGATGATGATGATGATGATAATTGCGATGATGATGATGATGATTATCGTACCTTGTACTCACCTGTATTGACTGCGCGTGAGCTATAAATGGAAGGACACATTCTTGCATGCCTGAGAAAAGCAAGTCAATAATAATAATAATAATAAAAATAATAAAAACAACAATAATAATAATTCATTATAATGATAAATAATAATTAATAATAATAATAATAATAATTCATTATAATGATAAATAAGAAGAATAAATCCCAAAAAATACAACTTTTAATGTGTTTATGCTGGGGAATACTGCAGTACAACTTGTCAAGATGCCTCACTGTGTAACAGTACAACAATACAACAATACTACAATACAACAATACAACAATACTACAATACAACCATACTACAATACAACAATAAAACAATACAAAGATACAACCATACAAAAGATACAACCATACAAAAATACAACAATACCACCATAAAGCCATACAACAATACAACTATAAAGCCATAAAACAATACAAAGATACAACTATAAAGCCATACAACAATACAAAAATATAACCATAAAGCCATACAACAATACAAAGATACAAAGATGAAACGAGCAAAAGGATACAAACTTGTGGGACAACACAAGAGTGAGCTGGCGAAGTAGCAAAGGAATGTAGGCCAGTCCATGCTATAGATTCCATAGTTAGGCTCTTGTTGTTCTTATCATTGTTATTTGCATTGATTTTGATTTTCTAATTGTTTTTGTTATTATTATTTTATTTATTTTTATTAATTACTATTATCTTCACCATCATACGAATACTTAGGGCTGTCAGTAAGAATGCAAAGTAGGTTTGACTGGAGCTGCCACTGCCTGCAATTTGTGAATAAAGTAGTGAGTGGAGGCTATGATGATGATGATGATGATGATGATGATGATGATGATGATGATGATGATGATGATGATGATGATGATGATGATGATGATGATGATGATGATGATGATGATGATGATGATGATGATGATGATGATGATGATGATGATGATGATGATGATGATGATGATGATGATTGTTTCAATATATTCATTCCTATTTTAACTTTTGTTTACATTTTTATTGTTATATGTTATACACATTATTATAAGGTATATAATAATAATTAATATTGGTGTTATTGTTTTGTTACAATTAATGGCGGAATATTCCTTATCAAATGCTCGCAGGCGTCGTGAACTCAATCATCCGTGAAGCATTCCTAATTTATTATAACCAATATTATTATTAATATTTTTATTTACTTGAAAATGATGATTATGATGATGATGATGATTATGATTATATTTATATAAATGACTTTTTCTCCTCCATTGCCCTACTGCAGGCTAAGCTGCATTGTCTAGTTGTCGAATGTCTACCCCAGTCAGTCTCAGAGGCACCAGTAATAAGAAGAAGAAGAAGAAGAAGAAGAAGAAGAAGAAGAAGAAGAAGAAGAAGAAGAAGAAGAAGAAGAAGAAGAAGAAGAAGAAGAAGAAGAAGAAGAAGAAGAAGAAGAAGAAGAAGAAGAAGAAGAAGAAGAAGAAGAAGAAGAAGAAGAAGAAGAAGAAGAAGAAGAAGAAGAAGAAGAAGAAGAAGAAGAAGAAGAAGAAGAAGAAGAAGAAGAAGAAGAAGAAGAAGAAGAAGAAGAAGAAGAAGAAGAAGAAGACGAAGAAGAAGAAGAAGAAGAAGAAGAAGAAGAAGAAAAAGAAGAAGAAGAAGAAGAAGAAGAAAAAGAAGAAGAAGAAGAAGAAGAAGAAGAAGAAGAAGAAGAAGAAGAAGACGAAGAAGAAGAAGAAAAAAAAGAAGAAAAAGAAAAAGAAGAAAAAGAAGAAGAAGAAGAAGAATAATAAAAATAATAATAATAATTATAATGTCAATTATGACAATATAAAATAATAATAAATTTAGTACCAAATTAATAAATCTGACTGACTCTGAGATCTGTGGAACACTTTATCATTTCTTCACTCCACCACTCTTCCACTCCTTCCCTCATCCGTTCCTCCACTCCTCCACTCATCCACTCCTTCCCTCATCCGTTCCTCCACTCCTCCACTCCTCCACTCCTCAACTCATCCACTCCTTCCCTCATCCGTTCCTCCACTCCTCCACTCCTCCACTCCTTCACTCCTCCACTCATCCACTCCTTCCCTCATCCGTTCTTCCACTCTTCCACTCTTCAACTCATTCACTCATCCACCCTTCATTAATTCATTCACGCTTCATCGAACACACACACACTGACTCACAAATGCTTCCAGAATGATCCATCGAAACAACTGAGTCACTGAAAGTCAAAGCACAAATAGAGCATCAAAGATCGAAATCTAATACTCGAAGTATAATAAAATCGAAATATCGATTTGAATGAAACTGCTACAGTGGAGTCCTAAAGCTAATGAATATGAGGTCAGTGCAATAAGAATTGATAAATCTCATCATCATCATCATCATCATCATCATCATCATCATCATCATCATCATCTCCATCCCCATCATCACCATCATCACCACGCGACCATCAGTCATCGAGGAGGGCAGGGATGAGGAAGTAGTAGGACCAGTAGACCAGGTTGAAGAGGCAGAACGTTATGGGAAAGACCTTGCGCGCCAACTTGTCAAACTGTCTGGCTTGGTACCTGCCATCCCTCTTCGTCGTCGTCGTCGCTATGCCTGCCTTGGTGCCCTTGTCTGTCTGTGTGGGTGGGTGTGGGTTGAGGGTGGGTGGGTGGATTGAGGGTGGGTGTGGGATGGGGGTTAAGGGTGGGTGGGTTGAGGGTGGGTGTGGGATGGGGTTCGAGATGGGGGGTTGAGGGTGGGTGTGGGTGGGTTTGAGGGTGGGTGTGGGATGGGGGTTAAGGGTGGGTGTAGGATGGGGGTTGAGGGTGGGTGTGGGATGGGGGTTGAAGGTGGGTGTGGGATGGGGGTTGAGGGTGGGTGTGGGTGGGTTTGAGGGTGGGTGTGGATGGGGGGTTGAGGGTGGGTGTGGGATGGGGGTTGAGGGTGGGTGTGGGATGGGGGTTGAGGGTGGGTGTGGGATGGGGGTTGAGGGTGGGTGTGGGATGGGGGTTGAGGGTAGGTGTGGGATGGGGGTTTAGTGGAAAGAAGAAAAGATGGGGTAGAAATGAAGATGATGGATGAAACAATGAATGGAGGGTTGAGATATATGAATATGTGGTTTGGGATATATAGGTATATGGGCTGGGATGGATGGATAGATACTAGCTTGGATGGATGGATATATGGGCTGGGACGGATGGATATATGGGCTGGGAGGGATGGATATGTGGGCTGGGATGAATGGATATGTGGCTGGATTGGATGGATGGATATATGGGCTGGGAGGGATGGATATATGGGCTGGGATGGATGGATATATGGGCTGGGAGGGATGGATATATGGGCTGGGAGGGATGGATATATGGCTGGATTGGATGGATATGTGGGCTGGGAGGGATGGATATGTGGGCTGGGATGGATGGGTATATGGCTGGATTGGATGGATATGTGGGCTGGGATGGATGGATATGTGGCTGGATTGGATGGATGGATATATGGGCTGGGATAGATGGATCTATGGGCTGGGATAGATGGATCTATGGGCTGGGAGGGATGGATATATGGGCTGGGAGGGATGGATATATGGCTGGATTGGATGGATATGTGGGCTGGGAGGGATGGATATATGGGCTGGGAGGGATGGATATATGGCTGGATTGGATGGATATGTGGGCTGGGAGGGATGGATATGTGGGCTGGGAGGGATGGATATGTGGGCTGGGAGGGATGGATATGTGGCTGGATTGGATGGATATGGGCTGGGAGGGATGGATATGTGGGCTGGGATGGATGGATATGTGGATATATGGCTGGATTGGATGGATATGGGCTGGGAGGGATGGATATGTGGGCTGGGAGGGATGGATATGTGGGCTGGGATGGATGGATATATGGCTGGGAGGGATGGATATGTGGATATATGGCTGGATTGGATGGATATGTGGCTGGATTGGATGGATATATGGCTGGGAGGGATGGATATGTGGGCTGGGATGGATGGATATATGGCTGGGAGGGATGGATATGTGGATATATGGCTGGATTGGATGGATATGTGGCTGGATTGGATGGATATATGGCTGGGATGGATGGATATGTGGGCTGGGATGGATGGATATATGGATGGGAGGGATGGATATGTGGATATATGGCTGGATTGGATGGATATGTGGCTGGATTGGATGGATATATGGCTGGGATGGATGGATATGTGGGCTGGGATGGATGGATATATGGCTGGATTGGATGGATATGTGGCTGGATTGGATGGATATATGGCTGGGAGGGATGGATATGTGGGCTGGGATGGATGGATATATGGCTGGGAGGGATGGATATGTGGATATATGGCTGGATTGGATGGATATGTGGCTGGATTGGATGGATATATGGCTGGGATGGATGGATATGTGGGCTGGGATGGATGGATATATGGCTGGGAGGGATGGATATGTGGATATATGGCTGGATTGGATGGATATGTGGCTGGATTGGATGGATATATGGCTGGGATGGATGGATATGTGGGCTGGGATGGATGGATATATGGATGGGAGGGATGGATATGTGGATATATGGCTGGATTGGATGGATATGTGGCTGGATTGGATGGATATATGGCTGGGAGGGATGGATATGTGGGCTGGGATGGATGGATATATGGCTGGGAGGGATGGATATGTGGATATATGGCTGGATTGGATGGATATGTGGCTGGATTGGATGGATATGTGGCTGGATTGAATGGATATGTAGATATATGGCTTGTAAGGTTTCTGCAAAACACCTTGCACATGTGGAAGCAACTCAGGTCTGTCAGGAACTTTCTGTTGGTGGTCTGGAAGGATGGAAGGAAGAATGGTAGAAAGGAAGGAATGAAGGAAGGATGAAAGGAAGGAAGAAAGGAAGGAAGGAAAGAAGGAAGGAAAGAAGGAAGGAAGGAAGGATGAGATTGTAAAAAGGTTTGGTGAATGGGAAAATAAATGAATGAATACTAGATAGATGGATGAAACGCAACAAGCACTTCCCCAATCCCCTTTCCCACACCGCAGCGCCACTGACACTCTTCCTGCCCTCCTCGACACGGGCCTCCTGCGACTGGAGGGGGGCTTCCTGCTGGCTCCTCCTCAGGGGCGGCACAGGGGGCGCTCGGGTCGCTGGTTTGGGTGCAACGGAAGGGGGCGCAGGTTTGGCCGTGCGTCTCGCTGCGACGTTGACGACTGCGTACTCGATGAGCGAGAGGAAGACGAACAAGAGGCAGACGATCATCCACCAGTCGAGTGCCTGCGTGGTCGTCGTGAGTGGTGGTGGTTGGAAGAGAGGGTCGAATGGAAATGATCATAAGAACAACAACATTATGTACCTAATGTTGTTGTTGTTGTTATGATTTTTGTGGTTGTTGTTGTTGTTGTTATGATGTTTGTTGTTGTTGTTATGATGTGCACCTTGATGTAGGAGACTCTGGGCAGGGTGGCTCTCGCGCCACTACTCATCGTCGTCGTCGTCAGCACCGTCAACAAGCCTGCACACCAACAACAACAATAACAACAACAACAAAGATTATTATTATTATTATTATTATTATAAATCATTTAAAATATTTGTATAATAATATAATTTTAATAATATTATTTTCCCAGTCCGACCGATAGACACTCTGGCTGGAGAGGCGTCAGCGTGGATCCAGAAGGAGACCCAAGAGAGAATCACTGAGGGGGACATTCGTTGTTGTTGTTGTGACGTCATCATGCCTTTATCCCACCAGCCCACTCCACCAGCCCACTCCACCAGCCCACTCCACCAGCCCACTCCACCATCCACACCCACCAGCCCACCCCACCATCCACACCCACCAGCCCACTCTATCATCCACACCCACCATCCACACCCACCATCCACACCCACACACCAAACCACATTCCTTCATTTTCACACCACACCCCCTCCTTCTCCACACCCTTCTCCCACTCCCCCTTCTCCTTCTCCTTCCACCCACACCACAACCGACCAACCAATGAGGATCGAGGGCACGTAGACCTGAATGAGGAAGTAGCCAATGTCCCTCTTAAGCGTGAAGCGGAAGTCCAGACAGGGGAACGATTTGTGCGGTTCTGATTGGTGGGTTCATCATCATCATCACCACCACCCCCATCATCATCATCACCACCCCCATCATCATCATCATCATCAGCACCACCATCAGCGGACGTCTCATCGCAGTTGACGACGGTGTAGTTCTTGATGAAGAACTGCGGCAGCTGCAGGTCCTTGGCGATCTCAATGGCGCTCGAGACGTTGTATTTCATCATCATGAAGTGCATCGTGCTGTTCGTGTAGCCGACTGCAGGGTGGGGGTGGTGGATGGGTGGGAGGGTGGGCAGGATGGGTGGGAGGGTGGGCAGGATGGGTGGGAGGGTGGGGAGGAGGGGGGTTGGATGGGTGAAGGAGGGGGGGGGGGGGGATTGGTGAAGGGGAAGATGAAGAGAAGGATGGGTGAAGGAGGAGGGGGTGGTGGAGGAGGGAAGATGAGAAGAGGGATGGAGATTGGTGGAGCTTTGAAATTATGTCAAAGAAAATGCTAAAAATGACAAATGCATTTGGATAATGATGATGATGATGAGGATGATGATGACGATGATGACGATGATGATGATCTCAAAGTAGGCAGGAGGCAGGTACAGCTCTCGAAGAGCATGGAGCACTCTTGGGTGTCCATGGGGAAGTTGAGGAGGTTCATGGGACAGGCGAGGGTTGCTGTTATCCTGGATGGATGGATGGATGGATGGATGGATGGGTGGGTGGATGGATGGATGGATGGATGGATGGATGGATGGATGGATGGATGGATGGATGGATGGATGGATGGATGGATGGATGGATGGATGGATGGATGGGTGGATGGATGGATGGATGAATGGATGGATGGATGGATGGATGGATGGATGGTTGGATGGATGGATGGATGGATGAATGAATGAATGGACGGATGGATGGATGGATGGATGGAGGAATAAAGGCTGACTCACTTGGTGACGTACCACAGTTGGCCATTGGGAGAGAGCTTCAGCAGACGATTGTCAACGGTCACTTGGTGGAAGTTGGCTGCTTTCTCGTTTCTATGGCGATGGTGGTGATGATGATGATGATAGTGATGGTGATGGTGGTGATGGTAGTAGTGATGATGGCAGTGATGATGGCAGTGATGATGGTAGTGATGATGGTAATGATGATGATAGTAATGATGGTAGTGATGATGGTAGTGATGATGGTAATGATGATGGTAGTGATGATGGCAGTGATGATGGCAGTGATGATGTTAGTGATGATGGTAGTGATGATGGTAGTGATGATGTTAGTGATGATGGTAGTGATGATGTTAGTGATGATGGTAGTGATGATGGTAGTGATGATGGTAGTGATGATGGTAGTGATGATGGTAGTGATGATGGTAGTGATGATGGCAGTGATGATGGCGATGATTCTGATGATAATAGTAATGATAACAGTGATGATGATGATGGTGATGATGGTGATGATGGTGAAGATGATGATGGTGATGATGGTGATGATGACAACCTGAGAAAGGTGTCAGGCACCCAGATCTCCTGGTAGCGTGAGTCTCCGAGTCTGAGGTCGACGACGTCCTTGTCGGCGTCGAGACGCAGGCGTGGGTCGATCCACTTCTGCCGCAAGTACATGCTCACCGAGAAGTCCTGCGGGAGAGGCGCTGCTCTGAAGGAGGAGGGCCTGGTGTTTTGGTGTTGCTTGTTGTTGTTGTTGTTTGTTGTTGTTGCTTGTTGCTACTGACTGGTTTTTTGTTAGTTTTCAGAACAACAGCGTTACATCACACTACACCACGCAACAACACACACTACCACAACACTAAACTTTTTAAACGGCACCACAACACACCACCACATACTGCAACACTCGCCAGCAACACACCATAACATACTGCAACACTCGCCAGCAACACACCATAACATACTGCAACACTTGCCAGCAACACACCATAACATACTGCAACACTCGCCAGCAACACACCATAACATACTGCAACACTTGCCAGCAACACACCATAACATACTGCAACACTTGCCAGCAACAGACCATAACATACTGCAACACTTGCCAGCAACACACCATAACATACTGCAACACTCGCCAGCAACACACCATAACATACTGCAACACTTGCCAGCAACACACCATAACATACTGTAACACTCGCCAGCAACACACCATAACATACTGCAACACTTGCCAGCAACAGACCATAACATACTGCAACACTCGCCAGCAACACACCATAACATACTGCAACACTCGCCAGCAACACACCATAACATACTGCAACACTTGCCAGCAACACACCATAACATACTGCAACATTCGCCAGCAACACACCATAACATACTGCAACACTTGCCAGCAACAGACCACCACATACTGCAACACATGCCAGCAACAGACCATGGTTTGCTCGTTGATGGAGTAAACGGAGATGACAAAGATGCCCAGCTGCACTTCCGTTGGGTGTACTGTGCAAGCACTAGTCACTTGAGAAACAGTCGAAACAACAACAACACTACCAACAACAACAACACAAACAACAACACTACCAACAACAACAACAACAACACTACCAAGAGAGGGGGGCTCTTCCTTCTTGTAGTTGGCCATCATCTTGTTGATGATGCTCTTGATCCTGGTGAGACAACAACATAAAAAACAACATAAACAACAACAGAAACAACAACATAAACAACTTTTTTTAAACTCACAAAAATACACTTAATAATAATAACTATTTTTTATTTATTATTCTTTTTGTTATGAGGGTTTTCACTGACGATTGGTCTCTCCGCAACTTCGGCAGTTCAGGCGCTGGTTGTGTCTGTGAGTGAGGCTCGCTGTGGTGATGGTGATGATGATGATGGTGGTGGTGGTGATGATGGTGATGGTAGTGATGATGATGATGAATCAAGCTTACCCCCCTCCCAAGACTACCCCCTCAACCACCCACTCATTCAGCTCGAAGTTGAGAGGGTCTCCAGGCGTGGGTGTGTACCAAGTGTTGTTCGGGTGCGGTGCAAAGTGCGTGGAGAAGTCGTCAATGAATTCTTTTGCTGCTATCATAGGCACCATCATCATCATCATCAACGCCGTCATCATAATCAGCATTGTTAGTTATTCGTGTAGTCCTTGTATTTTGGTGTGGTTGTTGCGAGACTTTCTAACTAGACGAGTGTGGTGTGGCTTGTGGTGCTGATAGTAGTAGAGTGTGGTGTGGCTTGTGGTGCTGATAGTAGTAGAGTTGTTGTGGCTTGTGGTGCTAATAGTAGTAGAGTTGTTGTGGTTTGTAGTGCTGGTAGTGGAGTTGTTGCTTGCGGTGTTGATAGTAGTATTGTTGTTGTTGCTTGCGGTGTGGATAGTAGTAGATTGTTGAGATGGCATCCACGACCAAACACACGCAACAAACCTCCGTTGGCATCAATGGCGTCATCAGCGTATTTATACGTCATCGTACAACACATACATACACATACACACACATGCACACACACAGGCCCATACACACACATGCACACACAGACAAGCGTACAATCACACACACTTGCTTGAAGATGCATCAAACCCTGTAGTGTACATCTTGCAAGAGATGTGTATGTGTGTATGTTTGTGTTTGTGTGTGTGTTTGCGTGTGTGTTTGTATGTGTGTGTATGTGTGTATACGTTTGTTTTTATGTGTCTATATGTTTGTGTGTTTGTGTGGGTGTATATGTTTGTGTGTGTGTTTGCGGTTGGATGTTTTGTTTTGTATTTCTTCTGAATTTTATTTTCTTAATCATCAAGGAAAACGTTAAGCTTTTATTTGTGCATAAGAGTCCTAAGTATTCGTATTTGTAGCGTCCGAAAGTAAAGGATGCAAGCAAAATGATGAGAACGACGGAAACAAGAATTGATTAGAAAGGGAAAACAAAGAAAGTGAATTTGACGAGCTATTGATTCTTTGCATACGTTTCAGGAGACATCGATGCCCTTCCTCTTGCCCATCTCCCTTCCCATTCACACAATAAGT
The DNA here is from genome assembly GCA_943735955.1 of Piscicola geometra. Taxonomy (NCBI): domain Eukaryota; kingdom Metazoa; phylum Annelida; class Clitellata; order Hirudinida; family Piscicolidae; genus Piscicola; species Piscicola geometra. The sequence continues at coordinate 492,468 of OX030970.1, read as the reverse complement.
CATTCCAACATCTACCCACCCATGCATGCATTCACCCACCCATGCATGCATTCACCCACCCATGCATCCATTCACCCTCGCATGCACAAAGCTACTAGGAAATGTAGCCACCACTAGCCGCCACAACGTCAGACCCTGTATACAACAACAGCAACAATTAAATATAACGTAGTCATCATCGTGTAGCGCTAAAATTTTTCCAATTATTTATTTATGCTGCGCCTAACAATTCATCAAACCCCCAACCCCCCCATTCATCAACTCCCCAACCCCCCCATTCATCAACCCCAACCCCCCCATTCATCAACTCCCCAACCCCCCATTCATCCACCCCCCCCATCAACAAGCAGCTGGAAGTCCATAGGAGGCTGAACTCCATGCCACCTGTCTCACTTACTCGCATGACCATACATCTTATGTCTTTGTATTTGTTCATGCATCTTCATGTCTGCAATGCTGTGTTGTCGATTTGAATTGCTAATCAGTGCGATCACAAGAGTTGCCAATGTTATCAGTGATTCGTGTGGCGGGAACTGGGTCCGTTGAGCCATGCCTGCAACACCCCTGCATACAAAACACCTTCAAAACCACTCTCTCTATCATCCATCTTTACTTATCCATCTTCATTCTTCTCCTCCATCCTTCAATCTTCCATCACTCCATCTTTCTCTCTCCTCATTTTCCTCCTCCCCATCTTCACCATCCTCATCTTCATCCTCCTCATCATCTGCTACTTCTCTTTTAGCTTGGTACACATCATGGTTAGGATAGTTGTCAGGGAGGGGGTTGTTGTCAGGGGAAGGATGGTGGTTGTCAGGGGAAGGGTTGTGGTTGTCAGGGATGGGGTGGTGGTTGTCAAGGGAAGGGTGGTGGTTGTCATAGGGATGGTTGGCAACCTCTCCTGGGTACCAATCTTCTGGCTCCACCTTGCCAACCACCTGCGCTCCCTCCTCAAAGCCCCCTCTCGGGAAGGAGGTCTGGAGGGAATGGGTGAAGATGATGATGATTACAAGTTTTTGAAAAAAGTAATAATAATAATTGTTTATTACAAAAATAGAAATATTATGATTGTTCTATTGGAGCTGAAAGGAGACAAACATTGAAGTCCTCAGGCTTTTCGTTCTTCACTGCCAAGTTGTCTGCTGCCTCCAAGTCTCCGTTGAAGCTGAGGAGGAGGAAGAGGAGGAGGATGAGAAGGAGGATGAAAGATGAGGATGAAGAGAATGAAGAGGAGGAGAAAGATGATGATGATGATAACAATCGTCTTTTGAATTATTATTGTTACTTAGGTTTTTTTGGTTATTTGTTCACCCCTACACTTTCATCTATCCACTTCTCCCACCACCTCCACCACTTTCAACCACCTCCACCACCTGGCATTCTTGGAGCTGGTGTGTTGGCGGTAGAAAGCTTCGTCGTCCACCGTCCACACAGCGCCCTTGACGTTCTCCACTCGCATGAAGCACTTGTGCAGACTCAGGTTGTGGCGAACTGCGTTCTGTGTGGTCGTTTGGTGTGGTGTAGTTTAGTGTGGTTGTATGTGGTTAAGTGTGGTTGTGTGTGGTTTTGTGAGGTGATGTGTGATTATGTGGTGCTGAATAGTGATGTCACGATACAATCAATATTTTTATGTGTATTCTTCTGATTTTGTTTTCCAACTAACACCCTCTGAAACCCCATAAAACCATCTCTTCTCTAACCCACCCCCCCCCCTCACAACCTTCCAGGTGGCGTGGTTCTTTCGGAAGAAGGCGAATGTGCGCATGAACCACTGGTAGATGTCGTTCAGGGTGAGTTGCTTGTCGGGTGAGTCGAGGATGGCCTGGCGGATGAGGGTGGCGTACGTGAAGGGAGGCCTCACGTCGCTGAAGCAGTAGAAGTCTCTGTTCCTCTGGATCTCTGTGGCACGGGGTGGGTGGGTGCGTGGGTGGGTGGTGGGGGGAGGGATAGTGTTGGGGAAACCCAGCCACTCAACCATCGATTTATCTGTCACCCATCTACCGACCCACCCACAAATACACCTACACACCTACCCACCCTCCAACCCACCTACCCACCCTCTCACCCACCCACCCACCACCCACTCACCAGCACCAATAGGAACAGGACATTTCTCCGATATCCTCCTCCTCATCATCCTCCCCCCTCTCGAGCCCAAACCCCTCCCCATGGGCGCTTTGAGGGGGTTCTTGGGCAGGTAGGGCTGGGTGCGGTTGGGCAGGAGGGTGGAGTGGTTCTGGGAAGGTTGGAAAAAAATGTAAAATACGTTCATACGCTACACACCACACTATGAGTCACTTTCAACCAAACAGAAGTTCATAACGACATTACGTCACTTCAACCACACTCCAACCCTCCACCACTCCCTCCCCCTACTCCAACCCTCCATCACTCCCTCCCCCTACTCCAACCCTCCACCACTCCCTCCCCCTACTCCAACCCTCCACCACTCCCTCCCCCTACTCCAACCCTTCATCAACCCCCCCCCCCCTTCACGAACCCCGTTGTTATGGACGCCTGACGGGGACATGAAGGATCGTGACATGGCGAATGAGATGACGTCATGGTTGTGGGGGGGAAGGTAGAGGGGGTGGTGGAGGAGGTTGGGGGGGAAGGGGCGGAAGCAGTTGTCGAAGGGCAGTCGCAGCATGGGCGGGTCGAAACGCAGGGTGGGCGTTTTATTAGGGGCAGACCCCTCCCCCACGTCCTTATTTGGAGGTTTGTTTCTGATGGCCTCGTCGTTAACTCGAGGGAACGGTGGTGTGTTGGAGGGGGTGAAAGTTTGAGGGTCGTTATTTAAAGGTGGTTTCTTAGAGGGGATTGGGTGGTTGAAGGAGTGAGGTGGAGTGAGGGTTTGGTGGTTGGAGTGGTTGGGGGGTTGGTTGAGAGGGTGGGTGGGATGAGAGGGATGAGTGGGAGGGTAGTTGGGATGGTTGTTGGGGTGGGTAGAGTGCCTATGGTGAGCGAGATGGTGATTGGGGAAGGTGAAGTTAGTGGGGGGGTTGGGGTAGGTGAGGTTAGTGGGGTGGTTGGGATGGGTGGAAGTGTTGTGCGACGTTCGATTCTTATAATTTAAACTATTGCCGTTGTGGTTGTTGTTGTTGTTGTGGTTGTTGTGGTTATGATTGTTGTTGTGGTTGTTATGGTTGTTGTTCTGGTTGTTTTGGTTATGATTGTTGTGGTTGTGACTGTTGTGGCTGTTGTTGTTGTGTTTGTTGTTTTCAATGTTGGTGTTGTGTTTGTGGTTGTTGTTGGGGAAGAATGGCTGAGGAAACTTGTGGATTGGTTTGGATTCAGGGTTGGGAGAGTCATGGTAAAAGGAGGGGTGGTTGGGATGGTGCTTGAGGTGGTGAGGGGAAGGGTGGTGGTTGAGAGGGTGGTGAGGGAGAGGGTGGTGGTTGAGAGGGTGTTTAAGGTTGTGTGTTGAAAGGGGGCTGGAAGGGTTGATGGAGGGATTGTGATGGAAGAAAAAAGATTCATTTCTTGGATTTGTCGAGAAACGCTCTAGTGGAGGAGGTTTGAGGAGGGTGGAGTTGGGTGAAGAAGGGTGGGAGTGAGGGGAAGAAGAAGAGGGAAGGTGGAGGTGAGGGGAGGAAGAAGAAGAGAGGTGGAGGTGAGGGGAGGTAGAAGAGGAGAGGTGGAGGTGAGGGGAGGTAGGAGGGTGTTTGGAAGAAGACTTACTGGTTTCATGGCAGTGTTTGCTAGGTGGGATGTTGCTTTGGTGGGAGAAGAAAGGAGGGGGAGTGTGAGGGAGGGTGTGAGGGAGGGTGTGAGAGAGGGTGTGAGGGGTGGATAAGTGACCGGGCATGGGGGAGTGCTTGTCATCACATTTTCCTTCATTTTGCCATTCAGTATTACCACCGTTCCTATTATTATTATTATTACTATTTAGTTTATTTGTAATATTATTAACTTTTTTGTTTTTTAAATAATTATTACCACCTTTATTTCTACCTCTTCCTCCCTCCGTTCCCCTCCTCCCACCACCATCTCTCCTGCCACCATTTAACCCACCACCCTCTCTTGCCTCACCATCTCTCCTGCCACCATTTAACCCACCCCCCTCTCTTGCCTCACCATCTCTTTCCCTATCGACACACAAATCACCCATTTTATTCTCATCTTTCTTCTCATTGTTACTATTATACAAAGTATTATTCTCATTTTTGTTATTCGTAAAGTTATTATTATTAATGATGTTGTTATTGTGATTTTTATTTACATTGTTCCCTGCCACATGCGCCACCATGCACTGTAGCAGCTTCTCTTCCCTCCTCAGCTGCATGAGGAATTGTATCATCATCATCATTCCATATGCTGATGATGATGATTGTTATGATGATGATGATGATGGCGATGATGATGATGATGATGACGATGGTGATGATGATGATGATCACCTTCTTGCGCAAGAGCTGCACGATACTTTTCTGCAGCGCCAACTGAGCCTTGGTGCTGATGCTGTTGGCAGGATGCTGCTGCTCCAGGTGCCTGTGTGGTCGGGGTGGTGGTGGTGGTTGGGTGGTGGTGGCCGGAGTAGTGATGGTGGTCGGGGTGTTGGTGGTCGGGGTAGTGGTGGTTGAGGTGGGGGTGGTTGGGGTAGTGGTGGTCGGGGTGGTGGTGGTTGGGTAGTGGTGGTCGGGGTGTTGGTGGTCGGGGTGGTGGTGGTGGTTGGGTGGTCAGGGTGGTGGAGGTCGGGGTAGTGGTGGTTGGGGTGGTGGGGGTCGGGGTAGTGGTGGTTGGGGTGGTGGGGGTCGGGGTAGTGGTGGTTGGGGTGGTGGTGGTGGTGCAAGATTAATATTTCATTTAAATATTAATGATTATCTTTCATTTTTAAATTATTATTCTTCTTATATTTTGAAAGAGTGGTCACCACTGGAAGGCTTGCAGCGACGGCACTGGCTGCAAGCAGTCAGGCCACAGGCACGTGTGGTCGCCCAGCAGACGTTCTGCAGGGGTGAAGTCCTTTCAGTCGCCACTACCTCTAATGCAAAGTCTATTTATTTGTAATTTATTTACTTTTTTATTCCTATTAACTTATATGTTGATCACTAGGTGTCTCACCTGCGTTGCTCTTCCTCCACATTTCTTTGTCATCATCATCATCACCACCACCACCACCACTATCATCATCAGCATCACCACCATTGTCATCAGCGCCATAATCATTATCATTTTCATCCTCATCGCCATCAATATCATCGTCATGGCTTTTCTTAAGCCCCATGCTATTTGTCTCGTTTGTGATTGGTTTGTAATCATCATCAGCATGATGGTGAGGCTGCTGATGATGATGATTGGAAAAGTTGTGCTGATGATGATGATGATGAT
>OX030970.1:472137-482137 GCA_943735955.1 Piscicola geometra | reverse complement strand
TGACAGCATGTCTGTTGCCTCCCCAGTATGAAAGAATAATAGGAAAAAAGTTTGGGATAGAAGAGAAATAAATACCAAGACTTTCATTAGAAAAAATGTAATTTTTTACAGCCATACCAAGCTGCAGTGCCTTTGAGAAAAAAACAAATTATGGTTATTTAGACCTATTATGTTTGTTTTTATAATGTAAAAATTATAATAAAATTATTATACTATCAAATTATACGAATGATTTTATATTTGCAGTTGTAGAGAATAAGAATGTTGTTAAAAAACATATTTCTAACATTATTGAAGAATTAGTAATAATGAACAAAGAAAAAAATTCAGAAGAGGATGAATTGAACAAATATTCACAATTACGTCCCAAAAAAATTTAAAATTATAAAGATGTTTTATTTTATTGGAGTAAAATGAGCAATTTTAAAATAGTACAAGAAGTAGCCAAAATTTTGTTTAGTGTATCTGCATGTTATATTCGCTGTGAACAGAATTTTTCAATATGTGGTCGTTTAACCTCAGACCCAAAATCATCTCATTTGAAAGCTGAAACTCTTAACGGTTTAACCCGTGTGAAAAGCAATAAAGACTTGATTGAATAACTCAAAAACAATACTTTCATTTCAATAAATATTGAACTTTAAATCGTGTTTTTTTATTTCATTAAAAGAAATATTCTCTGACTTTCAAATAATAAATTTTAAGAAATTTTAGAACTAGCAAGTATGGGACCAGTAAAAACGGCAACGAAAATGAATAAAAAAACAAAAAGCTTTCGGGAACGAGTCGGGACGGGAAAAAAAATTTCGGGAACGGGACGGGACGGGAATCAAAATTCTGATGTCCCATCGGGAACGGGACGGGACGGGAAAAAAAATTTCGGGAACGGGACGGGACGGGAATCAAAATTCTGATGTCCCATCGGGAACGGGACGGGAAAAAAAATTTCGGGAACGGGACGGGACCGGGAATGAAAAATCGTCCATGTCCGACCTCTAATGTAAACCTTCCTAACCATCAGTCGCTAACCATCGTGCTCACAAGTGGGCGCAGTTAACAAAACTTCGTTAATAACGCTTTAACGGATTATCGTCCAACATTGGGAGGGAGCGTGGCACTTCTAAATTTAAAGAGCACATCCCTGTTCTTGTTTCAATTAGAGCAGAGAACAAACAACAAAGAACAAACAGCGCAGACGATGATGGCGTCGATGCTTGCTCCATAAAGATAAAGATCGCTCGTTGTTTATCCTAGCCGAATAAACAAATTCATGTTTGTCTGTGTGGTTTTGCCCTGGAGTGTGTGCGTGTGTGTGTGTGTGTGTGTGTGTGTGTGTGTGTGTGTGTATGCGTGTGTGTGTGTATGTGTGTGTGTGTGTGTGTGTGCGTGTGTGTGTGTGTAGAGTAGGATGGATGGAGGTTAAAGGTCACAATTGACAAACCCTAACCCTAGTTGCAACAGCACAACCTGGAACCCCCTCATTTAACATGCGGGCACTTGAGAACGCTTTGTTTCAATGTTCCATATGTAAGAAATTATAATATATAAAAAAGTTTAAAAAAGTTAAAATTGATTTATTAGAAGTATTACCTACAGCAGCAGATTTATAAGCCAGTATAAATTATATACATGCACTACCCATTTCCCCATCATCCTCACCATAAAGCACTCATCACCCTCCATCATCATCATCACCATCACCATCATCATCACCATCATCGTAATCATCATCATCATCACTACCCCCTCATCACAACCCTCTCCATCCAAGCCGATGATTGGTATATTGCTGCCTTCTCAAGTTTATTCGATTTTTGCTCCATCCATCCATCCATGCATCCATCCCTCTATCCACCCATGCATCCTTCCATCCATCCCTCTATCCATCCCTCTATCCACCCATGCATGCATCCATCCAATTTCATTCTAATTGAAGGAATTAATTATTCAAATGTTGACAACAAATCTAGGTACCTTTGTCGAGTTTTTTGTTGTTGTTGTTGTTGTTAGCGATGTTTCAAGTTTTGTTGTTGTCTTCAACTCGTTGCAGTTGTTATTGAAGTCTACTTCATGATCTTCATCACCATCACCATTCTCCTTCTCTCCCTCCCTTTTCAGCATCTCTCCACATTCTCGAGGAGAGAGATGGTTGGTTGAACGGAGAGGGGTGTCATCGCCACACAACCCGTTCTGACCAGTGCAACCCCCTCTAGAATCATTATCATCATCGTGGCCGCCATTATTATTTTCTTCTCTGTCACTTCTCCTTCTTCCGTTTTCCATTTTGGACCTTCCATCAATCTCTCCATCCTCCGCCCCTCCTCCACCACTCTTCTTCTCTCCTAACCCTCCTCTCCCACCCTCCACTCCTCCACTCTCCACTCCTCCACCCTCCACTCCTCCATCCTCCACTCCTCCATCCTCCACTCCTCCATCCTCCACTCCTCCATCCTCCACTCCTCCTCCTCCTTCCTTCCTCCCATTGAGAGGACCACCACCAAAGGGGCAAAAAGACATCTCCTTGAAGGTGCTCAAGTCCAAGCTCTCATGCTCCAGAGGAGTGCTCATGATGATGATGGTGATGATGATGATGATGATTTGATGATGATGATGATGGCGCGAAAGCTCCTTCAAGGTGAGGGTTTCTCAGGGTCCTGAAAGCATTCATGTCGTGGCATCATCATCATCATCATCATCATCATCATCACCACTATCATCATCACCATCATCATCATCATCATCATCATCATCAGTTCTTCAATTGCAGCTAAAGCATTCTCCATTTCAAACATTCGTTCTCAGCCTATGTTTAAAAACTCTGAGTGGGAAGTAGAGGTCGGACATGGACGATTTTTCATTCCCGGTCCCGTCCCGTTCCCGAAATTTGTTTTCCCGTCCCGTCCCGTTCCCGATGGGACATCAGAATTTGGATTCCCGTCCCGTCCCGTTCCCGAATTTTTTTTCCCGTCCCGTCCCGTTCCCGATGGGACATCAGAATTTTGATTCCCGTCCCGTCCCGTTCCCGAAATTTTTTTTCCCGTCCCGACCCGTTCCCGAAAGCTTTTTGTTTTTTTATTCATTTTCGCTGCCGTTTTCACTGGTCCCAAACTTGCTAGTTCTAAAATTTCTTAAAATTTATTATTTGAAAATCAGAGAATATTTTTTTTAATGAAATAAAAAAACACGATTTAAATTTCAATATTTATTGAAATGAAAGTATTGTTTTTGAGTAATTCAATCAAGTCTTTATTGCTTTTCACACGGGTTAAACCGTTAAGAGTTTCAGCTTTCAAATGAGATGATTTAGGGTCTGAAGTTAAACAACTACATATTGAAAAATTCTGTTCACAGCGAATATAACATGCAGATATACTAAACAAAATTTTGGCTACTTCTTGTACTATTTTAAAATTGCTCATTTTACTCCAATAAAATAAAACATCTTTATAGTTTTCAATTTTTTTGGGACGAAATTGTGAATATTTGTTCAATTCATCCTCTTCTGAATTTTTTTCTTTGTTCATTATTACTAATTTTTCAATAATGTTAGAAATATGTTTTTTAACAACATTCTTATTCTCCACAACTTCAAATATAAAATCCTTCGTATAATTTGATAGTATAATAATTTTATTATAATTTTTACATTATAAAAACAAACATAATAGGTCTAAATAACCATCATTTATTTTTTTCTCAAAGGCACTGCAGCTTGGTCTGGCTGTACAAAATAGAATTAAATTTCCCTAATGAAAGTCTTGGTATTTATTTCTTTTCTATCCCAAACTTTTTTCCTATTATTCTTTCATACTGGAGATGCAACAGACATGCTGTCATACGAATAAGATCAATGGCATCTTTTCTTTTGTCGAAATGATCAACTGAGCAATCATTTGGAAAGTAATCATTCAAATTCAAAGTATTAATTTATAAAATTAAAATTATATAACTGACCATTTTGATTTCATCTGAAAAGTTTTCATCATCACCCATTTGTTCTAATCTCCCTAATCTTTGGACTCATCATAACAACTTCAAATGTAGTGTTGGAGATTTTGATATTGGCAATGGTGGCTTCGTTATACGTTTCCATTGCATTCAATACTTATTTTAAGTACGGAGTATCGATGAAATAAAGATTTCCATACTTGGAAGTTTGCTGAAAAATCATTGTTAAAGAATCCAATCCCAATAACTGTTATTCCCGTTTTTCCCGTTCCCGATTAAAAAGTTGATTCCCGTTCCCGTCTTTTCCCGTTCCCGATTTGAATGTTGATTCCCGTTCCCGTTCCCGTCCCGAAAACCTATTCCCGGTTCCCGACTTTTCCCGTCCCGAAATTAATTTTCATTCCCGTTCCCGCGGGAGTCCCGCGGGTACCCGCGGGTACCCGGTCAGATCGGGTACCCGGTCCGACCTCTAGTGGGAAGCCCTTCCAAACTCATATGCAGGTCTGTGCCGTTTGTCATGCAAATAAACAATAACAACAAAAGACACAAAAAAACAAAAATTAAAAAACAAAACAACAACACTATGTAGTAGTAGTAGTAGTAGTAGTAGTAGTAGTAGTAGTAGTAGTAGTAGTAGTAGTAGTAGTAGTAGTCGTCGTAGCAGTAGTAGTAGTAGTAGTGGTGGTAGTAGTAGTAGTAGTAGTAGTAGAAGTAGTAGTAGTAGTAGTAGTAGTGGTGGTAGTAGTAGTAGTAGTAGAAGTAGTAGTAGTAGTAGTAGTAGTAGTAGTAGTAGTAGTAGTAGTAGTAGTAGTAGTAGTAGTAGTAGTGGCAGGGCTTATTGAATGGCTGTTTGCATGCCCAGTGGCGGGTAAGAATGTGGTAGACAAAATATATGATTAGTGGGAGGTGGAGGGTGGTTGGGTGGAGGGGTGATTGGGTGGAGGGCTGGGAGGTGGTGGGGTTATTGGGTGGAGGGGTGATTGGGTGGAGGGCTGGGAGGTGGAGGGGTTATTGGGTGGAGGGGTGGGAGGTGTTTACAATTTTTGTTCAACGTTGTTGTTTAAAGTGTTGTTTAAAATTTTTGTTCAACGTTGTTGTTTAAAGTGTTGTTTACAATTTTTGTTCAACGTTGTCGTTGTTCAAAGGTTCTTTTTGTTGTTGTGGTCTGGTGTCTTTGTTCCTACTACTTTATCGTCCTATTTATTGGCCTTTTGTGGTCGTTTCGTGTCGTTGTTTGTTTGGCGAGGTTTTCTTCTTCGCATCTTTGTTTGTTTCCTGGCCCTTCTCGAGTGCTTTGTGTTTGCAGTGGAAGGGCGTTCTTGAGAACATAGACCACGATGAAAACAAAGAACTATAAGACATCAGGCGTCCATATCATCGTCTCTCTCTTTTGTGTTGTTGCTTTTATCAATTCCGTTATTTCTTCTTTATTAATTATAAATATTTATTATTAATAATAATGAATTTTGCCTTTTAATTGTTTAATTGTTGTTGTTTCCAGGGAGGATGTTTGTTTGTTCAGGATGCCACAGCGTGACCAGGCCTTTGCCGCTCCTCCCTCCTTTCTTTCACTGGTGATAGCGTCTCTCCGTTCACTGTCGCTAGTGTTTTGCTATCATTTTTATTTTTGTTGTTGTTTTGTATATCATCATTACCGCATTATTATTATTATTATTATTATTATTATTATTATTATTATTATTATTATTATTATTATTATTTGTGTGTTGTACTTGTGATTGTTGCTATGATGCAATATGCCTGAAAGGAAGGCAAACAAGGAAGAGTGCAGGACGAACAAACAAGCCAGCATTATTATTCTCGACTATTTATTCTTTGTTTTTTTTATCATTATCATCATTTATTGTTTTTTTGTTATTTGGTATCGTTATCATTATCATCATTATTGTTTGTTTTGTTATTATTTTTATTCTTTTTATCATTATCATCATTTATTGTTTGTTTTGTTTTTATTTTTATTCTTATTATCATTATCATCATTTATTGTTTGTTTTGTTTTTATTGGTCTTGTTTATATTATTGCAAAAATGGCTGGCTCTGTAATGTCTAATGATGATGAGGATGAGCACGGGGATGATGATGATTATGGTGACTATGAGAATGATGATGATGATGAATATAGTGGTGATGATGATTATGATGAAAATGTTGATGATGGTGGTTGAAGGAAGATGAAGAGAGCATACAAAAATGTATAAAATAATACAAACACGTTGTTAATTGCGACATAAACATGTTATTTATGTGTGTGTGTGTATGTATGGGTGTGTATGTATTTGTGTGTGTGTGTGTGTGTGTGTGTGTGTGTGTGTGTGTGTGTGTAAGTGTGTGTGTGTGTTTTTGCATGCCTTTTATACACCCCTTTTACGAGCAATAAAAGCGCGGCAAACAACACACAAAAATGCTAGAACACACAGTCTGCGAGCATACGAACATGGTGATGAGAAGGCAAGAAGGAATAACAGATGGGACACGAACACACACAGACAAACAAACAAAAAGACAGACGAACAAACTAACATACAAATATGCAAAGATACAAAGATGCAGAAACTGGTATCACTGCACAGACACTTCCGGTGCAGTCGACCTCCCAACCTCATCCTCTTCCGTTTCTCGTCACCACTCCTTCCACCTCCCAATCACTCTTTCCAGTTGAAGATGACCTCAGTCAGTGACGTCACATCGGCACAAACTATGTCAGCATGGTGACCTCTGTTGCATATAACCTTCCATGCAAGCATCCATGCAAGCATCCATGCAAGCATCCATGCAAGCATCCATGCAAGCATTCATGCAAGCATCCATGCAAGCATCCATGCAAGCATCCATGCAAGCCTTCATGCAAGCATCCATGCAAGCATCCATGCAAGCATTCATGTATCTTTGTGTTGATAGCAGGAACAAACAAGATGAAGATGATGATGTAATGATGATGATGATGGTGTAGTGATGATGATGATGATGATGGTGTAGTGATGATGATGATGATTAGTGGTGATTATCGATTGAGCCTCCGAATCATTTATTTAACGATCTGCTTCATCCATCCATCTCGAAGTTCACTTTTCTTACTCATCTACTCATCCATCCATCCATCCATTCATCCATCCATCCATCCACTGCAGCATAGACTGGCGAGATATACTGGAATTGTTTATTTTCTGGATCGGTTTAAATAAACAAGAGATGGATGACTGTGTGTTTGTGTGTGTGCGTATGTGTGTGTGTGTGTGTGCCTTTACCTCATCGTAAGGATCGTAATCATCACCATCAAATGCGCCTGGCAAATATGTATACAAACAAACTTGTTTATCTGCCGTCTTCAGCAACAACGCCATCATCATCATCTCTCTCATCATCATTCTCCTCATCATCAACATCTTTCTCATCATTACCATCGTTTCAATCATCATCATCACCATCATTATCATGATGATCATTATCTTCTTCTTCTTCTTCTTCTTCTTCTTCTAGATCTCATATAGCAATCACTCACTACTTTACAACACATGTATTCAATTGTCTCATGTCATTACAATATGTTGTTCTAATGTTTTGGTGGTGTTCTTCTTAGTGTTATCATTTTACGGTTGTTGTTGTTGTTAGTGTTGATGTTGTTGTTAGTGTTGATGTTGTTGTTAGTGTTGATGTTGTTGTTAGTGTTGATGTTGTTGTTAGTGTTGATGTTGTTGTTAGTGGTGATGTTGTTGTAAGTGTTGATGTTGTTGTAAGTGTTGATGTTGTTGTTAGTGTTGATGTTGTTGTTAGTGTTGATGTTGTTGTTAGTGTTGTAAACATTATAATTTTGAGAGATGTTGTGGGCAGGTTGTTATTGTGCCATATTGATATTGTAGCATGCTGTTGTTGTTGTTGTTGTTGTTGTTGTTGTTGTTGTTGTTGCTGTTGTTGTTGTTGCTGTTGTTGTTGTTTGCGAAGGAGGCAATGTGTGCTTGTTTACGTCTGTCGTCGTAAACATCGCCCTAGACTTTAGGTATTTCATAGAAAATAATAAAAATAAGCTAGACAATGTCAACAACAACAACAACAACAACAATAACAACAACACAAGCGAGTAACAGCCCTAACAATAGACAGAGCATTAAGTACCAATAAATGATGTAACCGTAGAGTTTGTCAATGAAAACATGTTGGTGGTAGTAGTGTTTGTTGTTGGTAGTAGTGTTTGTTGTTGGTAGTAGTGTTTGTTGGTGGTAGTAGTGTTTGTTGTTGGTTGTGTTGGTAGTAGTGTTTGTTGTTGGTGTTGTTGGTAGTAGTGTTTGTTGTTGGTGTTGTCTTAATGGTGGTAGTGTTGGGGTTGATGTTGTTGTTGATGGTGGTGGGAGTGGAGCTGTTGATGTTGTTGTTGTAATTGAAACTGTTACATAATGCCTGCCCTCACACACCACGGTCTCTTACGGTATCGTATGCAACATTCTCCTCTCTTCTTTATGTCTTGTTTGTTTAATACTCATTATTAGGTCACCTATTTATGATTTAAAAAAACTTTAATTACTACTACTACTACTACTACTACTACTACTACTACTACTACTACTACTACTACTACTACTACTACTATGGTGATAGTAGTAGTAGAAGTAGTAGTGAAGGTGATGATGATAGTAGTAGTCTCACTTCAAGATGGGATGTCCTGTCCAATGAGAACTCCTTCCTCAAGCATCTCAAAGCAAGTCACCTTCCAAACTGATTATGTATCTAGGTCAACTATCAAACTTTATTTAGGTCAACTTTTGAACTATGTTCCCTTTCAAGCTACACATGTGATGGCACACACGGCGCAACTTTGGGAGTTTCCTGATTCGACGAGGGCAGTGTCACAGTGCTTGCAATGCCTGCAACATCAGTAAGGTGAGTAACAAATCAGTAAGGTGAGTAACAAATCAGTAAGATGAGTAACAAATCAGTAAGGTGAGTAACACACAGTTGCAACGGTGACTGAGCAGTTCAACTTCGCTGAGGCAGGATCATGATCATGACCACTCACAAACTTTTCGATCCCTCGTCAATGCCGACTCAGCCTTTATATAGCCACAAGCACACGCACACACATGCACACACACGCACACACATGCACGCACACATATGCACAAACACACGCACACACACGCACACAAGGAAAGACATTTAAACACACGAACAAACATAGAGCACACAAGTCCAACATTTTAATTTGTATTAGAGTTATACAACTTTTGTTGCTCTGTATCATTTGTATGTGTATTTTTAAGTGTAAATGTGTATGTGTGTGCGTGTATGTGTGTGTATATGTGTGTACGTGTGTTTGTGTGCGAGTACGTGTATTTGTGTGTGTATGCATACACTTAATATTAAATGTTAGTAATGTTTGTCTAGCTGTTTAAATGTTTACGCTAGTCTTAATGTCCTCCTCCTCCTCCTCTTTTTCTTTCTCCTCCTCTTTCTCTTCTTCCTCCTCTTCTTCCTCCTCCTCCCCCTCCTCCTCTTCCTCTTCTTCTTCTCCCTCCTCTTTCTCCTTCTCCTCTTCCTCTTCTTCTTCTTCCTCCTCCTTTTACTCTTCCTCTTATACTTTTATTTATTTATTTTGCATCCTCATACTCTTCAAACAAAAGCTTAAAGCATCAAACAACAACAACAACAACAACAACAACAACAACAACAACATCACAATCAGAGACAAACGTAGCAATGGTGGTTGAGGAATTGTAAGCAGCAAGGAGCAATGGAAAACACAAACAAGCCCATGTATCTTGCTTGTTGTTTACTTCTCTCTCTATGTATGTATGTATGTATGTATGTCTTCCATCTTGTTTGTTTTGTATGTTTGTCCTCCCATCTTGTTTGTTTTGTATGTTTGTCTTTTCAGCTTGTTTGTTTTGTATGTTTGTCTTTTCAGCTTGTTTTTTTTGTATGTTATTCTTTTCAGCTTGTTTGTTTTATTTTATTTATGTTTGCTTTGTAAATTTATCTCGCCAATGTTTGTCTGTCGTGTTTGCGTGCGTACAACGTCCATCCATTCATCCATCCATCC
>OX030970.1:452137-469637 GCA_943735955.1 Piscicola geometra | reverse complement strand
AGGTAGGGGAGATGTGTCGATGATGATGACTGACGCCTCTGTTAGGCCTGCAACTAAGTGATCGATGGTGGTGGTGTGAGGAGGGGTGGAAGGGAGGGTGGTGGTGCGAGGAGGGGTGGAAGGGAGGGTGGTGGTGCGAGGAGGGGTGGAAGGGAGGGTGGTGGTGCGAGGAGGGGTGGAAGGGAGGGTGGTGGTGCAAGGAGGGGTGGAAGGGAGGGTGGTGGTACAAGGAGGGGTGGAAGAGAGGGTGGTGGTGCGAGGAGGGGTGGAAGGGAGGGTGGTGGTGCAAGGAGGGGTGGAAGGGAGGGTGGTGGTGCAAGGAGGGGTGGAAGGGAGGGTGGTGGTGCAAGGAGGGGTGGAAGGGAGGGTGATGGTGCGAGGAGGGGTGGAAGGGATGGTGGTGGTGCGAGGAGGGGTGGAAGGGAGGGTGGTGGTGCGAGGAGGGGTGGAAGGGAGGGTGATGGTGCGAGGAGGGGTGGAAGGGAGGGTGATGGTGCGAGGAGGGGTGGAAGGGAGGGTGGTGGTACAAGGAGGGGTGGAAGGGAGGGTGGTGGTGCGAGGAGGGGTGGAAGGGAGGGTGGTGGTGCGAGGAGGGGTGGAAGGGAGGGTGGTGGTGCGAGGAGGGGTGAAAGGGAGGGTGGTGGTGCGAGGAGGGGTGGAAGGGAGGGTGGTGGTGCGAGGAGGGGTGGAAGGGAGGGTGGTGGTGCGAGGAGGGGTGGAAGGGAGAGTGGTGGTGCGAGGAGGGGTGGAAGGGAGGGTGGTGGTGCGAGGAGGGGTGGAAGGGAGGGTGGTGGTGCAAGGAGGGGTGGAAGGGAGGGTGGTGGTGCGAAAGAGAAAAATGGTGGAAGGGTGCTTAGAGAGAATGGGTGGATGGATAGGTGGGTGGAAGGATGGATGGATAGGTGGGTGGAAGAATGGATGGATAGGTGGATGGATGGATGGATAGGTGGGTGGAAGGATGGATGGGTGGGTGGGTGGAAGGATGGATGGATAGGTGGATGGATGGATGAATAGGTTGGTGGAAGGATGGATGGATAGGTGGGTGAACGAATGGGTGGATGGATAGGTGGATGGATGGATGAATAGATGGAAGGATGGATAGGTGGATGGATGGATGGATAGGGGGATGGATGGATGAATAATTAAAAGGCATGGAGACTTCTGGTGTTTGGCTCTAACGAAGTGCAACAATTGAAGAAATTAATGTTGCCAATGAAGACAGACTTATGGCCAGTTTTGGCTTTGTTGTTTGGGCAACATTCAATCAATTATTTAGAAGATGAAGATGGAGATGATGATGATGAAGGGTGTACCAACACACACACAATTGAACTGGAATTTTTATATAAAGACACACACACACGCACACACACGCACACACACAAACACACACTCACACACACAAACACACACTCACACACACAAACACACACTCACACAAACAAACACATTGTTTACCGAAGAATATTTGAACAAACATTTCCATGCACTCTCAAACAGTCTTCCTTTACTCCAGCATCATCATCATCACCACTTCTCTTCCTTCTCTCCACCTCCATCATCACCATAACCACAACCACGTCCACCCACTTCGCCCACCTCCACCACCTCCCCCACCCCACCTCCCCCACCCCACCTTCCACACAACCGCTACAAGGGACCTTCTGACATGAGCAACCTATGACGTCATACATTCACATTCACGCTCTGACTAACGGCACTAATTGGTCGTCTAATTGGTTGCCTAATTGGTTGCCTAATTGGTCGTCCAATTAAGCGATTATGCCGTTTGCATACCTCTAATCGCTATTGAGTCATTTACGTGAGCCCCTCCCTCCCTCCCTCTCCCTCCTTTCTTGCCTGCTGATGATGCTCCTGATGATGGTGATAGTGGTGATGATGATGATGATGGTGGTTATGGTGGTGGTGAGGATGGTGGTGGTGGTGAGGATGGTGGTTATAGTGGTGATGATGATGGTGGTTATAGTGGAGATGGTAGTAGTAATAAAAGGTTAAATTCATCCTAGTTACATTCATATGTTTGTGTGACCCTTAGTGGCTTGACTGCCATTTAAATATTTTACAAATCAACACTTTCACCATCACCATCATCACCATCACCACCATCACCATCACCACCATCACCACCATCACCATCATCACCATCACCACCATCACCACCATCACCATCATCACCATCACCATCTTCACCATCATCACCATCACCATCATCACCACCCTCACAACAGCAGCAGCAAGAGCACAACATGGATTGGCGGCGGTCACATGCCTGACGCAGTCACCTGAACGCTGGTGATTAAGTCTTGCCGCATCAAAGCAGTCTCTAATCTCGGCAATGCATTCCAAATCAATCATCCACTCATTCTACTTCTGCCTTCTTCTTCTTCTACTGCTGCTGCTGCTGCTGCAACTTAAGTTATTTAAATTTTGGTGGGTGGTGGTGAGGGTGGAATGTGGTCGGGTTTGGTGGTGGGGGTGGGTGATGGTGAGGGTGGGTGATGGCGAGGGTGGGTGGTGGTGAGGGTGGGTGGTGGTGAGGGTGGGTGGTGGTGGGGTACGGTTGGGTTTGGTTGTGGTAGGTGGGTGAGAGTGGGTGGGTGAGAGATGTTGAGGGTTGGTGAGGGTTGGTGGGGCTTAGAGGATGAATGGGTATGGGGCGATATGAATGTCATGGGTGGCTAAGTGATTCAAAAAATCATTTCTAGTCTGTGCATTAAGCAATTATCGAACAATTTTTAATTAATTTCACCAAATCAAAGCGGCATTATAAATGTTACAAAAAGAAGAAAGTAAGATTAAAAGTCGATAGCCGAGATGGCCGAGGCGTGATCGAGAGAAGCTCGGTGAATGTAATCAAAGGTGCTAATGAGAATCGAGAGAAACGAGCTCTAATGGCTAAAATGAATGCACCACTAATAAATTGATGGATAGCCCATAAATGGATATTAATGGCATAAAGTTTCCTTTTATGTTTTAGCAATTAGAGCGAGCCGTAAGTCATTTAATATATCCATTTCTATATTTTTACTTTTTCAATTTATTTATTGTACAGTTTGAAAAAATAATTATTTTCATATTCATGCGAATTTAATTGTTTTAATTGATTTCAATTAAGCGCTTGTACTTTTCCGCTAAAGGCAGCCTGCTTTGAACATAATTTGCATATGGAAGATCGTAAGGAAAGCATGTAAAATGACATCGGATAACGAGCAGGAAGACGCTTTGATCTTGCAGACAATTATTTTGCAGGAATTGTCAGCCATTGGAATAAAAGTTCCAAAATCAAAAAACATTAGAACCAAACCGGTTCTTAATTTAGTTCTTATTTTTCAATAAAAATATTTTATTTAAAAAATCAAATTAAAATAAATTATATTCCAAAATAAATAAACAATAAAACTTTTTTTCCATCTTGTAGAATGACATCTTATACCTGAAAGATAGACTTCCCCTGTTCGGCACTCGACTTGACCTTCTTCCTACCGTCACAACAGCAGACGACTTTACTGTTCCAAAGTTATAATTAATAATTTATTATTTCAAAATTATTTTTCAATTTTATAATAAGAAAATAAAATGAGATTAAACTTTGAAATAAAATAATATTCTAAAGTTGATTCTGTCAGACGATTACACTCAGGTTTGTGAAGGAGAGTTTTGATTGGCTGGAGAATGGACTGGAGACGGAGGGCATCTTCCGGAAGGCTGGATCTGCCCTCAAGCAGAAGGAGATCTCAGTTGGTGAAGATGGTGGAGGTGCTGCAGATGGATGGGAATAGAATGTATTTAAAGTTATAAATTAGTCTAATCATGCATTTGTGAAACAAACTTTATAGGAATAAGAACATTAAAATGTTTAAAAAAATGATATAATCAAAATAAATATTTATAACAACCTAAAACTCTCAACTTGAACCTCTTCCTCCAAGCCCTTCCCTTCTCTTCCTCTTCCATTAACAGCACAAGTTGGACCAGCAGCACTCCTGCAAGCACCTGGCAGACATCATCTCCTGCCACCACACTCCCCTGCACGCCATCGACGTCGCCTGTCTCCTCAAGCAGTGGCTCAGGTGGTCCAGGAAGGAGATCATCATCAACACCATTACCCTCATCATCATATTCATCAGAACCCTCATCATCATATTCATAACCAACACCATCATCATCATCATCATCGTCATCAGCACCCTCATCATCATCATCATAACCAACATCATCACCAACAGAGAACTTCCAGAGCCCTTGTTGACGGTTGCATTACAAGGGCAGTTCATGGTGTCGTTATCTCTGGAGGGTGGTCTGGTCACTGAGGTGGTTGCTGCTGTGGTTGTGGTTTTAGTAGTGGTGTTAGTAATGGTTGTTGTTGTGGTGCTTGTTGTTGTGGTGGTTGTGGTTGAGTTAAGGTGGTTGTGGTGTTCTTGTTTAGGGTGGTAGTGGTGTTCTTGTTTAGGGTGGTAGTGGTGTTCTTGTTTATGGTGGTGATTGTGGTGTTCTTGTTTATGGTGGTGATTATGGTGTTCTTGTTTATGGTGGTGATTGTGGTGTTCTTGTTTATGGTGGTGATTGTGGTGTTCTTGTTTATGGTGGTGATTGTGGTGTTCTTGTTTATGGTGGTGATTGTGGTGTTCTTGTTTATGGTGGTGATTGTGGTGGATAGGATGGTCAAAGTGAGAGGGGTGGAGCAAGTGGGTGCATGCCTCACTCCACCAACCACAGGCACTCCTCCTCCTCTGCCTCCTCCTGCCCACTCCTCACCTCCATCTCCTCCACTTCCTCCTCTCCCAACTACACAAGATCTCTCTCCTGGTCTGTCCTTTCAATCTACCTTTAATCATCATTATCATCATGACCATCATCGTCGTCATCACCATCATCGTCGTCATCACCATCATCATCATCGTCACCGTCATCGTCATCACCATCATCATTAGGAGGGCAAGAACATGATGGCGATGTGGCCCTTGTCGATCTGCATGGCTCCTTGCTTCTTCCGCATGCCCGAGCAGACGTGCAGCACCCAGAGTGGGTGGTGGGGGGGTCAAGGGGTGGTGTGGGATGGTGGTGAGGGGTGGTGTGGGTGGGTGGTTGGTAGAAGGAAGAGTGGGTTGAGGGGGGGGGTGTTGAGGGGGGTTGAGGGGTGGTGTGGGAGGGTGGTTGGTAGAAGGAAGAGTGGGTGGTGAGGGAGGGACTGAGAAGCGGGTTTAGAGGGGGGGGGGCTTGGTTGGGGAAGAAGAAGGGAGGGATGCAGGGAGCCTTCGACACCACCTCAGGCAGGAATATGGCAGGTTTGCAAGCGAAGGTGCTCATGATGATGATTCAAAAACACCATCTCATCGGGAAAGTACCTCTTGGTAATGATGATGATGGAGGATGATGATGATGATGATGATGATGAGAAGGATGATGAGGATGATGATGTTGGTGAAGGATGATGATGATGATGATGATGATGATGATGATGGTGATGATGATGGTGATGATGATGGTGATGATGGTGATGAGGGTGTAGGTGGCATTGAAACGGTTTGTCCTTTATCTAACGCAGATTTGTGGAGGAAGGTGATGGTGAAGAGAGAGAAGGAAGGAGGAAGGAAGGAAGGGATGGGTGATGAAGGAAGGAAGGTGAAGGAGAAAAGAAGGAGCCAATCATTACACGGTGAGATATGCCGGCAAAGAAAGGGGATGAAGTTGGTTTTAAACCTGTTTTAATGATGAAGATGATGATGATGATGATGATGATGATGACGATGACGATGATGCAGACTTCGTAAGAGGTTTGGGAGCGAACCTGGAGAAGTTGAGGAGGCATCCTGCAGCCAGAGGAGAGAGGTCTGCTGCTGCTGCTGTGGCTGCTGCTGGTAGTGGAGGTGGTAGTGGGGTAGTTGGTGGTGTAGTTGTTGGTTTAGTTGGTGGTTTAGTTGGTGGTGCTGAAGGCAGTGGTAGTGATGTGATCAGTGGTCAGTTGGTGTCGAACATTGGAGATGTGGTTGGGGCAGCCGAAGGGGAGATGGGTGATGGAAGGAAGGAATGCCACGAAGAGAAGAAGGAAGAAGCTGCAAGGAAGAGTTTTGATGGCAGTGGTGCGATTGGAGGTGTAGGTGCGATGGGAGGTGTAGGTGCGATGGGGAGGGGGGAGTGCGTGGGCAGAGGCAGCTTTCCTATGCAGACGACACCCTCATCTTCTCCTCTTGCTCCTCTCCATCTGAAGGGGCCTCAGCAAAGGTGCGTTCACTGCTGTGCTGCGCTTGCCGCCTTCCTTCATCAACCACTGCAACTATCATCATAACCACCATTACCATGTCATCATCTTTACTGTTATGATGGTATCATGACATCATCATCATCACCACACCACACCATGACAGCAGCAGCAGATCACGAAGTCAAATGAGGAGGAGTCTTGACTTCATTATAAGGAAGGTTTCTAGTCCTAAAAAGGTAGCCAACCACTACCACTACTACTACTACTACTACCACTACTACTACTACCACTACTACTACAACTACTACTACCACTACTACTAACACTACTACTACTACTACCACTACTACTACTACTACTACTACTACTACTACTAAAACTACTGCCACCAATATAATAATAGAAATTTAAATGATGACAATAGGAGATGAGTTTAGTTGATACGAGTTCATCATCATCATCATCACCACCCGCAGGAGGCAGGAAGGGAGTTGAACCTGCGACAGAGCAACAACAACAACAAGCACCCCAACAAGTTCTTTTCTTCTTCTTTTATCATCCTCCAATTAGTATCATACATTTTAATAGGGGTAGTAGTAGTACTAGTAGTAGTAGTAGTAGTAGTAGTAGTAGTAGTAGTACTAGTAGTAGTAGTAGTAGTACTACTAGTAGTAGTAGTAGTAGTAGTAGTAGTAGTAGTAGTAGTAGTAGTAGTAGTAGTAGTAACATTCATGATTACCACATCAGACTACAAGTGACTACAGATCGACTGGGAACTGTTAGCAGCATCCATTCTACCTCCACCGCCACTGCCTCACAGAGCCACCACCCTACCACCACCACTGTCACTCCACGGAAGAGGAGGAGTTTGTCCCTCAAGAAGAGTGGCTCCTACACCATCGAAAACCCCCCATTAGCTCCTCCACCACCACCATCATCATCAGCACCACCACCGTTATCATTATCACCACCATCATCATCATCAGCACCACCGACATCATCATCAGCACTACTCAATCAGCCACGCAAGACGCATGGAGTGGGTAGCTTACGAGATGTTGGTGTGGATGAATGTCATGGTGGTGAGGTGGTGGTCAATGGTGGTAGGAAGGGTGGTGAAGGTGTGGGTAGTGGGATGGATGGTAGGGGAGGTGGTGAGGTGGGAAAGAATGGGGTGGTTGAAGAAGAGAAGGATAGGGATGTAGCTGGTCACAGGGGGATGAGGTTGTGGTTACAGAGGAGAAGCAGAAGTCTTGTCAACATTAAGAGATCGTCTGTATTCGACCTGCCTGCTGATGATGATGATCTCCAAGCCTCGCTTCGGCGTGGTAATGATGACAAAGACCTTCCAGCTTCTGGTCGCTATGGTGATGGTGGGGTGGTGGCGAGAGAGGTCAGAACGTGTGGCTTTCATGGGCGCACAGAAAAACTCCAAGCAGGAAATACCAGTGCCCCTCAGCGTCCCAGCAGCTCCCATCGGCCACCACCACCCTCCTACCCACCCACGCAAGCTCTCCACAAACCACCACCCTCCTGCCCACCCACTCAAGCCCTCCACAAACCACCCGTAATGACCTCCCTTCTGCCCACACACGACTTCACCCGCGTGAAGAGGACAAGCAACAAGGCCAACCCCAGCAGGCCTGTCTGTCTCAAGGCCAGGTATGTGGCCAGTTGATGATGGTGGTGGTGGTGTTTGAAGGTGGGTGATGGTGGTGGCGAGATGGATGATGGTGGTGAAGTTGAAGAGATGGTGATGTGAGGTGGGTTGATGGTGATGGGAAGAAGCGTGAGAGTGGTGGAGGAGGAAGTGTGGGAGTGGTGGGGGAGGAAGTGTGGGAGTGGTGGGGGAGGAAGTGTGGGTGTGGCGGGGGAGGAAGTGTGGGAGTGGTGGGGGAGGAAGTGTGAGAGTGGTGGGGGAGAAGGAGTCTTGATGATTTTTTATTTGTATAGTTGAAGAATCTTTCTTTCACCGCCTCTGTATTACTTGAAATAAAACAGCTGCATTTCTTGTATTCAACAAGTAGAAATGAATTCGCAATAAAGAAGCTTTGTGTTTGTTTAAGCGAGGTCACTTTGACAAAGGAGAGGTGCAGTGGGTGCTTGGAGGTTATGAGAGGTGCTTTTGCATGAAGAAGGCTTCAGTTCTGAGTGGTGAGATGCTTTGAGGAGGAAGAGGGAGAGAAGGAGGGAGAGGAGGTAATGGTGGTGGAAGTGGTGCTAATGGTGGTGAAAGTAGTGAGAGTGGTGGTGGTAGGGAGGTTAGGGGTGGTGATTGAGTAGAACTGTTTGGTGGTGTAGCTTTGTTGGAACCCTCATCATCTATGATGCTGCCAAACAAGGACAAGAGCTGTGGAATGAGGAGGAGAAGGGTGTCATTAGGAAGATGGATCAGCCATGATGTGTAAGCAATGAAATAATTTATTGTATATTCAAATAAAAAGTTTATATACCACTGGTAACACCCTTTTAAGCAGATCAGCACAGTCACCTGCTGCTGGGAGAGGAGTTTGGAGACGGGTCCGATGGAGACGATGGGCTGGCAGGCTCGGTAGCCGAGGTGGTGGTAGAATGCCGGCTGGTCAGTCGTCGTCAGGTACAACGTCTGAATACCCAGTCTGGATGCATGCCTCTCAGTCTCCTGCATCAGCCTCCTCCCGACACCCTTGCCTCTTGCCTTCTTGCTCACCACAACTGTGAAGTAGATTTAAGTATATAATTTATATAGATTAGTCTTGCAAATGAATTGGTAAGTTTAAATTTGTTTTTAAAATATCTTACTATATCTTTAAAGCACACAGAAGTATCTATTTAAGTTTAAGATCTCGCATGGCTCACACCTGACTCCACGAAGGCACAGTCAGCTTTCCCAAGCACACTACTCAGTCTGCTGTGTCCAACCACCATCTCTTTCCTCCTTCCCTTTCTCTCATCATTTTCGTTGCTTCCATCAATTTCTGACTCTTGCGAGGATACTTTTTCGCACACCAAAGCAATGTTGTATGGGAGGTTGTCACAAGACTTGTCTAGCATCACTTTTCTATTGAATTTAGATTTGTAAATATTGAGAAAAAAATATATAAGTTTAAAAAAACTATATTTGAGAATTGCATAATAATTTATTAGAAAAAAATATTTTTTAGTATTTTTAAAATGTTGAACCTACAATTCCTGCTTCTGCCCCACTCCTCACACAAGACATCTATGCAGCCCTCCACCACCCATGCCTCTCTGTGCACCACCACACTCCAAAAGGACTCCACCTCGCCAAGGAATTCTAATATAAAGACTCTTTATTAAAGAGAGTATCCCAGAAATAAAGGTTCTTCACCAGTTTTACTTTTGTCATGAACGGAAGATAACTTAGCTCCAAACGAAATTATTCACACATAATTCAAAGCTAAATTATTATGCATATTTTTGTTGCATACATATTTATTAATTTTTTGCTAGTTTAAATCTGTTTATTTTACAATTTTAGACAATACTTTATTTCCATAATGTTATTTCTTTTTCGCCAGGGGGCATGGCAAATGCCCTGAAAGGATCAAACCTGACACTATCAGTGCAAGTATCTCGTCAAAAACAGTCTGTCTGCTTCTTTCCAACACCACTCTTCCACTCAACCATGCCAACACCACTTTTCCACTCAACCATGCCAACACCACCATCATCATCAACACCACCCATACTGAAACAGACACACGATGAGCAGCAAGTTCGAATACCCAGCCATTATTCACGCATTCGAAAGTTTCTTCTTTTATTTACTCTGAATTGTCTCAAAAAACATCTTTAAATAAAATCAAAATCTACAAAAGAAGGAACGACAAAGGCACATTCATGAACACTTCAAAAGCAACTCAAACGACTTGCTCGACCCTCCTCATCTCCACGCCCTGCTGCCTCAGCAACTTGCTGCTTGCGATCCTCTGTTCGAGCAGGTGCTTCCAGGTGGCCTTCAACTCGGGCGAGGGCAGGCGCCACGTGAAGCAGAGGGGCCTCCATGGGTGCTCGAAGCTGCAGAGACGAGTCTCAACCGAGAGACTCAAGTCCAGTGCTGTGGGAGGGAGGGGGGGTGGTTGATGGGTGGGTGCATGCTGTGGGAGGAAGGGGAAGGGTGGTTGATGGGTGGGTGCTTGCTGTGGGAGGGAAGGGGAAGGGTGGTTGGATGGTGGGTGCATGTTGTGGGAGGGAAGGAAGGGGTGGTTGGTGGGTGGGTGCTTGCTGTGGGAGGGAGGGAAGGGTGGTTGGATGGTGGGTGCATGTTGTGGGAGGGAAGGAAGGGGTGGTTGGTGGGTGGGTGCTTGCTGTGGGAGGGAGGGAAGGGTGGTTGGATGGTGGGTGCATGTTGTGGGAGGGAAGGAAGGGGTGGTTGGATGGTGGGTGCATGTTGTGGGAGGGAAGGAAGGGGTGGTTGGATGGTGGGTGCTTGAAGATGTGTATGGATGAAGAAGGAAGGAAGGAAGGTGGGTGGACGTCAAGGATGGGTTAATGGAGGTGAAACTACATTTTTATTTTATTCTCAAAGTCAAGAAGGTCTCACGTGATTGGTCACTGAACTCGCAGGCGACCACATCGCTCAAGCTGATTGGCGCCTGGAAGAGCTCTAATTGGTCGTTGAGTGGGTCAGGCAGGGTGAGGATGAGCAGGTCGTTCAATAAGATCACAAACAACAAGGTCAGATCGGAAGTGCATTTGTTATCATTATTACTATGATTATTGTTGTTGTTGTTGTTATTGTTGTTGTTGTTATTATTGTTGTTGTTGTTGTTATTGTTGTTGTTATTATTATTGTTGTTGTTGTTGTTGTTGTTGTTGTTTTCGTCAGTGATTAGGTGCATGTAGCCGCAGAAGATGAGATGACGAGTGGCTGTCGCTAAGGGAAAAGCCTGCATAAGAGGAATAATAATCATAATAATAATAAAGATGCAATCATAGTAATGATAACAAATGCAGCAACAATGCAATATGATGATGATGACAACCTGCAGGTGTGGCGGGAAGACGAGGCAGGACTGCAGACGCAGAAGTTGTGTGTCGATGGAGCTGATGATGGAGGGATGGCAGGAAGAAGAGGATGAGGAGGAAGATGCTGGTGATGATAATGATTGTTGAGATAGGAATGGAAGAATGGGACGAGGAGCAGATGTGGGGGGAGGTGGTGTTGGGACTTTATGAAGGTTTGGATCGTTGCAACTTGAGTTGTTGTTGCTGTTGTTGTTGCTGTTGCTGTTATTGTTGTTTTTATTGTTGCTGTTGAGAGAAAGGGAGCTCTGGTACTGACTGTTAATTCTTTGGCAGCTGTTTCTGAGACCTTCGAATGTGTGAGTGGTGCTGATGATGATGATGATGATGCCATCAGCACTCTATTACCCCATCATTATCATTCCTACAGCCATTAACTTCACTACCACCACCATCACCACAACCCCCAATCCACCAACATCACCACCACCACCACCATCACCACCACCACCACCACCATCACCACCACCACCACCACCAACCCAGTATGACACTCCTCAGAGCAGCAGGAACGAGGAGGTTGGCAGCAGTCGCCTGTGACGTCAGCTGCTGCAGCGTCGCCACCAACTTGCTGATGTGCTGTGGAGGAGGTGATTCATTGAAGATCATCATCATCACTATCATCATTACTATCTAGATTCTCATAGCTACCATCATCATCGTCATCTTCATCATCATCGTCATCCTCGCCATCATCACCATCATCGCCACTACACCTTCAGAGGCAGCTGTAGGAAGGTGGAGAGGGGGAGGGGTTGGTGGCGGGAGGGGAGGAGGGCAGGGGCATAGAGGGGCAGCTTCTTCAAGGTCACCAGCAAGGTCAAGGCCTCCTTCAGACCTCCACAGTAGTCCTCGTACTGCCTGCATGTGTCCTCCAGCTGTTGTTGTCATTGTGGTTGTTGTCATTGTGGTTGTTGTCATTGTGGTTGTTGTCATTGTGGTTGTTGTCATTGTGGTTGTTGTCATTGTGGTTGTTGTCATTGTGGTGGATGTTGTTGTGATGTTGGTGTGGTGGTTGTTTGAGTGTGAGGGGTTATGGTGGTGGTTGTTTGGGTGTGAGGGGTTATGGTGGTGGTTGTTTGGGTGTGAGGGGTTATGGTGGTGGTTGTTTGGGTGTGGGGGGTAATGGTGGTGGTTGTTTGGGTGTGGGGGGTAATGGTGGTGGTTGTTTGGGTGTGAGGGGTTATGGTGGTGGTTGTTTGGGCGTGAGGGGTTATGGTGGTGGTTGTTTGGGTGTGAGGGGTTATGGTGGTGGTTGTTTGGGTGTGAGGGGTTATGGTGGTGGTTGTTTGGGTGTGAGGGGTAATGGTGGTGGTTGTTTGGGTGTGAGGGGTTATGGTGGTGGTTGTTTGGGTGTGAGGGGTAATGGTGGTGGTTGTTTGGGTGTGAGGGAAAATGGTGGTGGTTGTTTGGGTGTGGGGGAAAATGGTGGTGGTTGTTGTAGATAAATGACTAGTTGTAGTCGTTTTTGTTCTAGTGGTTGTAGTGGTTGTAGTAGTAGTAGTGGTTGTAGTGGTTGTAATAGTAGTAGTGGTTGTATTGGTTCTAGTAGTAGTAGTGGTTGTAGTGGTTTTAGTAGTAGTAGTGGTTGTAGTTATAGTAGTAGTAGTAGTGGTTGTATTGGTTGTAGTAGTAATGCTTGTATTGGTTGTAGTAGTAGTAATGGTTGTATTGGTTGTAGTAGTAGTAGTGGTTGTAGTGGTTGTAGTAGTAGTAATGGTTGTAGTGGTTGTAGTAGTAGTAGTGGTTGTAGTGGTTGTAGTAGTAGTAATGTTTGTAATGTTTGTAGTAGTAGTAATGGTTGTAGTGGTTGTAGTAGTAGTAGTGGTTGTAGTGGTTGTAGTAGTAGTAATGGTTGTAGTGGTTGTAGTAGTAGTAGTGGTTGTAGTGGTTGTATTAGTAGTAATGTTTGTATTGTTTGTAGTAGTAGTAATGGTTGTAGTGGTTGTAGTAGTAGTAGTGGTTGTAGTGGTTGTAATAGTAGTAGTGGTTGTATTGATTGTAGTAGTAGTAGTGGTTGTAGTTATAGTAGTAGTAGTAGTAGTGGTTGTATTGGTTGTAGTAGTAATGCTTGTATTGGTTGTAGTAGTAGTAATGGTTGTATTGGTTGTAGTAGTAGTAGTGGTTGTAGTGGTTGTAGTAGTAGTAATGGTTGTAGTGGTTGTAGTAGTAGTAGTGGTTGTAGTGGTTGTAGTAGTAGTAGTGGTTGTAGTGGTTGTAGTAGTAGTAGTAGTAGTAGTAGTAGTAGTAGTAGTAGTAGTAGTAGTAGTAGTGGTTGTAGTGGTTGTAGTAGTAGTAGTAGTAGTAGTAGTAGTAATGGTTGTAGTGGTTGTAGTAGTGGTTGTAGTGGTGCAATGGGGAGGCTCCTTGCAGAACTCACCCTTTCGTCCAACACTCTGCTGATGTGATTGAGACCCTCTTGTGTTGTTGCAGCGTTGTTGTCGTCAATGTTGTCGTTTTTGTTGTTTTTGAGGCACAGTTGTTGTTCTTGTAGTCGATGTAAGATGTCTCTGGAAGACTTGATGATCTGATGATCAATAAAGTACTGCATGAATTCAAAAGTACACACACACTCAAACATTCTTAGAAGCTACACAAGCTTATGAGACACAAACGGACCACTATTAGAAGCTACACAAGCTTATGAGACACAAACGGACCACTATTAGAAGCTACACAAGCTTATGAGACACAAACGGACCACTTCGATGTTCTGGAAGAGACGTTGTTTATTTCCGAGGTAAGAGGAGGGCAAGGAGGAAGAAGAAGAAGAGGGTGGAGAGATGGAAGAGGGGAAGGAAGAAGAAGAGGGTGGAAAGATGGAGGAGGGGAATGAAGAAGAAGAGGGTGGAAAGATGGAGGAGGGGAAGAAGGAGGAAGAGGAGGAGGACGGGAAGGGCACGATGAAGGCCTGCACCGCCTCCTCCCCAGTGCTGCAGAAGGAGTCGAAGAGGTGGTGGAGTTGTTGCATCGTCGAGTGGACGTCTGTTGTTGTTGTTGAGGCTGTTGATAATGTTGTTGTTGTTGTTGATGTTGATAATGATGTATTTGTTGTTGTTGATGTTGATAATGATGTATTTGTTGTTGTTGATGTTGATAATGATGTATTTGTTGTTGTTGTTGTCAGTGTAGTGTTGATGTTGCTGCATACATCCTCCTCATCAGTCAATTCTTGTGTATTATTATTATTATTATTGTTATTATTATTTTTGTTGTTGTTATTGTTGTTGTTGTTGTTGTTGTTGTTGTTGTTGTTGATATGATTGTTCTTGTTTGTTGTTTTTGACTTGGTGCCCATCCTGGGCAGACAGCCTCCCCTCCTGAGACTTGCGTCACAGACAACAACACTGCCGTTTTTGAGGCTATTATTGTTTTTGTTATAGTTGCCGTTGTTGTTGCTGTTGTTGTTATATTTATTGTTGTTGTTGTTTTTATTTTGTTGGCTTTCGTTTGTCAGAACTGCCAATGCTTTGCGGCCACTGTGCAATCTGTTCTTCGCCTTGCCAGCACTACTACTATCAGCACCGCCACTACTACCATCAGCACCACCACTACTACCCTCAGCACCACCACTACTACCATCAGCACCACCACTACTACCATCAGCACCACCACTACTACCCTCAGCACCACCACTACTACCATCAGCACCACCACTACTACCATCAGCACCACAACTAACAATAAAAGTATTTTTATAAATAATTTTATTATTAATCTTCTTGCCAAGATCATCATCATCACAGCCACCACATAAAGATGAAGAGAAGGAGGAGGAGGAGGAGGACTCAAGGTAACTGCTCCAGTCGTCCATAGTAGTAGTAGTGTTGGAGGTGGTGGTAGTAGTAGTTGCAGAGTCGTCGAACATCACAGCTGAGTCGTAGTTGAATGGAAGGTGGTCTTTGTGTGGTAGTTGTTGTAGTTGTTGCTTTGGTGAATGCTTGTGTAGTTGTTGTAGCTGTAGCTGTGTTGGAGGTAGTTGTGGTTGTTTCTGGGGTCGGTACACTTCCATCTTCAGAGTGTTTCCAGATTTTCTGAGGCGTCATTACTCGAAGTGAGGTTCAAGGTGAAGTTCACTTTTATCCACCAGGCAAACCTGCTTCTAACACCCACTTCACCATTCACACCACGCGAACCACACCATCTACACCCAATTATCCACATACGTTCATTCATAACCCACCATTCTATCTTCATCCACACCAACCACACTCACCTCACCAACCACACTCACCTCACCAACCACACTCACCTCACCAACCACACTCATCTCACCAACCACACTCACCTCACCAACCACACTCACCTCACCAACCACACTCACCTCACCAACCACACTCACCTCACCAACCACACTCACCTCACCAACCACACTCACCTCACCAACCACACTTACCTCACCAACCACACTCACCTCACCAACCACACTTACCTCACCAACCACACTCACCTCACCATCTGGGCCACACTGCCAGCTGTCGACCTGGACACCAAGCCTCCATCCACCTTCAACACCCAGTCCCCCTCCACCAAGCCACCAAGATCTGCTGCTGAACCTGATAATGATAATGAGAGTGAGGTGAGGAGAGGATGGGATGGAAAATGAAGAGATGAAGGAAATAAAGAGAGAGAGGGTGGGTTAGAGAGAGGCTTGACACACACACAGCGTTTCACATGTGCTATCAGTTTGCTTCCACAATGGTAATAGGCATGACATTAATAACTTATTATTCCTATCGCCTATTATGCTAATAAGTTTTATTTTTTTATTTTCCCTATTATTATTATTATTGTTATTGTTTGTATTCCATTTGTTTTGACTTTTGTCTCCTATTGAGACGTGGACAGTTTCATAAATCACAGTGGAGTCCTGTGAGAGTCTCAGAGACTGATCCTATACTCATTTGGTAGTAGTAGTAGTAGTAGTAGTAGTAGTAGTAGTAGTAGTAGTAGTAGTAGTAGTAGTAGTAGTAGTAGTAGTTGTGGTAGTAGTAGTAGTAGTAGTAGTAGTAGTAGTAGTAGTAGTAGTAGTAGTAGTAGTAGTAGTAGTAGTAGTAGTAGTAGTAGTAGTAGTAGTGATAGCAGTAGTAGTAGTAGTAGTAGTAGTAGAAGTAGTAGTAGTAGTAGTAGTAGTAGTAGTAGTAGTAGTAGTAGTAGTAGTAGTAGTAGTGATAGTAGTAGTAGTAGTAATAGTGATAGTAGTAGTAGTAGTAGTAGTAGTAGTAGTAGTAGCAGTAGTAGCAGAAGTAGAAGCAGTAGTGGTAGAAGTAGAAGCAGTAGTAGTAGTAGTAGTAGTAGTAGTAGTTTTGACGGTTATGAATTACTTTATCAACTGCTTCCATCACAATTGGGGGTTTAATCTCTCTAATGTCACAATAACTCATTGTTGTTGTCTTTGAGAAGTAACTAATAAGACAAGGCGATGATGATGATGATGCTGGTGGCGATGATGATGATGATGCTGGTGGCGATGATGATGATGATGCTGGTGGTGATGATGATGCTGGTGGTGATGGTGATGGTGATGCTGGTGGTGATGGTGATGATGATGCTGGTGGTGATGGTGATGGTGATGCTGGTGGTGATGATGATGATGATGCTGGTGGAGATGATGATGATGATGCTGGTGGTGATGGTGATGATGATGCTGGTGGTGATGATGATGCTGGTGGTGATGGTGATGGTGATGCTGGTGGTGATGGTGATGATGATGCTGGTGGTGATGGTGATGGTGATGCTGGTGGTGATGGTGATGATGATGCTGGTGGTGATGGTGATGATGATGCTGGTGGTGATGGTGATGATGATGCTGGTGGTGATGATGATGGTGATGCTGGTGGTGATGGTGATGATGATGCTGGTGGTGATGGTGATGATGATGCTGGTGGTGATGATGATGGTGATGCTGGTGGTGATGGTGATGATGATGCTGGTGGTGATGGTGATGGTGATGCTGGTGGTGATGGTGATGATGATGCTGGTGGTGATAGTGATGGTGATGGTGATAGAGATGATGGTGTTGATGATAGTGATGATGGTGGTGAGAGGGGTGCCTGCAGCATTCTTCCAATCACTTCAAAGAAAGCTTCATCGTCCATTAGATTCACCCTTGATCATCATCATTGCTCCATTAGACACGCCTTTCATCATCATCATCATCATTGGTTTTGCTTCAGTGATGATGAAATGGGCTGTGGAGGATGATGCTGAGGAGGAAGAAACATATTTATAAAGTTAGTTGCGGCTGGT
>OX030970.1:439637-444637 GCA_943735955.1 Piscicola geometra | reverse complement strand
TATTTGTAAATAAATTTTAAATTGTTTGAATATAAAAACAACTAACCCGTGCTGAGCAATGAAGAAGCGAGAAGTTAATGTTGGAAGCGTCTGCATGTAACCACTCAACAATGTAAGATAAACTGTTATTGCTAGCTCACTTTGTTTACATTAAAGGTTTTCTCCTCTCATCATCATCATCATCATCATCATCACCACCATCTTCATCATCATCATCATCATCACCATCATCATCAACATCATCATCATCATCATCGAACGGTAAGACGCCTCCTTTCTCGTATAGCACCCACCTGACCACTCTTCCCTCACGCACACAACACATCCATAACAGCTCCTCACATCCACAACAACACCACCTCACATCCACAACAACACCACCTCACATCCACAACAACACCACCTCCCATCCACAACAACACCACCTCACATCCACAACAACACCACCTCACATCCACAACAACATCACCTCACATCCACAACAACACCACCTCACATCCACAACAACACCACCCAACATCCACAACAACACCACCTCACATCCACAACAACACCACCTCACATCCACAACAACACCACCTCACATCCACAACAACACCACCATCCACAACAACACCACCTCACATCCACAACAACACTACCCAACATCCACAATAACAACGGATACAAGGGTTCTTTGATCTGTGATGGAATGCAGGTGGGGTGGATGAGGTGGATGAGATGGGTGGATGAGGTGGGTGAGATGGATGAGACGGGTGGGTGAGGTGGATGAGATGGATGAGATGGGTGGATGAAAGGAGGATGGAAAGGTAAAGTATCTGAATTTAATAAGATGTGTAAAGGTGGTGATGATGATAGTGATGGTGAGGGTGGTAGTGGTGGTGTTGATAACGGTAATGGTGGTGATGGTAATGATGTTGTTCATTGTAATGATAGTGATGACGATGACGGTTATGATGGCTGTCATTTGATATTGATTTTGGTTGCAATCATGGGATTATGGTGAAGGGGATGGTGGTGGTGGGTGCATGGAGGGAGGACAGGTGCTGTGAGGGGAGGGGTGGTACTGATGATGATGATACTGATGAGAAGATTGCTAGAGAGAAAATGAGGGTTGGACCAAAACACTGTGATGAAAGGATGGATGGATGGATGGGTGGGTGGGTGGGTGGATGGATGGATGGATGGATGGATGGATGGATGGATGGATGGATGGATGGATGGATGGATGGATGGATGGATGGATGGATGGATGGATGGATGGATGGATGGATGGATGGATGGATGGATGAATGGATTGATGGATGGATGGATGGATGGATGGATGGATGGATGGATTGATGGATGGATGATGGATGGATGGATGGAGGAGGCAAATGCAAGCCTCAAAGCACCGCTGAGAGATGATCTTACAGATAAGCCTGATCAAGCACCACAAAGAACAATGTCAATAACAACAAACGGTTGTATGGGGATAAGGCCAATAATAATAGAAGGACTAGGAACAATAGAGAGACATTAGGCAAGTCACATCGCTTCAAAGAGGTTACCCCCATCATCATCATCACCATCATCATCATCATCATTACCATCATCATTATCATCGTCACCTTCATCATCATCGTCATCATTACCATCATCATCAAAATTATCATCATCGTCATCATCGTCACCTTCATCATCATCGTCATCATCATCATCGTCATCTTCGTTTGCTTTTAACCCATTAACGCATACTGTCCTTTTTTAAGGACAGCAATAAAAAGTTTTTTTTATAATAGTTATCTTGATTATATTTATTATCTTTGCAACTAATCCTGTTCTATATAAACTGAAGTCTTTGTTTAAAAAAATTTTGGTGATTTGAAATTGATAGATTGTTTCGATATTCTGATTTTTCGAGGCGATAACTAAATTTTTTGTGTTTTTGTCATGGCTCATGAAAAAAAATTATTTATAATTTTATTTAATGTCTACCATTCATAATTTATAACATTATTTTATTGTTATTCATTCTTATATCTTATTTTAAAATAAATTTCATTTTACATGTAATATTATTTCCAAAAACTGTGTTTTATTGAGTGTCCTTTTTTAAGGACGCTATGCAGTAATACTGATGGTAAAAACAATTATTTTCAGATTCGCTCTTCATGAAGTCATTAGTATTTTGGAAGATGACAATGATTTCTTTTCAGCAGATATAGACATTATTCCTCCTACTGACCCAAACTGCTCTGATGAGGATAGTGGACCCGAAGATGGTGAAGGTACCCTAGATAATTTATCAAGAAACCAGCTAAATGCAGAAGCAGAAATAGTAATTTCCAAAATTGGGGAAGAGAAAACCACTATAAGTAGAGAAGAAACTGCTGTAAAAAGGCCAGCTAAAAAAAAGTAAAATTGATCGGAGATGGACCAAAAAAGACATTACTACTGGATTATTGGCAGATAATAGTTCAGAGAACAAACCAAATTTAGAAAACATGTCTCCTCTCACATTGGTTAATTTATTTTTGGATGTACCAGTCATCAAGCTAATAACAGACATGTCAAATTTATATGACAGCCAAAAACTAAAACAGCTGAATGCTACTGAAAATGAATATAGAGTGGTGCTGGCTTTACTCATGCTTTCAGGTTATGTTCCTTTGGCCAACCGCAGGATGTACTGGGAACAGAGCGACGATGTACACAATCTAGCTGTAAGACTGTCAACAGATTTGAAGAGTTATTAAGATATTTGCATTGCAATGACAACGAGAAAATTAATAAGTTAGACAAGATGGCCAAAGTGCGTCCATTATTTGATGCTATGAATGAAAGATTTCTCAAATTTTGGCCCAAAGAATGTCATTTGGCGATTGATGAATCAATGGTTCCATATTATGGAAGGCATTCATCAAAACAGTTTATCAGAGGAAAACCCATAAGGTTTGGATATAAAGTTTGGTGCCTAAATAATAGGCTTGGGTATTTGGTAAACTGTTACCCGTATCAAGGAGCCTCGGAAGAGTTCAATAGCGAATTAGGACTTGGTGGATCAGTGGTATCTAAACTAATAAAATGCTTACCAAAAGACACTCCATGTTATACTGAAATATTTATAATTTTTTCATATGGTTTCAAACAGATCAAAAAAGAAAAAAAAGAATCCATGAATTTAGCTAAAAGCGTGTTGCAGATGTCCGATACGATGGAAAAGATCATTTTATTGGTAAAATTGAAGATGGCCAAAAAATAATGCAAGCAATGTGGAAAGAAAGTGGAAAAGAAATGCCTTGAATGTAATGTAGCTTTACATTTGGAGTGCTTCAGCATCTACCATGAATCGTGATTACCGTCAGTAGCAATGCATAGTGTCCTTTTTAAAGGACATTTTTTATTTTCATTATAACTTTTTTTGTATAAAATATTTCAGACTAATTTTTTGATTTTATTTTTTAGAATCAGTTTTTCAATAAAATGTAAAAAAATTAATTAATTCCTTTGAGTCATGCGTTAATGGGTTAAATCAACTGAAGACTTTTTCATATTCATTTAAATCCAGTACAAGTCAGACACTCATCGACTGTTCGACAATTCATGATGATGATGCTGATTGTGATGATGCTGGTTGTGATGATGATGCTAGTGGTGTTGATGATGATGCTAGTGGTGTTGATGATGGTGCTAGAGGTGTTGATGATGATGCCTTTAATACTTGGGTGGCTAGTGCAACGGTTAAACGCCTCTTGAACAACCCTTCGGAGATGCACGTGATTAAGAAAACAATGAAAGCATGCTTTGAGAAATATCCCAACAAAATTAATAATTCAAATAGTTTAATTATTGATAAAACATTTAAATAATAATTCAAATAGTTTAATTATTTATAAAAAATTTAAATAATAATGTTTCTGTTGTACATAATTTGAACGAATAACTGAAGGATACTTGCAAACAAGTGAGATCGAGTCAAAAGAAAGTCTGCCACCTAGCGAGTGAATTGTATTTATGAAATAATGTTTATCCTTTAAATTCAGCGTGGAATGTGTCTTGAGAGTGAACAACAACTCAAACAATAACAATAACAACAATAATAACAACTTAGTGTGGCGCTAATGCAAGCAGAAAGGAAGCCTTTAGACCTAAATGAAGGATGGTCCAAAGTAATTGCAGAAACAAGTTGATGAGGAGGTATGAGAGGTGTTCATCTAGAAGAAAATAACGCAAGTCATTCAGTGCAAACAACAGCGTTAACTAATACTTGTTCTTGATGGTGGAATGCAGTTTGTGGTGAACAGACTTGAAGAACTAGCGTAAAACTCTTGCAACGAACGAGGCTCGTGGCGAAAGTTCGATTGAAAGTTGTCGACATCGTGTTCTATCAAAATATACAAGAGTGCTTCGCTTTGCAAGTTGTGAGTTCCATAAAAACACCCCTCCCTCTTGACCTTTCACTCCTCACTCAACTCATCCCTCCACCTCTTCAACCACTCCCTTCA
Organism: Piscicola geometra; assembly: GCA_943735955.1. Lineage (NCBI taxonomy): Eukaryota > Metazoa > Annelida > Clitellata > Hirudinida > Piscicolidae > Piscicola > Piscicola geometra. Next base: position 440,150 of record OX030970.1, on the reverse strand, counting down.
CCTCCCCCACCTCCTCAACCATTCCCTTCACCTCCTCCACATCATCAACCATTGTTTCATGACGTCATCAAGTGGAGGAGGGCTTGGAGGAGAGGAGGGGAGCAAGCAGCCTCTTCTCACCACCACCACCTACAGCAGCAGCAGCAACAGCCTCCTGCACCTGCAAGGAATCGAGGCCACGGCAGCAGAAGCAGGAGGGGGAGGGGAGGCTCATCCTGTGGCAGCCTTGGCAAGGAAGAGGTGTTGTTGTTGTTGTTGTTGTTGTGGAGTGGAAGGGAAGGAGGACTGGGAAGGTTTGCGTGTTGTTATTGTTGTTGTCTCTGTCGTTGTCGTTGTTGTTGTTGTTGTTGGAAAGTGAGTTGGGTTGTTGTGTGTTGTTGTTTCTCTTGTTGCTCACCCTCCCGTACAGGCCCTCGTCTGGTGTTGTTTGTTGTTGGTGCTTCGATAGGAGTTGTTGTTGTTGTTGTGGTTGTTGTTGTGGAGTTGCAGTAATGAGTTGAGGCTTGTTGGAAG
>OX030970.1:432137-434637 GCA_943735955.1 Piscicola geometra | reverse complement strand
TCCCTCCTGAACCACACCTCAGATGACGTATGAAGGAGGTGGTCACTGCAGCCCACGGCTGTGGGCGTGTGTGTGTGTGTGCTTGTGTGTTTGTGTGTCTGTGTGTGTGTGTCTGTGTGTGTGTTTGTGTGTGTGTGTGAAAATGGTTTCACAATATTCGCAAAAATGTTATTTTCCGATAAACCTATTTATTTGAGAAAAAGTTGGTATCATCATCATCACCAGCATCTTCATTGTCATCGTAAAGGTCAATATTAAGGTCATCAACATTATCCTCATCATTATCATCATCATCGTCATCATCGATATCATCACCACCACCACCACCATCATCTTCATCATCAGCATCATCAGCATCGATATCATCATCATCATCACAATCGTCATCGTCATCATCGTCATCATCATCGTCATCATCATCATTATCACCACCACCATCACAGTCATCATCATCATGAACACCATCGTTGGGCTGCAGGGCTGGTGGATGTTGTGGACATGATTTGTTTGAGACAAGGAAGAAACTGAAGCCTTTATATCTGAGACTGTCTCCCGAGGGTGTGTGTGTGTGTGTATGTGTGTGTGTGTGTGTGTGTGTGTGTGTGTGTGTGTGTGTGTGTGTGTGTGTGTGTGTGTGTGTGTGTGTGTGTGTGTGTGTGTGTGTGTGTGTGTGTGTGTGTGTGTGTGTGTGTGTGTGTGTGTGTGTGTGTGTGTGTGTGTGTGTGTGTGTGTGTGTGTGTGTGTGTGTGTGTGTGTGTGTGTGTGTGTGTGTGTGTGTGTGTGTGTGTGTGTGTGTGTGTGTGTGTGTGTGTGTGTGTGTGTGTGTGTGTGTGTGTGTGTGTGTGTGTGTGTGTGTGTGTGTGTGTGTGTGTGTGTGTGTGTGTGTGTGTGTGTGTGTGTGTGTGTGTGTGTGTGTGTGTGTGTGTGTGTGTGTGTGTGTGTGTGTGTGTGTGTGTGTGTGTGTGTGTGTGTGTGTGTGTATTTGTATGCATGAATGTGCACATGTGTGTGTGTGTGTTTTTCCGCTTCCATCTTTATAGGTCATCGATGGAACCACGATGTTTGCACAGTCACTAAAAAAAGGAACAAATGCATCATCATCATCAGCATCATAATAATCATCATCATCAGCATCATAATAATCATCATCATCAGCATCATAATAATCATCATCATCAGCATCATAATAATCATCATCATCAGCATCATAATAATCATCATCATCAGCATCATAATAATCATCATCATCAGCATCATAATAATCATCATCATCAGCATCATAATAATCATCATCATCAGCATCATAATAATCATCACCATTAGTATCGTCCTCATCATCATCATCAGCATCATAATAATCATCATCATCAGCATCATAATAATCATCATCATCAGCATCATAATAATCATCATCATCAGCATCATAATAATCATCATCATCAGCATCATAATAATCATCACCATTAGTATCGTCCTCATCATCATCATCAGCATCATAATAATCATCATCATCAGCATCATAATAATCATCATCATCAGCATCATAATAATCATCATCATTAGTATCGTCCTCATCATCATCATCATCATCATTATCATATTCAGCTTATCAAAGCAGACCACATCTTTGTGCCACACCACACCACCACACCACACCACACCACACAACACCACACCACACCACACTATCACACCACACCACACTACACCACACCACACCACTTCATCTACCACATCACTGCACACACTACTGCACATATCACACCTCACCACACCACATGACACACCAAACCACATGAGAGCACACACACCACACTGCAAACCACATGAGAGCACACATAAGAGCACACCAAACCACGTGAGAGCACACATAAGAGCACACCAAACCACATAAAAGCACACATAAGAGCACACCAAACCACGTGAGAGCACACATAAGAGCACACAAAACCACATGAGAGCACACATAAGAGCACACCAAACCACATGAGAGCACACATAAGAGCACACCAAACCACGTGAGAGCACACATAAGAGCACACCAAACCACATGAAAGCACACATAAGAGCACACCAAACCACGTGAGAGCACACATAAGAGCACACCAAACCACATGAGAGCACACACGAGAGCACACCAAACCACGTGAGAGCACACATAAGAGCACACCAAACCACATGAGAGCACACATAAGAGCACACCAAACCACATGAGAGCACACATAAGAGCACACCAAACCACATGAGAGCACACATAAGAGCACACCAAACCACATGAGAGCACACATAAGAGCACACCAAACCACATGAGAGCACACACAACAGCACACCAAACCACATGAGAGCACACATAAGAGCACACCAAACCACATGAGAGCACACATAAGAGCACACCAAACCACATGAGAGCACACATAAGAGCACAGGCAAACCACATGAGAGCACACATAAGAGCACAAGCAAAGACATCAAAGAGTCGCCAAGCCTCGTTCTGACACTC
>OX030970.1:389637-422137 GCA_943735955.1 Piscicola geometra | reverse complement strand
TGATGATGATAATGATGCTGTAGCTGAAACTGAAAGTGCTGATGATAATGATGCTGTAGATGATGATGATGAAGACGATGACGATGACGACAATTATCGTGATATACAATCTACTTCTAAGCGGCTCTTATGGCTGTGTGCTTGTATGTGTGCTTGTATGTGTGTGTGTGTGTGTAATTTTGTATGCATGTGTGTGCGTGCATATACATGTGTGTGCATGTGTGCATGAATGTGTGCATGCGTGAGTTTTGTGGCAACGAGGGCTTGAGAGGCTTGTTGATAGAATCTCTTTGAAAATGAAAAGATGATGGAGAGAAGGTGGAGGAGTGAGTCAAGAGTGAGTGGGAGGTGGATGAGTGAAAAGTGAAAGAGTGAAAGAAGGATAGAGGAGTGATTGGAGGATAGAGGAGTGAGTGAAGAGTGAAGGAGTAAGCAGAAGGTGGGGATGCAAAAAGGTATAAAATACATTTTCGACTCGTATTAAGATTTAGAGAGCTGAAACAAGCTTTCAAATTGGAGTCACGTGGTGAAGGAGGCGCCAAGTGGAAGTAGTAAGTAGTAGTAGTAGTAGTAGTAGTAGTAGTAGTAGTAGTAGTAGTAGTAGTAGTAGTAGTAGTAGTAGTAGTAGTAGTAGTAGTAGTAGTAGTAGTAGTAGTAGTAGTAGTAGTAGTAGTAGTAGTAGTAGTAGTAGTAGTAGTAGTAGTTGTAGTAGTAGTAGTAGTAGTAGTAGTAGTAGTAGTAGTAGTAGTAGTAATAGTAGTAGTAGTAGTAGTAGTAGTAGTAGTAGTAGTAGTAGTAGTAGTAGTAGTAGTAGTAGTAGTAGTAGTAGTAGTAGTAGTAGTAGTAGTAGTAGTAGTAGTAGTAGTAGTAGTAGTAGTAGTAGTAGTAGTAGTAGTAGTAGTAGTAGTAGTAGTAGTAGTAGTAGTAGTAGTAGTAGTAGTGGTAGTAGTAGTAGTAGTAGTAGAAGTAGTAGTAGTAGTAGAAGTAGTAGTAGTAGTAGTAGTAGTAGTAGTAGTAGTAGTAGTAGTAGTAGTAGTAGTAGTAGTAGTAGTAGTAGTAGTAGTAGTAGTAGTAGTAGTAGTAGTAGTAGTGGTTGTAGTAGTAGTAGTAGTAGTAGTAGTGGTGGAAGTAGTAGTAGTAGTAATAGTAGTAGTAGTAGTAGTAGTAGTAGTAGTAGTAGTAGTAGTAGTAGTAGTAGTAGTAGTAGTAGTAGTAGTGGTTGTAGTAGTAGTAGTAGTAGTAGTAGTAGTAGTAGTAGTAGTAGTAGTAGTAGTAGTAGTAGTAGTAGTGGTAGTAGTAGTAGTAGTAGTAGTAGTAGTAGTAGTAGTAGTAGTAGTAGTAGTAGTAGTAGTAGTAGTAGTAGTAGTAGTGGAAGTAGTAGTAGTAATTAAGTTTTAATGAAGGCACTCATGAAGGTAGCAATGAGATTGTCATTTGAGCAGGCATCAAAGCCATCAACCCTTCGCTCATTCTTCTTGTCATCCATCCTTCCATTCATCCATCCATCCATCCATCCATCCATCCATCATTCATCTTTTTATTTATCTCTCCATCCCTCCTTTCTTTATCCTTTCTTCCTCCACCCTTCCTTCCTCCACCCTTCCTTCCTCCACCCCTCCTTCCTCCACCCTTCCTTTCTCCATCCTTCCTTCCTCAATTCTTCCTTCCTTCCCTTCCATATTTTGTTGCATCACCTTCCCGCTTCTCCACCCTCCACGCCGACGCCTTGGCACCTTTCTCAAGAGCCTCCAGCCCGTCCTTCTATCACGCCGTGTGTGTGTGTGTGTGTGTGTGTGTGTGCGTGTGTGTGTTTGTGCGTGTGTGTGTTTGTGCGTGTGTGTGTGTAGCTTGCGCACGTGAAGAATCATCATCATCACCTCAAATCTTTACAGCGCCCATAAGGCTATTAAAGGAAAGAAAAAGATCTTGAAGGGCAACAAAACGTAAATAGAAATCATAAAATTATTATTTTGATTATTGTTATTAATATTGAAATAGTGACAATAGTAATAGTAACAATAGTAAAGTGCCAATAAGAAGGGGCTGGGTAATAGCAGCAGTTTAATATTCCTCGAATAATTGCCACGACAGCCCATTCCTCTCTCACTCCCCTGCACACACTTGTGTGTGCGTGTGTTTGTCTTTGTGTGTGTGCGTGTGTTTGTGTGTGTGTGTATTTGTGTGTGTTTAGATGCATGCACGTGTGGATGGATGAGTGGATGGATAGATGGATGAGTGGATGGATAGATGGATGAGTGGATGGATAGATGGATGAGTGGATGGATAGATGGATGAGTGGATGGATAGATGGATGAGTGGATGGATAGATGGATGAGTGGATGAATAGATGGATGAGTGGATGTATAGATGGATAGATGGGTGAGTGGATGGATAGATGGATGAGTGGATGTATAGATGGATGGATGGGTGAGTGGATGCATAGATGGATGGATGGGTGGATGTATAGATGGATAGATGGGTGAGTGGATGGATAGATGGATGAGTGGATGTATAGATGGATGGATGGGTGAGTGGATGCATAGATGGATGGATGGGTGAGTGGATGCATAGATGGATGGATGGGTGAGTAGATGTATAGATGGATGGATGGGTGGATGGATGTTTAGATGGATGGATGAATGGATAAATGCTCACATAAAGATGGGTGGATGACAAAGAGGAAGAGGAGGGAGAGGATGGAGAAGAGGTAGTGATGCTGATACGTCATGGGTTGCTAATGGTTACAGCCTCCATCGTTTCAATGCTCTGATCAGTTGCTGACATCTGCCGTCCTTGCGTCAGTGAAGGTGTTGTCGTTGTGGCTGTTGTTGAGGCTGTTGTTGAGGCTGTTGTTGAGGCTGTTGTTGAGGCTGTTGTTGAGGCTGTTGTTGAGGCTGTTTTTGTGGCGAGTTGTAAAAAGTTGTTGCTGTTGTCATAAATAAAAAGTGTTGCTGTTGTAACAGTGGAAGTTGTTGTCTCAACGGAGTACTACTTCAACTGTCAAATAATACTAACACAACCTTCAAAACTGCCACAAACTTACTGAAAACTAAACAATAATCATAAAATTGCTTCAAAACTAACAAAATTAAACAATTCTAGCAACAAAAAGTGTTGCAACTTACGCAACAGCTTGTGCAACAACAACTACAACTTTCATTGCAACTGTGTGAGACGCAGGTTTGACACAGCTCCAGGAATTGTGCCCTTCCTTGCTTCCATTACATATATATGTGTGTGTTCGTGTAGGTGTTTGTGCGTGTGCTTGAGTATGTTTGTGTGCGTGTGTGTATGTGTATATCGGTGTATACAGATGACGGTCAGAAGACACAGCAAGCATGCATCCAAACAAACCATCATCATTAGCACTCGACTCACCTGGATTGGAGACTGCGTGCACTGGGCAGTAGGAAAGTGTACAAGAGTGACACGTTGGAGGAATGCAAGCGTTGAGACGGGTTTATGAACTAAGACAGGATCATCATCATCATCATGATGAGATGATGATGATGATGTTTATGAACTAAGACAGGAACACAAGCACGACACGCAACCATCGAGAACTACAAATAGGGGCTTGAATCAAAGAAGTGGAATGCATTACAGCCTGACGCCTGCTACGACAACCGAAAATCTAAAAGCAAAATCATCATAATCATCATGATCACCTTCATCATCATCATCATCATGATCACCTTCATCATCATCATCATCATGATCACCTTCATCATCATCATCATCATGATCACCTTCATCATCATCATCATCATGATCACCTTCATCATCATCATCATCATGATCACCTTCATCATCATAATCATCATGATCACCTTCATCATCATAATCATCATGATCACCTTCATCATCATCATCATCATGATCACCTTCATCATCATCATCATCGTAATCATAATCATCACCATGAAGGTAAGCAACAACTACAACAGAAACAATAGCAAACAACAGAAACAACTAATCGAAAGGAAGGGTGCATGAAGGAGAAGTATTAGTTGTAGTTGTAGTTGTTGGTGCTACTTAGGGATATGCAGGTGCTACAACAACAACACACACACAACAACCATGCACACAACCTTAGAGTCCTCAAGGTGTGTCTTAATGCGTCAACGCATGTGCGTGAAAACTAAAGGATGTGATGCAAATGATTATAGACTTTAGCACTACTACTACTATCACGACCAGCCTACTCCGAGTCACTGATGACGAAATGGTTGATCTTGGATACATCTTCCGCATCATCATCACCACCACCCACTTCATCATCATCTTCATCATCATCTCTCAGCATCTCATTGCAACTTCCGATGTCGTCATCATCATCATCATCACCACCAAGGCCTGGCGTGTGGCTTCTGTCGACCACTGAGGCTGATGCCGTCAACTGCATGGAAAGGTGTCGTCGTCGTCACAACGGCCACTATATAGTAAACTACAGTACATAACAGTACATAACAGTACACTACAGTACACTACAGTACATAACAGTAAACCACAGTACACAACAGTACACTACAGTACACAACAGTAAACCACAGTACACCACAGTACACAACAGTAAACCACAGTACACCACAGTACACTACAGTACACCACAGTACACAACAGTACATAACAGTAAACCACAGTACACAACAGTACACTACAGTACACGACAGTACACTGAAGCTTGAACAGCTGACCCAAGCACACATAACGCCATCACAAAGAAAGCAAAGAAGACTTTACGGCGTGAGCGAGGGGGTTGACTGTGATGTTGAGAGAGCACTCCTCACATCCACCCCCACCCTCCTCCACGTGCACCCTCACCTGCATCGTGGTGGTGATGATGATGATGATGATAGTAGAGTGGTAGTGATGATGATAGTGGTGTTGGTGGTGGTGATGATGATAGTGGTGGTGGTGGTGATGATGACGATGATGAAGTAACATACCGCCTTGGTCTTGGAGGAGAGGATGCGGTAGGCTGCGACGAAGATGACTGTCATCAGGAGGCCACTGCAGACGACCACTGTCGCCAACACACTCAGCGTGCCTGTGTGGTGGTGGTGATGATGATGATGCATATACATATGTACGGTGTTGGTGGTAATGATGATGATGTTGGTGGTAATGATGATGATGTTGTCTGTTTGGTGGCACCAACCAGACTTGGAGTGCTTGGGGGCTGCAGGCGAGTGGACAGAGTGGTGCAGCTTGTTGCTCAACATCATGTCGGCCTCGTGTTGTTCTTGTTGCTCTTGTTGTTGTCCGTCATGGTCCAGGATGTTGATGTTGTTGTTGATGTAGTTTTGGTGCACAACAAACAACTGGATGGAAGGATGGATGGATGGAAGGGTAAGTGGATAGAGGATGAAAAAAATTAGTTAAAGGTAACAACTGAAGCCTACCACAGCGTCAAGATGAGCCGTGATGCTGGCATCCTTGGCAGGAGCAGTGCTGACTGCTGCAGCATCAACGACAGCAGCAGTGACAGCAGGAGCAGCAAGGCAGGAGAGTCTGAAGGACTTGTAGTTGATGTTGGAGGCCTGCTCATGCCGGTAGAGCAGTCGGGAGAGGAAGAGACGCATTGAAGAGACCTTCACTCCTTCATCCACCCTTCCCTCTTCCTTCACTCCTTCATCCACCCTTCCCTCTTCCTTCTCCCTCCTCCCTCCTCCATGCACCACCAGCAGCCCCTTCTGGTCACTCTGAACAGCCAAAGAGAGCTTGGCAGCGAGGGCAGCAGGGAAGAGCAGCTGTTCGACGCCCTGCACCATGCCAGGAAGCACATCCACCCTGCACTCCCTCACTCGCTCCTGGAACTGCCGTGCATTGGTGGTGGTGGTGGTGGTGGTGGCGATGGTGGTGGTGGTGGTGGCGATGGTGGTGGTGGTGGTGGTGGTGGCGATGTTGGTGGTGGTGGTGGTGGTGGCGATGGTGGTGGTGGTGGTGGCGATGGTGGTGGTGGTGGCATATTGATGGACGATGATGGAGGATGATGGAGGATGGAGGATGGAGGATGGTGCATGGCATGCATTTTCACACTTAACCCACTTCAGGACCGAGGTTGAAAGAGACAGCCTTGAAGACAGACACCCCCTTCCTCACCTCCCCCTCCCCCTCGTCTCCCCCTGCCCTCCCTTCCAGCCTGAAGCAGCCCTCCCCACACCTCTCCGTCCTTCCCCCTCCCATGCCGTCATCACCATTCGCCATGACGTCATCATCACCATGACGACGCACGATGACGTAGTTGTAGGCGACCTGCCTCCAACTCACCTCCCCCTCACACCTCACCTTCGTCCTCAAAACCACCACACTCCTCTTACTGCTGTTTAATGCTGATGATGATGATGGCAATGATGATGATGGCAATGATGATGATGATGATGATGATGATGATGATGATGATGATGATGATGATGGCAATGATGATGATGATGATGATGCTGATGATGATTTCTTGCTGCTGCTGCTGGAGACCGCCTTGATGTAGCCCACCTGGTGTGGAAGTGGTGTGTGTGAAAACACACACACACACACACACACACACACACACACACACACACACACACACACACACACACACACACACACACACACACACACACACACACACACACACACACACAACACACACACACACACACACACACACACACACACACACACACACACACACACACACACACACACACACACACACCTTCTGCAGCAGGTGCAGCACTGATGACACACTCCTTCCGTTGACGCTCAACTCACTCATCTCACTGTTCATCGAGATGCTCTGTGTGGATGTCATCATCATCATCACCACCCTCATCATCATCATCACCATCATCATCATCATCATCATCATGACTCACCACTCCAGACTCCATTTCATTGATGGAATGGAAGTCAAGTCTCTCATGGCAGTTGGTCAAGCACCTGAGCATCATCATCATCATCATCATCATCATCATCATCATCACCATCATCATCATCATCAACATCATCATCACCACCACCAGCACCTGAAGACATCTTGAGTGATGGAGGCGTCTCTGGAGACGACCAAGCCAGCCAGCCTGCCCTTCAAGAAGTCTCCATACCTGCCTGTCGACCCTGCAGTGCCAGGTGGTGGTGGTGCTGATGATGATGATGAACTTTTTAGTGGTTTGGTGGTGCTGATGATGATGATGGTTGCAATGAGTGGTGGTTTTGATGATGATTTTGGTCGAAGTCCTGAAAGTATTAGGGGCAATAGCATAATAGCAGTAGTGGTGGTAGCCACCACAACAAGCACAACCACCACACCACAAGCACAACCACCACACCACAAGCACAGCCACCACACCACAAGCACACCCACCACACCACAAGCACAACCACCACACCACAAGCACAGCCACCACACCACAAGCACAACCACCACACCACAACAAGCACAGCCACCACACCACAAGCACAACCACCACACCACAAGCACAACCACCACACCACAAGCACAGCCACCACACCACCACAAGCACAACCACCACACCACAAGCACAACCACACCACAAGCACAACCACCACACCACCACAAGCACAACCACCACACCACAAGCACAACCACACCACCACAAGCACAACCACCACACCACAAGCACATCCACCACACCACAAGCACAACCACCACACCACAAGCACAACCACCACACCACCACAAGCACAACCACCACACCACAAGCACAACCACCACACCACAAGCCCAACCACCACACCACAAGCACAACCACCACACCACCACAAGCACAACCACCACACCACCACAAGCACAACCACCACACCACCACAAGCACAACCACCACCACCACAAGCACAGCCACCACACCACCACAAGCACAACCACACCACCTCAACCACACCACCACAAGCACAACCACCACACCACCACAAGCACAACCACCACACCACACCACAAGCACCTTTCCAGCAGGCGCCCACACTGAGGAGGACGTCTTGCACCCTGCTAGAGTGGTGGATGCCTCTGTCGTCGATGACCACCGGGTTCTTGTGGCTCGCAAGGAAGAGGTTGCCGTCGACGTAGAGGCTGCTGTGGTGCTCTGTGCTGACGACGGCGTAGTGGTGCCACCTGCCGTCACACACCTCCTCCAGCTTCCAGTGCCACTCGCTGTGCCTGTACTCCTCAGAATCATCATCAACACCACCGCCGTTGCCGTCATGATCATAGTTGCTTTTGTTGGCGCCATTGTCGAAATCCACATTTCTGTCATCATCTTTTATCGGTGCTGATGATGATGATGATGATGGTGATGGTGATGATGATGATGCTTCAAAGCGAGTGAGTAGGACGAGGTGGCAGTGGTGCAGGTACAACGAAACGTGACGTCTGCTCATGCCTGTCGTCATGATTATGATCATTTCAATAATAATAATAATAAACAATAATCATTATTTTTGTTATTTTGGTCTTAATAATAAGAATTCATCACGACCATCATCAAGACCACCTTGGGCGTCAGCACTGCAGAAGACGGCTTGCTTGTCGAAGGCCTTGTCGCCCTCCTGTGTGGTCGCATGTTGCCTTGACAACAACTACAACGACTACAACAGTAACGACTGCAACAACTACAACGACAACAACTACAGCAGCAACTACAACAACAACAACAACAACGACAACAACAACAACAGCAACTACAACAACATCATCTCCTGGTTTTTTTTAAACAGGCCAACTTTTCCTCTCCCGAGGGTGGGGCCTGTCTGAAAAGTCTCAACCTCTCCCTCCACTCCTTTCTATCATGGGCATCAGTGCTGCGTGCCCCCAGGTATTTGAGGTCTTTCTGTACCACCTCTTCCCACGTCTTCTTTGGCCTGCCAGGTCGTTTCGTTCCAGAAACCTCCATTCTTCTAACCTTGTTGATCCATCCAACACCACGTTCCACATGCCCAAACCACCTCATTCTTCTCGTTTGCAGTACAGCACCAATATCCTGGATTCCCATCATTTTTGGAGCTCATCTGAACTGATGAGATCTTTTGATTTGATGTTGCACATCCAACGGATCATGGCCCGGTCGTTGCGTTGAAGGCGGTTGATAGTTTCTGCGGTGACAGCCCAAGTCTCAGATGTAACATTGTACTCCTCACACATGAGGTGTACACACGACTTCTGGTTGGAAGTGGAAGGTGTCTGTTTGTCAGTAGAGGAAGAAGTTGACGAAATTTTCCCCACGCACACTTGCATCGGGTTGTGGCAGCATCCTCACAGCCTCCACCTGCAGACAGCATGTCACCCAAGTAGCAGAATTCAGGAACGACTTCAAGTTTGTCTTCATCAACAAGAACTTCCACAATTGGTCTTCCGTCTACCGGTCGAGCTGTGCCTTGACAACGGGCACACTTGTAATTTGGGTCTGAGCGGAGGGAGCCTTTAATGCCTGAGCATCTCTTGTGCACCCAGGATGAGCAACCGCTGCATAGAATGGAGTTTTTGCCCATTCCTTTAAGGCAGACTGCACATGGGTACTTTCCCGATTTCTTGGTCAGCTCTAGATTCGTACCAGATACTAAAACTTTCGTTTTCCCCATATTAACTTTTAAGCCCTTTTTCTCCATTCCATTCTTCCATATCTTGACCTTAACAAGCAGCTCGTCCAGTGATTCAGCTATGGCTACAAAATCATCTGCGTACAACAGCTCCCATGGACATCCAGTGCGAAACTCTATAGATAACGCTTCTAGCACGATGATGAATAATAGAGGGCTTAGGACCGAACCTTGATGCACCCCGACACCCACTTCGAACTCGTCACTGTAGGCTTCACCAACCCTTACCTTGCTTTTCACCTCCGAATACATAGACTGCACCACTCTCACCAGCCACTCCTCGATACCGAGTTTACGTAATGCCCACCATATCACCTTCCTTCGGACACGGTCAAACGCCTTCTCAAGGTCGACGAAAGCTAAATAGAGTGGTTTGTTGGCAGCCCGGTACTCTTCCTGGATCTGACGGATGATGAACATGGCATCTGTTGTTCCACGCTCTGGCATGAAGCCAAACTGCATCTCGTCAATCTTCACACGGATCCTGATCAGGTCTTCTATCACGCGCTCCAGTACTTTGAGTACTTGCTCTATCAACTTCAAGCCCCTGTAGTTGTTCCTGTCGAAAGCATCTTCTTTCCCCTTGTAGAGGTTCACAATGAAACTCTTTTTCCATTCAATGGGGATCTTCCCTTCTGAGATGATGCACTCAGCAAGATCACGTACTAGGATGGCGCCCTGTAGACCAGCAGACTTGAGCATCTCAGCAACAATGCCGGACGGACCAGCGGCCTTGCCATTACTCATCTTTGCAATGGCTTTCATGATCATTTCTGTGGTGATCGGCACACTTGGTCCTTCAACTGGGTCTTCCACCGGCAGATCCTCAAGGCAACATGGGAGCTCTAGGTTCAGAAGACGCTCATAGTGCTCCTTTCAGGCCTCTTTCTTTGAGTTCTCACTCAATGACATTTCGCCAGCATCATTTCTTACTGGCAGCTCTCCGATTATGTCTTGATTTTCTCGTCGCATCTGTTGAGCGAGACGAAAGACTTCTGCTGTTTTCGGATTGATGGAACTGAGAACTATTTTCTCGCAGCACACCTAGCGATCTGGACAGCTTGTTTGCAGGCACGTTTAGCAGCGTTGTAATCTGAACGGCTGCCACCATCTTTCCATGCCTTGAAACATCTGCGTTTTTCAGCCACGGCACTTTCTACAGACTCATTCCACCACCACGTCTGCTTCTTCCACCGGTGCGTTGAGGTAACGCCACACACCTGCTTCGCTGTATCTAGCAGTTTGTCTTTCAGTGAAAGCCAGAGTTCATCCACTGAATTGGAGCATGTCTTGACTTGTGTGTTGGCCGCGAAAACTTCTTTAAAGTCTGCCTGGGTTGCTGCGTTACGGAGTTTCCACACTTTGATGCTAGGCGCAAACTTTCGCTTAGTTGTCGGTGGCTTATGGTGCTTGAAGTCCGCAACAACCAGTTTATGCTGAGCAGCACATTCCTCATTCTGAAAGACTTTCACATTTGAAACATGCTTTCTGAAAGCTCGTCGGAACAGAATGAAGTCAATCTGGGTTTGGACCGGTCCTGATGGGTAGGTCACCAAGTGGCGAGGCTTCTTCTTGAAGCAAGAGTTTCCGACTAGTAGCTCGTTTGCCACCGCGAACTCCAAGACTCTTTCACCTTCAGTGTTTCGCTCACCTATTGCGTGCCCGCCAAGGACCTCTCTGTAACCACTGGAATCACAGCCAATATGTTCGTTCCAGTCCCCGCATACAAATAGTTCTTCTGTGGTTGGTATGGTGGCGATAGCCGACTGTAGCTTTTGGTAGAAACTGTCTTTTTCTGCCAAACTAAGTCCAGATTGAGGGGCGTATACGCACGCAAAAGCAAATATCGTCTGGCCTATTATCATTCGCATGATGATGACTCGATCTGAGACCCGGTCTACTGTAATTATCTTCTCCCACCACGCTTTTGCAACCATTAAACCAACACCTCCAAAACCTCTTTCGTTCCCTACAACAACAACAACTACAGCAACTACAACAACAGCAACAACTGCAACAACGACAGCAACAACTACAACGACAACGACATCAACAACTACAACAACAGTAACGACTGCAACAACTACAGCAGCAGCAACAGCAACGACAACAACAACAACAACGACAACAACAACAGCAACAACGACAGCAACAACGACAGCAACAACAGCAACAACGACAGCAACAACGACAGCAACAACGACAACAACGAACCCTGAAGAGAGCATCACTAAGACTCCTCTTCAGCCACGTGGAGACCACCAACCGAGAGTTCAATCCACTTTTAGTGCTCAACAGACGGTGCTGATAATAGTCGTCATTTTTGTTGTCGTTGTTGTTGTCGTTGTTGTTAACTTGTTGTTTGTTGTTTGCTTGTTGATGCCTCGAGTGTGGCAGGTTGAAATTGTTGACTTTGTATGCTGTGCTCAGCCCGTCAAAAGCCATGCCATCGTCCCCATCATCATCAACACCATCTGCGTCATCATCATCATCATCATCGTCATTGCTGGTGTTGTTGTTGTTGACTTTATGTATGTTGGAAGGGTGGAGGAGGTCAAAGACGTTGGATTGGAGACCACACAAGTGGTTCCTGAGGACCACTTGGCGCTGCTGCATGCCACACTCCCTCCTCAACTCCTCCACCTCCAACTCCTTCTCCTCTCCCTCTCCTTCTTTCTCTCCATCCCCCTCTCCTTTCCCTTCCTTCTCTCCATCCTCCTCCCCTTCCCTTTCTCCTCCCTTCTTCTTCTTCTTGGGCACCTCAGCCTTTGCAAGCTTCAGATGCACTGACACCTGCGACAACTCGCACTTGAGTGCTTGGCACATCTGGAGACTGCTGTTGTTGTTGTTGATGTTGTTGTTGTTGATGATGTTGTTGTTGATGTTGTTGTTGCTGTTGTTGTTGTTGATGTTGTTGTTGTTGATGTTGTTGTTGATGTTGTTGTTGATGTTGTTGTTTGGTCTCATGAGAAGGATTGGATGTTTGGAAGTGGTGCTCTGTATACTGGGAACCAAGTCTGATGGAAGAATGGAGGGATGGATGGATGAATGGATGGAGGGATGGGTGGATGGATGAATAGAGGGATGGATGGATGGGTGGATGGATGAATGGAGGGATGGGTGGATGAATGAATGGAGGGATGGATGGATGGATGGATGGATGGATGGATGGATGAATGGAAGAATGGGCGGATGGATGAATGGGTGGATGGATGAATGGGTGGATGGGTGGATGGATGGATGGATGGATGGATGGATGGATGGATAGATGAATGGAGAGATGGGTGGATGGATGGATGGATGGGTGGGTGGATGGATGGATGGAGGGATGGATGGGTGGATAGATGAATGGAGAGATGGGTGGATGGATGGATGGATGGGTGGGTGGATGGATGGATGGATGGATGAATGGAGAGATGGGTGGATGGATGGATGGAGGGATGGATGGATGGGTGGATAGATGAATGGAGGGATGGGTGGATGGATGGATGGAGGGATGGATAGATAGAAGACACCTTTCCAGCCAGGCACACACTTGGGTCTTACGAGGATGTTCAGGAAAACCTGAGTGGATGAGAGAGATCTTACAATGGAGAGGGATGCTTCATGGTGAGAGAGTGAGGGATTGAGAGGTATGAAAAGCAACAGCAAAGAACAGAAGCACAAGCAACAAGCAGCATGCAACAAACAACATGCAACAAGCAACAAACTACATGCAACAAACAACATGCAACAAGCAACATGCAACATGCAACATGCAACAAACTACATGCAACAAACAACATGCAACAAGCAACATGCAACATGCAACATGCAACAAACAACATGCAACAAGCAACATGCAACATGCAACATGCAACATGCAACAAACAACATGCAACAAGCAACATGCAACATGCAACATGCAACAAACAACATGCAACAAGCAAAACGCAACAAACAAAAAGCAACATGCAACAAACTACATGCAACAAACAACATGCAACAAACAAAATGCAACAAACAACATGCAACAAACAACATGTAACATGCAACAAACAACATGTAACATGCAACAAAGACCTTGTCAGACTTGAGACCAGCACAGTCGGTGGCCTGCAGCTCGATGATGTAGTTGTGGTGCTTGTGGTAGTCGAGAAGACGTGTGTTCGTCACATGACCTGTGTGTGTGTGTGTGTGTGTGTGTGTGTGTGTGTGTGTGTGTGTGTGTGTGTGTGTGTGTGTGTGTGTGTGTGTTGTTATAGTTGATGTTGTTGTTATAGCTGATAATACAATAATGAAAGTGTGCATGCATGAAAGAAGAGGAGAGGAGAGAAGGAGAGAGGAGAAGGGAGGGAGGTAACCTTGGTGGTCGATGAGAAAGGGCACGTCTGGAGTGGTGATGTCGTAGGCACACACCTTCCCGAACAAGTCACTTGCGTCTGCATCGACAGCCTCCACCACGACCAGGGGCCGCAACCACCTGCCCTCCTCCACCCTCACCACGTACTCACTCTCTTGCCACTGTGGCTTGTGTTCGTTCACGTCGGAGAGGTGGATTGAGAGAGGTCGTCTGTTGAGAGGTGGTGGGAGGTGGTTGAGAAGTGGTGGTGGTGGTGGTGGGAAGTGGTTGAGAGGTAGTGGTGGTTGAGAGGTGGTGGAAAGTGGTGGTGGTGAGAGGTGGTTGAGAGGTTGTGGAGGGTGGTGGTTGAGAGGTTTTGGAGGGTGGTGGTGGTTGAGAGGTTGTGGAGGGTGGTGGTGGTTGTTTGAGGGTGAGAGGTTGTGGAGGGTGGTGGTGGTTGTTTGAGGGTGATAGGAGAGACAGTGGATGAAAAGATTGAGTGTCAAAGAAGGAGTAGAAGTTGAAGCAGAGACACGAAGATGGGCATGCAAACAGGGATCATGCCCACCTGACTGCCTGCACAGTCTGCCCACAGAAGGAAGTCACGAGGGTGAAGTGGTAAGTGGGCACTCCTTCGTAGTCAAGCGAGGCTCCTTCCTTCACCACCACCACTGCCTCCCCTCCATCCCTCATCACCACTTCAAAGGGACCACTACCCTTCACAACCTCCTCCTCCTCCTCCTCATCACTGCTCCTTTTGCCATCATCATCATCACCACTCTGGCTATCACTACCACCACCATCATTGCCAGACAGTCTCAATTGGTAGCTGCAAACTATGTGGATGTTATGGCATCATAGAATCAAGTTTTTCAATAATTTTTATTATTCAATATATTATATTATTATTTTCATTATAGCTGGATATATATTTTACTATTTTTATTACAGTTGGATATATATATTTTTCTACTTGACAACACTTTGTGCTTAAGAGCAATACAATGCAATGAAGTGCAGGCACAAGACACCAACCCTTGTGGAGAGACGAAAGGAGGGTGATGGGTGTGGAGAAGGAAACCTCTGTTCCAGGCCCTGCATCCTCCCTCACCACCCCCTCCAGTTTACCCTCCCCCACCCCCTCCAGCTTACCCTCCCCCACCCCCTCTGTAGTAACATTCAAGTTGAGTTGGTTACTTTGAAATATTTAATGAGACAAACTTAAAAATCAAGTCTTAGCATTTGCAAAGGTGGTTTGAAGGATGAGAAGAGTGGAATAGAGGAGTGGGTGGAGATGAAAGAAGAAGAAGGGTGAAGACAATGAAGAAGGAAGGAGAGGGAGTTGGTGGCAGAATGGAGCTCAGGTGCAACGGGAGATTAGTGAGTCAGCCAACCAACCCACCTGTTGCACTTCGACACTGCACCACCAGCACCAGCACCAGCACCAAGATGATCGTCGAGTAATTGGACTTCATTTGAGTCACTTAGTTGAGTATTTAGTTGCAGAAAGCATCAATTCACCAGCGTTTAAAGAGACGCATCTATAATTAGAGACACTCTATTTATAGTGCCAGTGCCATGCCATTCGTTCATTTTCTAGGTCAAGATATTTAAACTTGGAAGATACAAATTAGGACGTCTGACGTCAAGTTTTATAAATTAATTGAAATGCATAATCAATTCTTGAAACTTTGATTTATTTTTCTTTCCAATTTGAGAGTGAACATGACAATACATTTGTCTGGTCTCATCTCAATGGCCTACCTCTCAAGAGGGTTTATCATTAATATTAAAAAGATCGCTTTCATAACTAATTAACAGGTTTAATTAGCTGCCTTAGAATAATTAAATTAAAATTAATTTGTCCAAATTTATTTTGTCTTTTTGAATACTTTTAAAATAAAATTTAAAATTAATATTTAAATTAAAACAATTTAAGTTAGTTTAATAAAGTGGATAGACGAATATATTATTGATTAATACACTTATTATTTTTCTTTGTATGATAGTAATTTTTTAAAATTACATTTTGATGGTAAAACTAACAACTCCATCCATGGAAAGTGAACTTAAAGACTTTCATTGGTATCATTCTAAAAGTATTTCAATTCTTTATATTTCAAAACCACTTTTTTCTTCTCCATCACCCACCATCCCTCCAACGATCCATCCCTCCCTAACGGTCACATCTTCTGCGCGTCACATGACCACCGAATTGTGATCACGTGATGCGAATATAAACTTGCATCGCCGAGTCGCAAATTTGTTACGCCGGTGCATGCAGGAGAAGGACCGCTTTGAAGATTGTGCATTCCGAATTAGAGGTGGGTGAACGAATGCATTCCTCTTTGAGAATGCATGCTGAACAAGGACGCAATGCGACTTTTCTTTGCTCGCGCACACACATCCACACGACTTTCTGATCTATGCACGCATGTGTCAAGCAGACGCAAGTGTGTATGCTGGACCATTGACAAGTGTGGTAGGAGCAGCTTTTGAGGCTAGTGTCAAGGTCCAGACGGCAGGATGACCAGGGTGAAGAATCCTCAGAAGAGCAAGCAGTCAATGGGTCTCTTCACCCTTATTATTATTTTTTATTATTAATATTTTCGTTATCTTATAGTAAAAAGTAATTAAAAAATATATCATAATATAATTTAAGCCATTATTATTATTATTATTATTTGGTGTTGTATAGTGATTGCATAACTCTGAGCGCATGACTTGTTGCAGAGTTGATAGACGTGGACTCAATCAAGTCAGAGCCGGAAGACTCTCCACCCCATAATGGTGCCACAATATCACATTCTAAAACAATATGTTGATCATTACAAAAATGATTTTCATTAGAATAAAAATAAGATTCACTCATGAAATGATTTGATTGCCATTAAAAGATGACAACATCATAGTCATTCCTCTCTCTTCTCAGGAAACACCAATGCCCCCATCATCATCGCCCCCCAAGCCTCCTTCCTACCCACCTCCATCACTCCAACCTCCATCCGCCACCTATCCAAGACAACAACTTACAACAACAACATCACATTCAACAATACTACAAGCAACAACAGAAGTATCCATAGAGTGGTCAATGCAGGAAACAGAAGTGTGTCTAATGAGAAGCATGCAGCAAGGAAAGAGACGCTCAACCACTCCATGCATCCTCCCTCTTCTTCCTCCTCCTTCTCTCCCTCTCAAATCAGGGTGAGGTACAGCCACCCCTCCAACTCCTCTTCAGTCCGACCTCCTCTTCCTCCTCTTCCTGTCTTGCCACCACCCTCCCCTCCTGGCAGCAGGCAACACAGCATTCTGCAGGTGCTCATCATCACCATCTCATCATCACCATCCTCACCATCATCATCATCCTCACCATCATCATCACCATCATCATCACCATTCTCACCATCATCATCACCATCTCATCATCACCATTTCATCATCACCATCTCATCATCACCATCATCATCACCATCATCATCACCATCATCATCACCATCCTCACCATCATCATCACCATTACCACCATCCTATCAGCCAGTTGAAACACATGGAGCCTTCAGCAGTAGACCACTCACAACTCCCCTAGAGATCATGTTCAGCAGCAGGTGATGATGATGATGATGAAGATGATGATGATGATGATGAAGATGATGATGATGATTACTATCATCATCATGGTAGGACGATAGATGCAGATGGGACAGTGAAGTCAATGGTGGAATTCTTGTGTAACTTCTGCCAATTTAAGGTAGTGATGATGATGATGAGGATGGAGATGTTGATGATGATGATGAGGATGGAGATGTTGATGATGATGATGGTGATGATGATGATGCACAGAGTGCAGATAGAAGTGAGTACAACCAGCACAAGATCTCGCACACCTTTCGCTGCCAACTCTGCTCCTACCTAGCTTACTCCAGGTGATGTGATCATCATCATCATCATTATTCTTTCATCATCATCATCATAATTTTTAATACAATCATAACTATCATCGCTAACAGATTGGATGTGTTGAGGCACAAGAAAAAGAAGCACCCATCATGCCAAGGTGCCAGTGCACACAAACAAGCCTACTCACACATACACACACACACTCACACATACACACACACACTCACACATACGCACACTCACACACACACACACACACACACACATACACATACATACACACAAACATACATACACACACATACACACACACACACACACACACACACACACACAGAGGAGTTGGCAGGATATGTGGAGCTGGATAGACTGCTGCTTGAGCTTCCCACCTCCCTCAACATCCACATCTTCCCTCCTCCTCCTCTCTCCTCCTCTTCCTTTTCTTCTTCAGCATCTCTCCCTCACCTCTCTCCCATCACGAACCCCTCCAGGAACTACCCAATCACCGTCATCAGACCCTTGTCCCCTCTCCTCTCCTCCAACTTCACATCTCTCCCCTCCTCCAACTCCACATCTCTCCCATCCTCCAACTCCACACTACTCCCCTCCTCCAACTCCACATCTCTCCCCTCCTCCAACTCCACATCTCTCCCATCCTTCACCACATCTCTCTCCTTCAACACCACCACTTCTACCTCAGGCATCATCATTCCAAACATGAAAACTATCTGCAACGATACAAAAACTACTTCAAAAACAACTACTATTGATACAACTACTACAACTACTACTTCAAAAACAACTACTATTGATACAACTACTACAACAACTACTACTACTACAGCCACTACTATTACTACTGCAGCAACTACTGCTGCAACAACAACAACAACAACAACAAGACCGGTGAGTGGCAGGCCGAAGAGAGCTGCAGTGATGAACCGAAGGAAGATTGTTGACTTCGACGACGATGACGACGACGTCTACCACACCAACACTCTCAACAACAACAACAACAGCACAAATACTCATCAGATCAGCAGTAGTGAAGAAGACAGTGATGGATGGAGTGAGAGGAGGGGGAAGAGGAAGAGATACAGATGTCATGACAACGTGCACCACAAAAATGCTGACGTCACTAGCAACAACGCCCCCTCAACCACTTCCAGCAGGATCATCCACCCATGGGAACCCTCTTCCACCTCCTCTTATATCACTCATTCTACCACCACCTCTTCTTCCACCACCCTTTTTACCACGACCCCTTCTTCCACACCCACCCCCTCCTCCACCACCCCTTCTTCCAAACTGGTGTTGTGGAGTTGCTTCTACTGCTCCTTCAGCAGCGCCTTCCAGCAGATGACACTCAAGCATGTGCTCACAAGCCACCCCAAACAGCCTGTCCAACTCAAACGCCTTTCTTACTCCTCCACCCCCCTCCCCAACAACCCCTCCACCCCCCTCCTCAACAAACCCTCCACCCACCTTCCCCACAACAACTCTTCCCTTTCACCCCAATTCGCCCTCCCTTCACACAACTCTTCTTCTTCTCCCATCCATCCGCCACAACCACCTCCTTCCTCCTCCTCCTCCTCCTCCAAGCCACCACCACTAGCAGCAGCAGCAGCAGCAGCAGAGGACACCTCGTTCACATGGGGCTGCTACTACTGCAGCAAGCAGTCAGAGGAGCGCAGCCTCATCATCCAGCACCTCAAGCAGATGCACCCCTCCTCCAAACTCGTCGTCACCCGCAGGAAGAGGCTTGCTACTGAGGTCTCCACTGCCACTGTCGCCATGACAACCACTGCCACCATGACAACCACTGCCACCATGACAACCACTGCCACCATGACAACCACTGCCACCAGGACCACTGATCCTATCTCAAGCACTCCTGCTTGCACGCTCCCTGTTTCTCTGACAACCACTCTTGCCACCACAACCACTCCTGCCACCACAACCACTCCTGCCACCACAACCACTCCTGCCACCACAACCACTCTCGCCACCACAACCACTCCTGCCACCACAACCACTCCTGCCACCACAACCACTCCTGCCACCACAACCACTCCTGCCACCACAACCACTCCTGCCACCACAACCACTCCTGCCACCACAACCACTCTTGCTAGCACAGCAACCACTGTCTCCACAACAACTACTGTTCCTATGACAACTACTGCTCATATGACAACAACCGTTGCTATGTCAACCAATGTCACCACGACAAGCACTGCTTCTCTGACAAGCACTGTGGGAGGCACGAATGGGAGGCCTGCTGTGACGTCATTGGTGGCTAGTGTGAGTAAGTTACCTGCAGCTGCCTATGTTGTGATGTCGCATTCTGATGGTGCTGCTGCTGATGGTGGTGGTGGTGGTGGTGGTGGTGAGGGTAAGAAAGAAAATGGAGGTGCTGAGGGTGATGTAGATGAGGATGAGGAGAAGCGAGTAGATGAAGGCGATGGTTATGGTGATGATAATGATGATGATGGAGAGAGAGATGAAGAGGAGAAAGAAAGAGTGAAAGAAGAGAAAGACGACTCTCTTTCCTTGCAGATGGAGTGTCTTCCTGACGATACCGACAACAGCGCTGGCGACAGTAGCATGTCACTATTGGAAGACACTTCCTTCAAAACACCCCTTCCTCACTCAAGATACCAACAACAACAACAACAACAGCATCATCATCAGCAACAACAGCAGCAGCACGGGCAGCAGAAGCAGCAGGGATGGGCGTGTGTGTACTGCAGACATGCCTCGAGCAGCAGGAACAAGATGATGAGTCACGTGCTGAGTCAGCATGCCGACCAGCCCGTCAAGTGGCTCAAGTCGCCAGGTGTGTTCGCGCCTGAGATGATCATGATAATGATGACGATGATGATGATGATAATACAAAGAATATATATTATATTGAAATAATATGATCACATCTACCAAATGTTACAAACCTCCAACCGGCCACCCTACCACAACAGGACAACAACATCAACAACAGGGGCATGACGTCACAATACAACAACATCAACAACAGACGAAGTTGCGAGGGCCGAGGAGTGTGAGGGAGGGGGGGATGTTGAGGGATGGCAACTGGTTGTGGAGTTGTGTCTTGTGCTCTCGAAGACATGTCTCCAAAGGCTTCCTCCTCCTGCATATGAAGGTGCTTGTCGTCGTTGCTGTTGTCGTTGTTGTTGTTGTTGTTGCTGTTGCTGTTGTTGTTGTTGTTGTCGTTGTCGTTGCTGTTGCTGTTGGATGAATAGCTGAAACTGCATGCACCACCAGACAGCGCACTACGACGCGGCAACAACGAGGAAGGAGGCAGGAGGAGGAGGAGGAGGAGGAGACGATGACGTCATCGTGGGCGAGTCATTCACTCCCGCCAGAATCCCCAGGATCGCTCCTGACCTCAGCAACAACAACATCAACAACATGAAGACATGCGTCATGAAGCTGCTGCCGCTGGAGCAGACTCCATCTTGCCTGCTTGACAACTCGTTGCTGAGGACTCTCGACGTTGACGAGTCCTTTGACTGTGACGTGGGCAGGCATCGCAGGTAGCGTGACGTTATTCTGCTTGACCTTTGTCATCTGACCTTTCTTTGATCTTTGCCACTTGACCTTCCATTGACCTTTGACACCTGACCTTCTATTGACCTTTGCCACTTGACCTTCCATTGACCTTTGCCACTTGACCTTCCATTGACCTTTGCCACCTGTCCTTTCATCGACCTTTGCCACTTGACCTTTCATTGGCCTTTGCCACTTGACCTTTGCCACCTGACCTTTCATTGACTTTTGCCACCTGACCTTTCATTGACCTTTGCCACCTGACCTTTCATCGACCTCCATCACTCGCAGGTATGCGTGTGGCAAGTGTGGCTGGCGAGGCTTCCGACCTCACGTGGTGAAGAGGCATTCGATGAGAGAGCATCCGCATCTCCAGGTGCTGCTGCTGCTGCTGCTGCTGCTGCTGTAGCTACAACTGCATACTCCTCTTTGCCACCAACCACACCACACATCATGCCACCTACTACACCACACTTCATTCTATCTACCTACCACACAACATCAACCTCACTGAAGCACAAAACATCAACCACACTGAACCACACAACATCAACCACACTGAACCACACAACATCAACCTCACTGAACCACACAACATCAACCTCACTGAACCACACAACATCAACCTCACTGAACCACACAACATCAACCTCACTGAACCACACAACATCAACCACACTAAACCACACAACATCAACCTCACTGAACCACACAACATCAACCTCACTGAACCACACAACATCAACCTCACTGAACCACACAACATCAACCTCACTGAACCACACAACATCAACCACACTAAACCACACAACATCAACCTCACTGAAGCACACAACATCAACCACACTAAACCACACAACATCAACCACACTGAACCACACAACATCAACCTCACTGAAGCACACAACATCAACCTCACTGAACCACACAACATCAACCTCACTGAAGCACACAACATCAACCTCACTGAACCACACAACATCAACCTCACTGAAGCACACAACATCAACCACACTGAACCACACAACATCAACCACACTGAACCACACAACATCAACCTCACTGAAGCACACAACATCAACCCCACTGAACCACACAACATCAACCTCACTGAACCACACAACATCAACCTCACTGAACCACACAACATCAACCTCACTGAACCACACAACATCAACCTCACTGAAGCACACAACATCAACCTCACTGAACCACACAACATCAACCCCACTGAACCACACAACATCAACCTCACTGAACCACACAACATCAACCTCACTGAACCACACAACATCAACCTCACTGAACCACACAACATCAACTTCACTGAACCACACAACATCAACCACACTGAACCACACAACATCAACCACACTGAACCACACAACATCAACCTCACTGAACCACACAACATCAACCTCACTGAAGCACACAACATCAACCTCACTGAACCACACAACATCAACCTCACTGAACCACACAACATCAACCTCACTGAACCACACAACATCAACCTCACTGAACCACACAACATCAACCTCACTGAACCACACAACATCAACCACACTGAACCACACAACATCAACCACACTGAACCACACAACATCAACCTCACTGAAGCACACAACATCAACCTCACTGAACCACACAACATCAACCACACTGAACCACACAACATCAACCTCACTGAACCACACAACATCAACCTCACTGAACCACACAACATCAACCTCACTGAACCACACAACATCAACCTCACTGAAGCACACAACATCAACCTCACTGAAGCACACAACATCAACCTCACTGAAGCACACAACATCAACCTCACTGAACCACACAACATCAACCACACTGAAGCACACAACATCAACCTCACTGAACCACACAACATCAACCTCACTGAACCACACAACATCAACCACACTGAAGCACACAACATCAACCTCACTGAACCACACAACATCAACCTCACTGAAGCACACAACATCAACCACACTGAACCACACAACATCAACCTCACTGAACCACACAACATCAACCACACTGAACCACACAACATCAACCACACTGAAGCACACAACATCAACCACACTGAACCACACAACATCAAGCACACTGAACCACACAACATCAACCTCACTGAACCACACTGAAGCACACAACATCAACCTCACTGAACCACACAACATCAACCTCACTGAACCACACAACATCAACCTCACTGAACCACACAACATCAACCTCACTGAACCACACAACATCAACCTCACTGAACCACACAACATCAACCACACTGAAGCACACAACATCAACCTCACTGAACCACACAACATCAACCACACTGAAGCACACAACATCAACCTCACTGAACCACACAACATCAACCTCACTGAAGCACACAACATCAACCACACTGAACCACACAACATCAACCTCACTGAACCACACAACATCAACCACACTGAACCACACAACATCAACCACACTGAAGCACACAACATCAACCACACTGAACCACACAACATCAAGCACACTGAACCACACAACATCAACCTCACTGAACCACACTGAAGCACACAACATCAACCTCACTGAAGCACACAACATCAACCTCACTGAACCACACAACATCAACCACACTGAACCACACAACATCAACCACACTGAAGCACACAACATCAACCACACTGAACCACACAACATCAAGCACACTGAACCACACAACATCAACCTTACTGAACCACACTGAACCACACAACATCAACCACACTGAACCACACAACATCAACCACACTGAACCACACAACATCAACCTCACTGAACCACACAACATCAACCTCACTGAACCACACAACATCAACCTCACTGAACCACACAACATCAACCTCACTGAACCACACAACATCAAGCACACTGAACCACACAACATCAACCTCACTGAACCACACAACATCAAGCACACTGAACCACACAACATCAACCTCACTGAACCACACAACATCAACCTCACTGAACCACACAACATCAACCTCACTGAAGCACACAACATCAACCTCACTGAACCACACAACATCAACCTCACTGAACCACACAACATCAACCTCACTGAAGCACACAACATCAACCACACTGAACCACACAACATCAACCACACTGAAGCACACAACATCAACCACACTGAACCACACAACATCAACCTCACTGAAGCACACAACATCAACCTCACTGAAGCACACAACATCAACCACACTGAAGCACACAACATCAACTACACTAAACCACACAACATCAACCTCACTGAACCACACAACATCAACCTCACTGAACCACACAACATCAAGCACACTGAACCACACAACATCAACCTCACTGAACCACACAACATCAAGCACACTGAACCACACAACATCAACCTCACTGAACCACACAACATCAACCTCACTGAACCACACAACATCAACCTCACTGAACCACACAACATCAACCTCACTGAACCACACAACATCAACCTCACTGAAGCACACAACATCAACCACACTAAACCACACAACATCAACCTCACTGAACCACACAACATCAACCACACTGAACCACACAACATCAACCTCACTAAACCACACAACATCAAGCACACTGAACCACACAACATCAACCTCACTGAACCACACAACATCAAGCACACTGAACCACACAACATCAACCTCACTGAACCACACAACATCAACCTCACTGAACCACACAACATCAACCTCACTGAAGCACACAACATCAACCTCACTGAACCACACAACATCAACCACACTGAAGCACACAACATCAACCTCACTGAAGCACACAACATCAACCACACTAAACCACACAACATCAACCTCACTGAACCACACAACATCAACCACACTGAACCACACAACATCAACCTCACTAAACCACACAACATCAAGCACACTGAACCACACAACATCAACCTCACTGAAGCACACAACATCAACCACACTGAAGCACACAACATCAACCACACTGAACCACACAACATCAACCACACTGAACCACACAACATCAACCTCACTGAACCACACAACATCAACCACACTGAACCACACAACATCAACCTCACTGAACCACACAACATCAAGCACACTGAACCACACAACATCAACCACACTGAACCACACAACATCAACCACACTGAAGCACACAACATCAACCACACTGAACCACACAACATCAACCACACTGAACCACACAACATCAACCACACTGAACCACACAACATCAACCACACTGAACCACACAACATCAAGCACACTGAACCACACAACATCAACCTCACTGAACCACACAGCATCAACCTCACTGAAGCACACAACATCAACCTCACTGAAGCACACAACATCAACCTCACTGAAGCACACAACATCAACCACACTGAAGCACACAACATCAACCTCACTGAAGCACACAACATCAACCACACTGAAGCACACAACATCAACCTCACTTAACCACACAACATCAACCTCACTGAAGCACACAACATCAACCTCACTGAACCACACAACATCAACCACACTGATCCACACAACATCAACCTCACTGAACCACACAACATCAACCACACTGAAGCACACAACATCAACCTCACTTAACCACACAACATCAACCACACTGAACCACACAACATCAACCTCACTGAACCACACAACATCAACCTCACTGAAGCACACAACATCAACCACACTGAAGCACACAACATCAACCTCACTGAACCACACAACATCAAGCACACTGAACCACACAACATCAACCACACTAAACCACACAACATCAACCTCACTGAAGCACACAACATCAACCTCACTGAAGCACACAACATCAACCACACTGAAGCACACAACATCAGCCACACTGAAGCACACAACATCAACCTCACTGAACCACACAACATCAACCACACTGAACCACACAACATCAACTACACTGAAGCACACAACATCAACCTCACTGAAGCACACAACATCAACCTCACTGAACCACACAACATCAACCTCACTGAAGCACACAACATCAACCACACTGAAGCACACAACATCAACCTCACTGAACCACACAACATCAACCTCACTGAAGCACACAACATCAACCTCACTGAAGCACACAACATCAACCACACTGAACCACACAACATCAACCTCACTGAACCACACAACATCAACCACACTGAACCACACAACATCAACCTTACTGAACCACACAACATCAACCTCACTGAACCACACAACATCAACCACACTGAACCACACAGATCTCGATGAAGGACTTGCGCGCCTCAAGGACTTCTCGTCTGCGCAGGTGCAGCAGAGTGGCTGATGTCCTCTTCGCATGCCCCTCCTGTCCCTTCATCACCAAGGTTACCTACTCCTCCCTCATTATCATCTCCATCATAATCATCTCCATCATCATCATCTCCATCATTATCATCTCCATCATCATCTCCATCATCATCATCATCATCATCATCTCCATCATCATCATCTCCATCATCATCATCATCATCTCCTTCATCATCATCATCATGCAGGCAAAGACAGGTCTGAGATACCACATACAAAAGCATCCTGAGCACAAGTTATCAAAATCGAAGGGGAGGAAGAGGGGGAGTGGTGGCAGGGGAAGGAGAGGTGGGGGTGGTGGTGGTGGGGGTGGAGATGAGAGGGGCAGTGGTGGTGGGGGTGGAGGAGGTGATTTAGATGGAGGGAGTGCTGGTGGTGATGGTAGTAGTGCTGATGGAGGAGGAGGAGGAGGAGGAGGAGGAGGAGGAGGGATGCAGGAAGGAACGAGTGAAATGAGGGAGAAGGACAGCAGAAACAGCAAAAGATCCTTCAACCTCTTTGAGAACTCTGTAGTCAGCAACATCTCCACAACAACAAGCAACAGCAACAACATAGCAACCAGCAACAACTCCACAACAACAAGCAACAACAACAACATAGCAACCAGCAACGTAGCAGCCAGCAACATAGCAACCAGCAGCAATAACAACATCGTAACAGGCAACAACAACAACAACAGCAGCAGCATAGCAACAGGTTTGTCGTTGTTACGCAGAACTCTCTCATCCACTCCACATCTCTTCAGTGGCTTCAGAAGAACGTGCAGAATCGCCAACAACAACAACAACAACAATAGTAGTTGTAATGATAATTATGACAATAGCAATAATAATTGTGATATTGGAGGTGGTAGTGGGAGGGAGATGAGAACCTCATCATCATCATCATCATCATCATCATCATGGGACAACCCTTCTCAAAAAAAAGTTTCTGCTACAATCGTCACTACTACTACTACTACTACTACTACTACTACTACTACTACTACTACTACTACTACTACTACTACTACTACTACTACTACTACTACTACCACCCCTACTACTACTACTACTACTACTACTATAACTTCGACTTCAGCTGCAAGCATCTTCTTCAGCGTCCCCTTGCGAGCAGCCAGCGTCTCTCCATCTTCCTCCCAGGCACCAAGCCACCCCCACTACACCAACCTCTCCAAACACCCACCCCTCCCAACCAATCCACTTTCTCTTCATAAAACCTCTTCCAATCCATCCATCTCTCTCCCATCTTCTCTTTCATCCGTTCTTTTTTCTAGCACCTCATCCACTCCTTTACACATTCTTTCTTCCACTACCTCATCAACTCTTCCACCCTCATCCACTTTTCAAAACACTCTTTCCACCCCTTCCTCCGCTCTCCCTTTTTCTTCCACCCTCCCTCCATCCTCCTCCACCCTCCCTCCTTCCTTCTTCACCTCTCTCAGCAACGAATGCAGTCTCTTCAAGTACACCGTCGATGGCAAGCTACTCAAGGTTCTATTCTCTCTCTCTCCATCTTCTTCATTTTCAATTGTGTCTTCACCTTTCCCCTCCCTTTTTCATCTTTCCATCTTCACCATCACCACTTCCAATATTACCACCATCACCACCACCACTACCACCATCACCACCACCACTACCACCATCTCCACCACCACCACCACCACCACCACCACCACGACAGAAGCCGAAGCACTCCTCGATAGCTCGCAGCTTCAACAACCAACGCTACAAGTGCCCTCACTGCGACACCAGATTTGGACTCCCTCACCTCGTATGTCGTCCTTCTCCTCCTCTTCCTTCTCGTCCTTCTCTTCCTTCTCTTCCTCCTTCTCTTCCTTCTCTTCTTCATCCTCTTCCTTCTCTTTCTCTTCCTCCTCCTCCTCTTCCTTCTCTTCCTCCTCTTCTTCCTCCTCTTCTTCCTCTTCCTCCTCCTCGTCCTTTTCCTCCTCTTCCTCCTTCTCTTCTTCTTCCTCTTTCTTCTCTTCATCCTCTTCCTCCTCCTCTTCCTCCTCACCACACTGGCACACTGGCACACCACACAAGGTGAAGGAGCACATGCTGAGGCAGCACAGGCAGGCGTGGCGACCGGGCTGCACGAGCTGCATCGACGTGCGGGCGAAGCAGCTGCGCAAGCGACAGAAAGTGCTCTTCTGTCGACACCCTGCATGCACCTTCTACTGCAAGGACGACGCCGAGTTCAATGGTGACTCTTTCATCCTCTTTTTCTTCCTCCTTCTCTCTCTCTCTCTCTCTCTCTCTCTCTCTCTCTCTCTCTCTCTCTCTCTCTCTCTCTCTCTCTCTCTCTCTCTTGGTGAATTCTTTCTACACACACACACACACACACACACACACACACACACACACACACACACACACACACACACACACACACACACACACACACACACACACACACACACACACACACACACACACAAACATACACACACACACACACACACACAAAAACAGGTCACGTAAAGGCGGGGGAGTGTCCCTTGCTGCTGAGTCAGGACGTGGCCTTCTTGAACGGCCTGAGCTCCCAAGCAGCCCTCACTGCTGCTACCACTGCTGCTGCTGCTGCTGCTGCAACTACTATCATCACTGCCACTGGGGCTGTTAGTGGTGGTGGCAACAACCACAAGGAAGTATCCAGGAAGCGACAGAGGGATGGCGTGGTTGGGAGGAGAGAGGAGGAAGAGAAAAAGAAAGAGGAGGAGGAGGAGGAGGAGGTGCTGAATAGGTCTTTCCTGTGTTCCCAATGCCCCTTCAAGACGATGCACTCCTCTGGCATGCGGCGTCACATCGACCTCCACCATGCCACCAACCACCATCACCATGGCAACCACCACCACCATCACCATGGCACCAACCACCACCATGGCACCAACCACCGTCACCACTCTGGTGGCAGCAACAAGATCAGGTACACTGAGGTCTCCACCATACTCGACATGGAGGGGGGCGTGGTCACGCGAGTGAGTGACGTCAGTCTCAGTGGTGATGATGATGATGATGATGCTGGTGGTGGCAATGACTTAGAGGCTTTGTGGCTGGGTGGTGACAATAGAAAGAGTGGTGGTAGTAGTAGTAGTAGTGGCAGTAGTGGTAGCTGCAATAGAGGGGAGGACAAGGAGGAGAGGAGGGTGGAGGGCAGGGAGAGGAGGGTGGAGGACAGGGAGAGAAGGGTGGAGGGCAGGGAGAGGAGGGTGGAGGGCAGGGAGGAGAGGAGGGGGGTCACAAAGGAGGAGTCTTGTCATGCAGTCTTCAAGGGCTTCGACGACGTGCTGCATGCTGTCGAGGCCACCGTCACCAACGTCTACCCCCCTAGCAAACACTACCACCATGACGACCACCATGACGACCACCACGCCACCATAGTGGTTCCTGAGCACGACAGCAAGCACACCTCAGTCGCCTGCGGTGGAGTGGTGGTGCAGGCCACTGAGGCTGCGTCTGCTAGCGCCCCTGTAGTTGTCGAGGCCTCTGACAAGACGGACCACAAGGTCTACACTCAGCTGTGACAGTGCCATTTGTATGACATTCATGTGTGTGTGTGTGTGTGTGTGTGTGTGTGTGTGTGTGTGTGTGTGTGTGTGTGTGTGTGTGTGTGTGTGTGTGTGTGTGTTTGTGTGTGTGTGTGTGTGTGTGTGTGTGTGTGTATGTGTGTGTGTGTGTGTGTGTGTGTGTGTGTGTGTGTGTGTGTGTGTGTGTGTGTGTGTGTGTGTGTGTGTGTGTGTGTGTGTGTGTGTGGTCATCAGAGACGTGTGTGCAGTTTTGGCAGTGGGTTGTGTGCGTGTTGACGTCAGCTGATAAGGAGTTCCATTCGTACAGTCTCACTTCTTTTATGCGTCTATCAATTGCATATGTCGTCTTCCATTGCTGCAGTGTTGTAGCTTCGAGTCGTGTCCCATTCTGTTCCTTTTTTGCTTATTTAAAAGACCAAGTTTCTCTCTGGACATCCATTTAGAAATGTTCCATTCTCAAAGTGTTTTGAATTATTAAAGTCATTTTGTCTTTGCATAATTTAATCTTATAATTTATTCAAATTTAAATATAATTTCATCTAAGTTAATATTTATCTTCCGGAAATGATTTCAACCAACCACAGGCAGCCACACCGAAGGTTCGTTTTTAAACATTGAATTTCTAGAAGTTCATTTCTCCTCCATCTGTTAGTGCTCAGAATATGTCTGCATCATTCTGAGGAGGCCTTTTTACATATTTTTTAACATTGGTTTGTTTAAAATTTTATATTCAGTGAAATTTCAGATTTAATTTAGATTAAGAATTGAGGTGCCCAAGCCGACTTGTCGTTTAAGTGAGACAGTGTAGCTGGCATTCAAGTGATTATTGAAAAGTGATATTTCTTTTAAAATATTCTCAGAAAATGAATTCTCTCATCTTATTGGTCTTTCTCTGCTTGCCGGCTTTGTCAGGTTTTCACTCTTTGAGTTTTGGCGTTGCGCCAGCAATTAAAAGTCAAACTAATCTACGTTTCAGTCATCAAGCCAAACCACAGTCAACCATCAAACCACACCACCCAACCATTCTCACACTATCCAACCATCAAACCACACCACCCACCACACTATTTAAATTGCACACCTCTATCACCAATGCAGCCGGCTTGGCAGTGATGTCTGTCGACTACGGAGGCGAGTATGTCAAGATCGGCATCGTCAAAGTTCGTCTGCCATTCTTGCCTTGCATCATCATCATCACCACCACTATCATCATCCTGTCCCGTTCAAATTTTTAACTATAAGTTAAAGAATTCTTTGATGATGTAAGGATCACCTCACCAATCCCTCCACCAGCCCGGTGTTCCCATGGAGATTGTTCTCAACAAGTGAGCTCACTTGCAACTGGAATTTCATGCACACAAACACACATGCACACACACTCACTCACACACACAAACACACTCACTCACACAGAGAGTCTCAGAGGAAAACAGCTTCAATCGTCTTCATCAAAGACAAGGAAAGATTATTTGGAGATGCTGCCCTCAACTCTGTGCGTCAAGTTGCCATCATCATCATTATAATCATCATCATCATCATCCTCATCATCATCACCACCACGACGATGTGCACACAGGCGATGCGGCACCCAGGCAACGCGTACCGACACATGCACCAACTGCTGGGCAGGCACTACGACGATGCCAAGGTGCGTCTCTTTGAACAACGACACCCCTACTACACCCTCGCAAAGGATGAAGTCACCGGAGCGCCAGTCTTCGTGCATGACTTGTGAGTGTTGTTGTGCAGGTGCTTGTGCAGGTGCTTGTGCAGGTGCTTGTGCAGGTGCTTGTGCAGGTGCTTGTGCAGGTGGTTGTGCAGGTGGTTGTGCAGGTGGTTGTGCAGGTTGTTGTGCAGGTGGTTGTGCAGGTTGTTGTGCAGGTTGTTGTGCAGGTGGTTGTGCAGGTGGTTGTGCAGGTGGTTGTGCAGGTGGTTGTGCAGGTGGTTGTGCAGGTTGTTGTGCAGGTGGTTGTGCAGGTGGTTGTGTAGGTGGTTGTTGTGTAGGTGGTTGTTGTGCAGGTGGTTGTGCAGGTGGTTGTGCAGGTGGTTGTGCAGGTGGTTGTGTAGGTGGTTGTGCAGGTGGTTGTGCAGGTGGTTGTGCAGGTGGTTGTGGAAGTGGTTGTGGTTGTTGTTGTATTTGAGGGAGTTGTGGTGGTTGTGGAAGTGGTTGTGGAGGTGGTTGTGGAAGTGGTGGAA
>OX030970.1:372137-384637 GCA_943735955.1 Piscicola geometra | reverse complement strand
ACGATGGTGATGATGGCAATGATGATGACGATGATGATGACGATGATGACGATGGGGATGTTGACCATGATGACGATGATGACGATGATGATGACGATGATGACGATGGGGATGTTGACCATGATGACGATGATGACGATGGTGATGATGGCAATGACGATGATGATGACGATGATGACGATGGGGATGTTGACCATGATGACGATGATGACGATGGTGATGATGGCAATGACGATGATGATGACGATGATGACGATGGGGATGTTGACCATGATGACGATGATGATGACGATGATGACGATGGGGATGTTGACCATGATGACGATGATGATGACGATGATGACGATGGGGATGTTGACCATGATGACGATGGGGATGTTGACGATGATGACGATGGGGATGATGACGATGATGATGACGATGATGACGATGGGGATGTTGACGATGATGACGATGGGGATGTTGACGATGATGACGATGGGGATGTTGAGCATGATGACGATGATGACGATGGTGATGATGGCAATGACGATGATGATGACGATGATGACGATGGGGATGTTGACCATGATGACGATGATGACGATGGGGATGTTGACCATGATGACGATGATGATGACGATGATGACGATGATGATGATGATGACGATGATGATGACGATGATGACGATGGGGATGTTGACGATGATGACGATGGGGATGTTGACCATGATGACGATGGGGATGATGACGATGATGACGATGGGGATGATGACGATGTTGACCATGATGACGATGGGGATGTTGACGATGATGACGATGGGGATGATGACGATGTTGACCATGATGACGATGGGGATGTTGACGATGATGACGATGGGGATGATGACGATGATGACGATGGGGATGTTGACCATGATGACGATGGGGATGTTGACCATGATGACGATGGGGATGATGACGATGATGACGATGATGACGATGATGACGATGGGGATGTTGACCATGATGACGATGATGACGATGATGACGATGATGACGATGGGGATGATGACGATGATGACGATGGGGATGTTGACCATGATGACGATGATGACGATGATGACGATGGGGATGATGACGATGATGACGATGGGGATGTTGACGATGATGACGATGGGGATGTTGACGATGATGACGATGGGGATGATGACGATGATGACGATGGGGATGATGACGATGGGGATGATGACGATGATGACGATGGGGATGTTGACCATGATGACGATGGGGATGTTGACCATGATGACGATGGGGATGATGACGATGATGACGATGATGACGATGGGGATGATGACGATGATGACGATGATGACCATGATGACGATGATGACGATGGGGATGTTGACCATGATGACGATGATGACGATGATGACGATGATGACGATGGGGATGTTGACCATGATGACGATGATGACGATGATGACGATGGGGATGATGACGATGATGACGATGGGGATGTTGACGATGATGACGATGGGGATGATGACGATGATGACGATGATGACGATGGGGATGTTGACCATGATGACGATGGGGATGATGACGATGATGACGATGGGGATGTTGACCATGATGACGATGATGACGATGATGACGATGGGGATGATGACGATGATGACCATGATGACGATGATGACGATGATGATGATGGGGATGATGACGATGATGACGATGGGGATGTTGACCATGATGACCATGATGACGATGATGACGATGATGACGATGGGGATGATGACGATGATGACGATGGGGATGTTGACCATGATGACGATGATGACGATGATGACGATGATGACGATGGGGATGTTGACCATGATGACGATGATGACGATGATGACGATGGGGATGATGACGATGATGACGATGGGGATGTTGACGATGATGACGATGGGGATGATGACGATGATGACGATGATGACGATGGGGATGTTGACCATGATGACGATGATGACGATGATGACGATGGGGATGTTGACCATGATGACGATGATGACGATGATGACGATGGGGATGTTGACGATGATGACGATGGGGATGATGACGATGATGACGATGATGACGATGGGGATGTTGACCATGATGACGATGGGGATGATGACGATGATGACGATGGGGATGTTGACCATGATGACGATGGGGATGATGACGATGATGACCATGATGACGATGGGGATGATGACGATGATGACCATGATGACGATGGGGATGATGACGATGATGACCATGGTGACGATGGGGATGATGATGATGATGGCTCAGGGACCGACTGGAGGAGGAGGAGTATGTGGCGTGCTCGACGGAGGAGGAGAGGGACAAGCTGCAGGAGTTGTTCGCTGCCACCTCCGACTGGCTTGACGAACTGCCCGACAACACGCCCAAGAAGGTTGCTGTCGTTGCTGTTGTTGTTGTTGTTGTTGCAGTTGTTGTTGTTGTTTTATTTCGTTGTGTTGTTTAGCAGTCTGGAGAGGATAGTCTCAACCAGCTGCGCTGCCCTGCCAGGCTCTTGAGTCAGTTTTCTTGTGTTCTTGCCCAGCCCTTGTTCCAGGGCTGGGCAGTCTGTCCAGAGATGAGTTTGTTGTTTCCTGGGCTGTCTTGCAGAGTCTGCACAGGTCCTCTTGGCTTAGACCAATTCTACATTGGTAGGCTCTGATCGCCGGGTGGTGCCCAGTACGGAACCTGCTCAGGTTGGTGCGAGCAAGTTTGGTGAGCTCTTCCTCAGCTTTCTTGAGCCTGCCTTTGTATATGCCATTCAGTCTGTCGTTACTGAAGTGGATTTCTTGTTGTCTGTGGCTTGTGACTGCTTGGCAGATCCCTGTTCTTGATAGATACCACATACCCACAACCTCCACGCGGTGCGGTGGGGGGTGCTTGCGCCTCAAATGTGGGTACTCTCGGCCACCCTGCCAGGCCAAAACAGTTTTGTTGTTGTTGTTGTTGCTGTTGTTGATGTTGCTGTTGTTTGTGTGTTGTCGTTGTTGTTGGTGTTGTTGTTGTTGTGTAGTTGTCGCAATCATATCTGACTACAACAACACTTGCCTCACCACCTCAACACCTTCTGCCCTCTTCAACAGGCGTACGACGACAGGCTGCAGGAGTTGCGAGCGTCGGTGCAGTCGTTGGTGGCCAGGGTGGAGGAGTGGCGCGAGAGGCCGCTCTACATCGCAGCCCTCCAAGACAGACTCAACCAATCTGAGTTCTTCCTCGATGGCATGAGAAACTACACTGGTGTGTGTGTGTGCGTGTGTGTGTGTGTGTGTGTATGTGTGTGTGTATGTGTGTGTGTGTGTGTGTGTGTGTGTGTGTGTGTGTGTGTGTGTGTGTGTGTGTGTGTGTGTGTGTGTGTGTGTGTGTGTGTGTGTGTGTGTACATGTGATGAGGATGATGATGATGATGATGCCGTCCACAGGGGAAGGACAGCTCTTCAGTCAGGTGGAGTGTGACACGCTACAGAAGCTGCTGCAGGATGCGAAGGTGTTTTGCTTGTGTTTGTGGTGGCTGCTATGACAGTTTGGTGCTTGTGCTTGTGTTTGTGGTGGCTGCTATGACAGTTTGGTGGTTGTGCTTGTGTTTGGTGGCTGCTACGACAGTTTGGTGCTTGTGCTTGTGTTTGTGGTGGCTGCTACGACAGTTTGGTGGTTGTGCTTGTGTTTGTGGTGGCTGCTATGACAGTTTGGTGCTTGTGCTTGTGTTTGTGGTGGCTGCTATGACAGTTTGGTGGTTGTGCTTGTGTTTGTGGTGGCTGCTATGACAGTTTGGTGCTTGTGCTTGTGTTTGTGGTGGCTGCTACGACAGTTTGGTGCTTGTGCTTGTGTTTGTGGTGGCTGCTACGACAGTTTGGTGGTTGTGCTTGTGTTTGTGGTGGCTGCTATGACAGTTTGGTGGTTGTGCTTGTGTTTGTGGTGGCTGCTATGACAGTTTGGTGGTTGTGCTTGTGTTTGTGGTGGCTGCTATGACAGTTTGGTGGTTGTGCTTGTGTTTGTGGTGGCTGCTATGACAGTTTGGTGGTTGTGCTTGTGTTTTTGGTGGCTGCTATGACAGTTTGGTGCTTGTGCTTGTGTTTGTGGTGGCTGCTATGACAGTTTGGTGCTTGTGCTTGTGTTTGTGGTGGCTGCTATGACAGTTTGGTGCTTGTGCTTGTGTTTGTGGTGGCTGCTATGACAGTTTGGTGCTTGTGCTTGTGTTTGTGGTGGCTGCTATGACAGTTTGGTGCTTGTGCTTGTGTTTGTGGTGGCTGCTACGACAGTTTGGTGGTTGTGCTTGTGTTTGTGGTGGCTGCTATGACAGTTTGGTGCTTGTGCTTGTGTTTGTGGTGGCTGCTATGACAGTTTGGTGGTTGTGCTTGTGTTTGTGGTGGCTGCTATGACAGTTTGGTGCTTGTGCTTGTGTTTGTGGTGGCTGCTACGACAGTTTGGTGCTTGTGCTTGTGTTTGTGGTGGCTGCTATGACAGTTTGGTGCTTGTGCTTGTGTTTGTGGTGGCTGCTATGACAGTTTGGTGGTTGTGCTTGTGTTTGTGGTGGCTGCTACGACAGTTTGGTGCTTGTGCTTGTGTTTGTGGTGGCTGCTATGACAGTTTGGTGCTTATGCTTGTGTTTGTGGTGGCTGCTATGACAGTTTGGTGGTTGTGCTTGTGTTTGTGGTGGCTGCTATGACAGTATGGTGGTTGTGCTTGTGTTTGTGGTGGCTGCTATGACAGTTTGGTGGTTGTGCTTGTGTTTGTGGTGGCTGCTATGACAGTTTGGTGCTTGTGCTTGTGCTTGTGGTGGCTGCTATGACAGTTTGGTGCTTGTGCTTGTGTTTGTGGTGGCTGCTATGACAGTTTGGTGCTTGTGCTTGTGTTTGTGGTGGCTGCTATGACAGTTTGGTGCTTGTGCTTGTGTTTGTGGTGGCTGCTATGACAGTTTGGTGCTTGTGCTTGTGTTTGTGGTGGCTGCTATGACAGTTTGGTGCTTGTGCTTGTGTTTGTGGTGGCTGCTACGACAGTTTGGTGCTTGTGCTTGTGTTTGTGGTGGCTGCTACGACAGTTTGGTGCTTGTGCTTGTGTTTGTTGTGGCTGCTACGACAGTTTGGTGCTTGTACTTGTGTTTGTGGTGGCTGCTACGACAGTTTGGTGCTTGTGCTTGTGTTTGTGGTGGCTGCTACGACAGTTTGGTGGTTGTGCTTGTGTTTGTGGTGGCTGCTACGACAGTTTGGTGCTTGTGCTTGTGTTTGTGGTGGCTGCTATGACAGTTTGGTGGTTGTGCTTGTGTTTGTGGTGGTTTCTACGACAGTTTGGTGGTTGGTGTGATGCATCTGTGACGTGCTGACGACACGCACACGACAGAGTTGGATCGAGACGATGCTGGAGGCGCAGTCGAAGCTGCGACCTTCCGATGTACCAGTGCTCACCCTACAAGCCCTCAACGCCAAGATCACCGAGATCGACCGCGAGATCAACTACCTCATCGCCAAGGTACAAACATTCAGGCTCACCCTATCCCTTCATCCTCCATTCCTTCATCCTCCATTCCTTCATCCTCCATTCCTTCATCCTCCATCCCTTCATCCTCCATCCCTTCATCCTCCATCCCTTCATCCTCCATTCCTTTATCCTCCATTCCTTCATCCTCCATTCCATTATCCTCCATTCCTTCATCCTCCATCCCTTCATCCTCCATTCCTTTATCCTCCATTCCTTCATCCTCCATTCCTTCATCCTCCATCCCTTCATCCTCCATTCCTTCATCCTCCATTCCTTCATCCTCCATCCCTTCATCCTCCATTCCTTCATCCTCCATTCCTTCATCTTCCATTCATCCTCCATTCACCCTTTATTCATCCTTTCATTCATTCTTTTATTAATCCTCCATTCGTCCTCCCTCCATTCATCCTCCATTCATCCTCCATTCGTCCTTCATTCATCCTCCTTCACCCTTTTATTCATCCTTTCATTCATCCTCCATTCATCCTTGTATTAATCCTCCATTCATCCTCCATTCATCCTTGTATTAATCCTCCATTCGTTCTCCATTCATCCTTGTATTAATCCTCCATTCGTCCTCCATTCATCCTCCATTCGTCCTTCATTCATCCTTTCATTCATCCTCCATTCATCCTTGTATTAATCCTCCATTCATCCTCCATTCATCCTCCATTCATCCTCCATTCATCCTTGTATTAATCCTCCATTCGTCCTCCATTCATCCTTGTATTAATCCTCCATTCGTTCTCCATTCATCCTTGTATTAATCCTCCATTCGTCCTCCATTCATCCTCCATTCGTCCTTCATTCATCCTTCATTCATCCTTTCATTCATCCTCCATTCATCCTTGTATTAATCCTCCATTCATCCTCCATTCATCCTTGTATTAATCCTCCATTCGTCCTCCATTCATCCTTGTATTAATCCTCCATTCATCCTCCATTCATCCTTGTATTAATCCTCCATTCGTTCTCCATTCATCCTTGTATTAATCCTCCATTCGTCCTCCATTCATCCTCCATTCATCCTTGTATTAATCCTCCATTCATCCTCCATTCATCCTTGTATTAATCCTCCATTCGTCCTCCATTCATCCTTTCATTCATCCTCCATTCATCCTTGTATTAATCCTCCATTCATCCTCCATTCATCCTTGTATTAATCCTCCATTCATCCTCCATTCATCCTTGTATTAATCCTCCATTCGTCCTCCATTCATCCTTGTATTAATCCTCCATTCATCCTCCATTCATCCTTG
The DNA here is from genome assembly GCA_943735955.1 of Piscicola geometra. Lineage (NCBI taxonomy): Eukaryota > Metazoa > Annelida > Clitellata > Hirudinida > Piscicolidae > Piscicola > Piscicola geometra. The sequence goes on along the minus strand of OX030970.1, from coordinate 377,898 downwards.
TATTAATCCTCCATTCGTCCTTCATTCATCCTTCATTCGTCCTTCATTCATCCTCCATTCACCCTTTATTCATCCTTTCATTCATCCTTCTATTCATCCTCCATTCGTCCTTCATTCATCCTCCTTCACCCTTTTATTCATCCTTTCATTCATCCTCCTTCACCCTTTTATTCATCCTTTCGTTCATCCTCCATTCATCCTTGTATTAATCCTCCATTCATCCTCCATTCATCCTTTCATTAATCCTCCATTCATCCTCCCTCCATTCATCCTCCCTCCATTCTTCATTTACCCTTACAATCTCAAGCACTGCAGCCACCTCACTGCACTGCACCACAGGTGAAGAACATGCAGGCGAAGGCGAAGAGTGAGGCGGAAGCGGCAGCCAAGAAGAAAAAGAAGGACAAGAAGAAGAAGAAGAAGAAGGAGGAGGAGGAGGAGAAAGAGGAAGACAAGGAAGCTGCTGCTGCTGCTGATGATGATGATGCCAAGGTGGATGATGATGATGATGCCAAGGCGGAGAGTGAAGAAGATGTGAAGGTGGAGGAGGGTGATGATGATGATGGTCTCAAGATGGATGTCGAAGATGCTGATGGCGTTGAGAAGGGTGAAGGAGAGAAGGAGGATGGAAAGGATGGAGGAAAGGAGAGAGAGAAGAAGAAGAGAGGGGATAAGAAGGATGTGAAGGAGGAGGAGGACTTGGACAAGGACTACTTGGAACTGCCCTCTGGAGGTGCTTAATGCCATTGTTGTATCATCATCATCATCATTATCATCAAGACCATCATCATCATTATCACCACCACCATTCTATTCTAAATGACAACGACCTTGATAAAGCCTCTGTTGAGTTGTCATTCCTTAACTTCATTCTCCACTTCCCCACAGACACCCAAGCTACCCCCACTACTGCAACTGCTGCAAAAACTGCAAAGGCCACCACAACAACAACAACAACAACGACTACAACGACTACAAAGGACACTGCAACGTCTGCAACTGATGCAAGCAGCACTCACGATGGTGCAGAGTTATGAGTCCGTGTGTGTGTGTGTGTGTGTGTGTGTGTGTGTGTGTGTGTGTGTGTGTGTGTGTGTGTGTGTGTGTGTGTGTGTGTGTGTGTGTGTGTGTGTGTGTGTGTGTGTGTGTGTGTGTGTGTGTGAGTGTGTGAGTGTGTGTGTGTATGAAAAGATGATGATGATTAGGTGCTTGTTGTTGTTGTGGGGGGGCTCATGGGTGGTGGATAGACAGGTTGATGGAGGGGGGAAGGGGGGGTTGATGGGTTGGTGAGGAGGGTGAGTAAGTAGGTTAAGTGATACGGTTGGGGGTGGTGTTTTTTTATTTGTACAGAGGCTTGGGGAGTGGGTAAAGGGGAGTAGGTAATGGGGAGGGGGTAATGGGGAGTGGGTAAAGGGGGGTGGGTAAAGGGGAGGGGGTAAAGGGGAGGGGGTAATGGGGAGTGGGTAAAGGGGGGTGGGTAAAGGGGAGTGGGTAAAGGGGAGGGGGTAATGGGGCATTGAAGGCTGTATATATTCATTGTGTGAGGGGTCAACTGGTGCTTGAAGCACACAGACCTCCTCATCGCATGAACCTCTTAGGCAAAGTTCCATCTTATCTCTCACTTTTTAACTTGGTATCAAATGTTGTTCCCTTGTCTTCTCTGTAGGGGTCCCACTGACCACTTACCATGCCCACCAGCCATCTGGTGCCAACTTTTGTCGAGTCCTTGGTACTCAAGCGTTCCATCAAATCGATTGATTCTATTTGCTATTTTTTATCAATAAAATATTGTTTTTTATTTTAAAAACTTATTAAATGTAGAGCGCTAGAAGATTTAAATCTAGATTACCTTTAAATGCGGAACCTAACTTCAGCCATTTTCCAAATAAAATTTTATTTTCAATGTTGAAGTGATATTTAAATGTATTTTACTGTTATTTTTTAATGGAAAAAAACTTGAGAATTAAATAATTTAAAGAAGTTCTTAGATTGATTCGTTCATTAAAGTAGAGGTTGTAAGGCCTAACAAATCTAAAAGTATTATTTTTTATTCAAAAAGTCAATCAGCATAACATCTGCTCTGTTGGATGCATTCAGCGTGTGCTGAGGAAAAAGCGAAGCGCCTTTGAAGACTGCACAGCAGCAGGAGGAGGAGGAATGGGCGACGCGAGGAATCGTCTGCGGCAGTTGGAGGAGTTGTACGTGCAGGGAGTGGTGGGCAACGAGGGCAGGGTGCTCAGTGTCGAAGGCCTCCTCGACATGCTGGTTGTCTTGTACGACGAGTGCTGCAGTTCCTCCCTCCGCAGGGAGAAGAGTGTCTCGGAGTTCGTCGACTATGGTGAGTGGTTTAGGTGGATGGAAGGGTGGGTGAGTGGTGGGTGGATGGAGGGGTGGGTGAGTGGTTTAGGTGGATGAGGGGTGGGTGAGTGGTGGGTGAATGAAGGGGTGGGTGAGTGGTGGGTGGATGGAGAGGTGAGTGAGAGGTTTAGGTGGATGGAGGGGTGGGTGAGTGGTGAGTGGATGGAGGGTGGGTGGGTGGAGGGGGGGGAGGGAGAAGTAGTGTGTTAGGTGGATATAGGATGGTTTTGTGGTCTATAGAATTTGAAGGTCTCATACTCTGGTGGGACGACAATGCTTTGAAACAAGAGAGTGCAGTGTTGAATCATCCTCTTGAGTCGAGAGTCTTGAGCAATCAAAACACACATACTTAAACACATGAGGACACACAGCCACACTTGAGCTCATACTCAAACACACACATGCACACCAAGACACATACGAAAGGGCATACAAGGAAGTTACTGCAGCAATTAAGTAATCCAGAGACCCAGCCCACTTGACCTTCAGCACACATGCACACATACAAACACCCACACATGCACACATAAATGTACACTCACACACACAAACACCCACACATACACACAAATAAATGTACACTCACACACACAATCATTTAGAAACATATACACACATTCATACACAGACACTCATACACACACATACAAACACACATACATTCTCTCATTTTCTTTGTAGTGCAGTTAGTGTTCTAGCCTTAATTATCTGCTTTGAATGCCTTCCACAATATTAAATATATCTACACATACACACACATACATATATCTACACATACACACACATACATATATCTACACATACACACACATACATATATCTACACATACACACACATACATATATCTACACATACACACACATACATGGATGGATGGGATGGATGAATGGGGTGGATGATGGATGGATGGATGATGGATATTAATTGAAGCAATTGGGTGGCATGTGTTAGTGACTGCTTCGTCACTGCATACTTGCCTGATTGGTTGAGTGATGGATGAGTGGATGAGGAGTGATGGCTGGATAAGTGGATGTATTGGTTAGTTCGGAGGGATGGAAGGATGGATGAAGAAAGATGAATGATTGGTCGGAATGTTCTGCTTTATCAGCTAGTTGATTGAGTGGCTGATTAACACAAGAACATGGAGAGACACATACACACACACACACACACACACACACACACACACACACACACACACACACACACACACACACACACACACACACACACACACACACACACACACACACGGACACACACACACACACACACACACGGACACACACGGACACACAGTGAAGCCAGTAGTGAGCACGGTGAAGGAGCTGAGACTGAAGAAGAGCGACTTTGAGACGCTGAAGGTGATCGGCAGGGGCGCGTTTGGCGAGGTGGCGGTGGTTCGTATGCGTGGCAGCGAGCAGGTGTTCGCCATGAAGGTGCTCAACAAGTGGGAGATGCTCAAGCGCGCTGAGGTGGGCCCTTGTTGTTCTGATTGTTGTTGTTGTTGCTCTTGTTGTTCTGATTGTTGTTGTTGTTGCTCTTGTTGCTGTTGTTGTTGCTGTTGTTGTTGTTGTTGTTGTTGTTGCTCTTGTTGCTGTTGTTGTTGTTGCTTTTGTTATTGTTGTTGTTGTTGTTGTTGCTCTTGTTGCTGTTGTTGTTGTTGCTCTTGTTGCTGTTGTTGTTGTTGTTGTTGTTGTTTCGAACCTGTAGCACTCACACTACAACGACAACAACGACGACGACGATGACGACGACAGACGGCCTGCTTCAAGGAGGAGAGGGATGTCCTGGTGAGGGGCAATGGCCGCTGGATCACCAAACTGCACTACGCCTTCCAAGACACCCAGAACTTGGTCAGTCAGTCAGCTGTTGTTGTTGTTGCTGCTGTTGCAGTTGTTGCTGCTGCACTACCTGCATTTCTACTGCGAAAGCACATCACACTAAAACAAACTATGCCACACTTGTCCATATACACCATACCACACACACACACACACATACACACACACATACACACACACACACACACGTAACCACACACACACTCACACATGACACAGTACCTGGTGATGGACTACTACTGCGGCGGAGACCTTCTCACCCTCCTCTCCAAGTTCCAGGACCGTCTGCCCGAGCAGATGGCTCAGTTCTACCTGGCTGAGATGGTGCTACACACACACTCACACACACACACACACACACACACACACACTCACACACACACACACACTCACACACACACACACACACACACTCACACACACACACACACACACTCACTCACACACTCACACACACACTCACACACACACACAAACACACACACAAACACACACTCACACACATACACACAAACACACACTCACACACTCACACACACACACAGGTACTGGCGATAGACTGTCTCCACCAACTGGGGTATGTGCACAGGGACGTGAAGCCGGACAACGTGCTGATCGACCGGCATGGGCACGTCGTGCTCGCTGACTTCGGAAGCTGTCTCAAGCTGAACGAGGATGGCATGGTGATGGCCGCTTGTCTTTCGTTCATCAGTGCACTCATATTGCCAAGCCACTACCCACCTCCACTACCACTGCATCACCACTGCATCATGCCGACCACACAAGCGCTTGACCACAACTGCTTCCACACCAGCATCTGACCACAACTGCTTCTACACCAGCATCTGACCACTCAACCACCACGCAGGTGAACTCGGCAGTGGCAGTCGGCACGCCTGACTACATCTCTCCTGAGATCCTCCGAGCCATGGAGGATGGACAAGGGAGGTTGCTGTTATATTCTCTTATCTCCTACTACTACTACTACTACTACTATTACTACTGCTACTACTACTACTACTACTACTACTATTAGTACTACTACTACTACTACTACTACCACTACTACTACTACCACTTGCACCACCACACCACACACAGATACGGCTGCACATGCGACTGGTGGTCGTTGGGTGTGTGCATGTACGAGATGTTGTGTGGTGAGACGCCCTTCTACGCAGAGTCGCTCGTCGAGACGTACGGCAAGATCATGAACCACAGCAGCCACCTGGCCTTCCCTGACGACGTGGTGGTCAGTGAAGCTGCCAGGAGCCTCGTCGGCCAGCTCATCACCACAGCTGACGTCAGGATCGGCAAGGAGGGCATGTCTGCCTTCGTCAAGCACGCCTTCTTCCACGGTGTCGACTGGCACTCCATCCGAGACTGTGAGTGCTTCTGTTACGTCATCATCATCATCGTCATCCTCCTCCTCATCATCATTATCGTCATCCTCCTCATCATCATCATCTTCTTCATCATCATCACCACTACCTGCAGCGAAGCCTCCCTTCATTCCTGAGGTGGCCAGTGCCACTGACACCTCCAACTTCGACGTCGA
>OX030970.1:352137-367137 GCA_943735955.1 Piscicola geometra | reverse complement strand
CAACCACCTCTCCAGCCACCTCTGCAACCACCTCTCCAACCACCTCTCCAACCACCTCTCTAACCACCTCTCCAACCACCTCTCCAACCACCTCTCCAACCACCTCTCCAACCACCTCTCCAACCACCTCTCCAACCACCTCTCCAACCACCTCTCCAACCACCTCTCCAACCACCTCTCCAACCACCCCTCCAACCACCTCTCCAATCACCTCTCCAACCACCTCTCCAACCACCTCTCCAACCACCTCTCCAACCACTTCTCCAACCACCTCTCCAACCACCTCTCCAACCACCTCTCCAACCACCTCTCTAACCACCTCTCCAACCACCTCTCCAACCACCTCTCCAACCACCTCTCCAACCACCTCTCTAACCACCTCTCCAACCACCTCTCCAACCACCTCTCCAACCACCTCTCCAACCACCTCTCCAACCACCTCTCCAACCACCTCTCTAACCACCTCTCCAACCACCTCTCCAACCACCTCTCCAACCACCTCCAACCACCTCTCCAACCACCTCTCCAACCACCTCTCCAACCCCCTCTCCAACCACCTCTCCAACCACCTCTCTAACCACCTCTCCAACCACCTCTCCAACCACCTCTCCAACCACCTCTCCAACCACCTCTATCTCTTCCACCTCTCCAACCACCTCTCCAACCACCTCTCCAACCACCTCTCCAACCACCTCTCCAACCACCTCTCTAACCACCTCTCCAACCACCTCTATCTCTTCCACCTCTCCAACCACCTCTCCAACCACCTCTCCAACCACCTCTCCAACCACCCCTCCAACCACCTCTCCAACCACCTCTCCAACCACCTCTCCAACCACCTCTCCAACCACCTCTCCAACCACCTCTCCAACCACCTCTCCAACCACCTCTCCAACCACCTCTCCAACCACCTCTCCAACCACTTCTCCAACCACCTCTCCAACCACCTCTCCAACCACCTCTCCAACCACCTCTCCAACCACCCCTCCAACCACCCCTCCAACCACCTCTCCAACCACCTCTCCAACCACCTCTATCTCTTTCACCTCTCCAACCACCTCTCCAACCACCTCTCCAACCACCTTTCCAACCACCTCTCTAACCACCTCTCCAACCACCTCTCCAACCACCTCTCCAACCACCTCTCCAACCACCTCTTCAACCACCTCTCCAACCACCTCTCCAACCACCTCTCCAACCACCTCTCCAACCACCTCTCCAACCACCTCTCCAACCACCTCTCCAACCACCTCTCCAACCACCTATCCAACCACCTCTCCAACCACCTCTCCAACCACCTCTCCAACCACCTCTCCAACCACCTCTCCAACCACCTCTCCAACCACCTCTCTAACCACCTCTCCAACCACCTCTCCAACCACCTCTCCAACCACCTCTCTAACCACCTCTCCAACCACCTCTCCAACCACCTCTCCAACCACCTCTCCAACCACCTCTATCTCTTCCACCTCTTCAACCACCTCTCCAACCACCTCTCCAACCACCTCTCCAACCACCTCTCCAACCACCTCTCCAACCACCTCTATCTCTTCCACCTCTTCAACCACCTCTCCAACCACCTCTCCAACCACCTCTCCAATCACCTCTCCAACCACCTCTCCAACCACCTCTCCAACCACCTCTCCAACCACCTCTCCAACCACCCCTCCAACCACCTCTCCAACCACCTCTCCAACCACCTCTCCAACCACCTCTCCAACCACCTCTCTAACCACCTCTCCAACCACCTCTCCAACCACCTCTCCAACCACCTCTTGCACCTGCAGGACAAGATGTGGAAGAACAGACGTTCTCAGAAGCTGGACAAAAAGACGATTCTGGACCTGCAGGCGAGTCTGTCGTGCGAGATCGCCGCCAAGGAGGTCATCGCCCAGCAGCTCTCTGAGGCCAAGTCGAAAGCCATCGAAGCTGAGAAGTCCTTACTACTACTACTACTACTACTACTACTACTACTACTACTACTACTACTACTACTACTACTACTACTACTACTACTACTACTACTACTACTACCACCACTACCACTACTACTACTACTACTACTACTACTACTACTACTACTACTACTACTACTACTACTACTACTACTACTACCACCACTACCACCACTACTACTACTACTACTACTACTACTACTACTACTACGACTACTACTACTACCACTACTACTACTACTACTACCACTACTACTACTACTACTACTACTACTACTACTACTACTACTACTACCACCACTACTACTACTACTACTACTACTACTACTACTACTACTACTACTACGACTACTACTACTACCACTACTACTACTACTACTACCACTACTACTACTACTACTACTATTACTACTACTACTACTACTACTACTACTACCACTACTACTACCACGAGTGCAGCAAGGTGAGGGAGTTGGAGGTGGAGGTGGAGGAGAGGGGCAGGCAGGTGGAGACGATGCGGCAGCAGCTCCTGCAGCACAAGAACTCCTCCATGCACGAGACACTGCAGTTCTGCCAGTGGTTCTACCATGGCGGTTCTGACGGCGGAGGTGTTGGTGGCAGTGGAGGAGGGGGAGTGGAGGGTGCCGAAGGGGGCAGTGGTGGAAGGAACAGTTGCCAAGACAGTCTCGAGAGGAGCAATTCTGAGAAGGTTGCTGTGCCGCCCACTTGCCTCTACCAACTACTACTACTATGTCCTCTCCTTCACCACCACCCTCTTCCACTACCTTCCACCCCTTCCACTCCTCCACTACCTTCCACCTCCCACCATCACTTCCACTCCTCCACCACCACAGATGAACAACAGCTCCTCATCTCCACTGAAACCTTCTCCATCCATCGCTCCCAAGCCACAACTCAACGCCCAACTCTCCTCCCCTCCACAACTCCACTCCACACACTCCCCCAAGCAGAAAGACAACCATATACAACAACAACAACAACAACAACTGCAACAACAACAACAACAACTGCAACACACCTTCAACACCACAAGCCTGAGTGACTTCCACAAGTGCCACTACTGCACCTCCCTCCTCATCGGCCTCCAACGACAAGCCCTTCTCTGCTCTGGTACTCCTCCTCTTTCTCTTCTTCCTCCTCCTCTTCCTCTTCTTCTTCTTCCTCCTTTCTCCCTTCATCCTATTTCTTCTTCCCTTTTATTTTATTTATTATTTCATCGTCCTTTATTCATTCTCTTCTTCTCTGCACACACACATAGAAGACACACACACACACACACACACACACACACACACACACACACACACACACACACACACACACACACACACACACATGGAGAAACACACACACAAACACACACACACACACACACACACACACACACACACACAGCTTGTGGCTACTTGTGCCATCCACACTGCGTTGCAAAGGTGCCCAAGCAGTGTCCCGTGCCCTCCGAACTGCGTATGTGCCACTACTACTACTACTACTACTACTACTACTACTAATAATAATACTACCACTACTACTACTACTACTACCACTACTACTACTACTACTACTACTACTACTACTACTACTACTACTACTACTACTACTACTACTACTACTACTACTACTACTACTACTACTACTACCACCACACAGGCGAGAGATACATAGGCGTCGATCCAAGCAGAGGCATCGGCACTGCCTACGAGGGATACGCCAGGGTGAGATGCTGATGATGATGATGCTGATGATGATGATGATGATGATGATGATGGTGATGATGATAGTGTTGGTGGGGATGATGCTGGTGATGATGATACACATGATGACGTCACACACAGGTGCCGAGGGCAGGGGGCATCCGGAAGGGGTGGGTGCGACAGTTCATCGTCGTGTGCGACTTCAAACTCTTCGTATACGACCTGACAGCCACGTCATCATCATCATCATCATCATCACTCCCTCTCTCTTCCAACTCAACACCATCCGTCCCTAATTGCGTCACACACGTCATTGATATGAGGTGCCGTCTTTCATCAATATCATAACCATCATCATCATCATCATCGCCACCATCATCATCGCCATCATCATCACCACCACCACCACCACAACGACAGAGACCCGAACTTTTCAGTGAGTGTGGTGGGTGAGCAGGAGGTGATCCACGCCAACAAGAAGGACGTGCAGTGCATCCTCAAGGTGCCCTCCATCCATCCATCCTTCCTTCCTTCCTTCCTTCCTTCCTTTCTTCCTTCCTTCCTTTCTTCCTTCCTTCCTTCCTTCCTTCCTTCCTTCCTTCCTTCCTTCCTTCCTTCCTTCCTCCCTTCATTCCTTCCTTCCTTCCTTCCTTCCTTCCCTTTTTCCTTCCCTCCCTCCTTCCTTCCTTCTCTCCCTTCCTCCCTCCTTCCTTCCTTTCTTCCATTCTCTTCTTTATTTCCCTTTTCTCTTCCGATTTTTCTCCCTCCATACCTTCCCTCCTCCTCCCTCCTTCCTCATCCACCACTTCACCTCCACCCCCTCACCTCCTCCACCTCACCTCCTCCACCACCTCACCTCCTCCACCACCTCACCTCCTCCACCACCTCACTTCCAGCACCTCACCTCCTCCTCCACTTCACCTCCTCCTCCCTCACCTCCACCACCTCACCTCCTCCACCACCTCATCTCCTCCACCACCTCACCTCCTCCAGCACCTCACCTCTTCCACTTCACCTCTTCCTCCACCTCACCTCCTCCTCCACCTCACCTTCTCCTCCACCTCACCTCCTCCTGCACCTCACCTCCTCCACCACCTCACCTCCTCCCCTCACCTCCTCCACCTCACCTCCACTGCAGGTGACATGCTCACTGCTCTCTTCTCCTGGCGACAGCAGATTCAAGTTGATGATGCTGACGCAGGATGAGGAGGAGAGGGACAACTGGCTGCAAGCCCTCAACGGCCTGCATCGGTCTGTCTGTCTGTCTGTCTGTCTATCTCTTTGTCTTTGTGTCTTTTTGTGTCTTTGTTGTGAGTTTGAATGTGTGTGTGTCAGCGTGGTCCACACACACAAAAACACACACAAACACACACACACACACACACACGAACACAAACGAACACACACACACACGAACACACACACACACAGGGTGCTGGTACGCAACAAGCTGACGGCTTCTGCAGTGGTTAGTGCACACCTGATATACGACCAGCAACTGCCGCCCATGCAGAAGCTCTTGTGTGCTGCCATCATAGGTGCGTTCTTGTGCCTGTGTTTGTGTGTGTGTGCCTGTGTGTGTCTGTGTGTGTTGGTGTGTGCCTGTGTGTGTGTGTCTGTGTGTGTGTGTCTGTGTTGGTGTGTGTCTGTGTGTGTTGGTGTGTGTCTGTGTGTGTTGGTGTGTGCCTGTGTGTGCCTGTGTGTGTTGATGTGTGCCTGTGTGTGCGTGTGTGTGTTGGTGTATGCCTGTGTGTGTTGATGTGTGCCTGTGTGTGTTGGTGTGTGCCTGTGTGTGTTGTTGTGTGCCTGTGTGTGTTGGTGTGTGTCTGTGTGTGTTGGTGTGTGTGTGTGTGTTGGTGTGTGTCTGTGTGTGTTGGTGTGTGTGTGTGTGTTGGTGTGTGCCTGTGTGTGTTGGTGTGTGTGTGCCTGTGTGTGTTGTTGTGTGCCTGTGTGTGTTGGTGTGTGCCTGTGTGTGTTGGTGTGTGCCTGTGTGTGTTGGTGTGTGCCTGTGTGTGTTGGTGTGTGCCTGTGTGTGTTGGTGTGTGCCTGTGTGTGTTGGTGTGTGCCTGTGTGTGTTGGTGTGTGCCTGTGTGTGTTGGTGTGTTGGTGTGTGCTGGTGTGTGCCTGTGTGTGTTGGTGTGTGCCTGTGTGTGTTGGTGTGTGCCTGTGTGTGTTGGTGTGTGCCTGTGTGTGTGTTGTTGTGTGCCTGTGTGTGTTGTTGTGTGCCTGTGTGTGTTGTTGTGTGCCTGTGTGTGTTGGTGCTTTGAGACGACCATACCATGGCACTGCACACAGACAAGGAGAGGATGTTGTTGGGCACTGAAGATGGCCTCATCCTGGCTGAACTCTCCAAGGACAGTCAGTTCTCTATTACTACTACTACTACTACTACTACTACTACTACTACTACTACCACTACTACTACTACTACTACTACTACTACTACACCACTATGTACAACTTCACAAACTACTACACTACACCACCACAACAACACGACGACAGCTCTGGTGAGGGTGGGCGAGAGGAGGGCATGTCTTCAAGTGGACGTCGTGCCTGCTGACTTCCTCGTCGTCGCCATCATCGGTGCGTCGTTGTCGTTGTCGTCGTCGTTGTTGTTGGTGTTGCTGTTGTTGTTGTTGCAGATGTTGTTGTAGTAGTAGATGTTGTTGTTGCTGCTGTAGATGTTGTTGCAGATGTTGTTGTAGTAGTAGATGTTGTTGTTGTAGCAGATGTTGTTGTTACTGTAGATGTTGTTGTTGTAGCAGATGTTTTACTATTTGTAACTGTAGTACAAAACTGTAGTACAACCACAACGACGACAACGACTGCGACAGGCAAGCAGCGTCAGTTGCGGCTGTGGTGGCTGTCGTGCTTGGAGGCGGAGAAGAACGAGGTGCGCAATGACGAGTTCAGGAACGTCAGCCTCTTCGTCTGCTGCTCCTCCACCTCCCCCCACCACCCCTCCCTTGCCTCCCCCTCCCCCCCTCACCTCCTCCCCTCCTCCTCTCCCCTCTCTCCCGCCAACATAGCACCCCCTGGAGGCACGGGGGCGGTGGGTTCTCCAGGCGTGATGTTGTGTGTGGCAAGCAGGAGGGTGGTGAGTGTGTGTGAGGTGGGCAGGGTGGCTGGCAGACTGCGCTGCAGAAGGGTCAAGGTCTGTTGCTGCTGTGGTGTTGTTGCTCTTGGTGTAGAAGTTGTTGCTCTTGGTGTAGAAGTTGTTGCTCTTGGTGTAGAAGTTGTTGTCAATGTAGTTGTTGTTTCAGTGGTAGTTGCTGTTACTTTCACGCCTGTTGTCCTCACACACACACACACAACGACGACAACGACCGACGCAGGAGATAGTGAGTGAGGGGGTGGTGCAGTGCATGGAGGTGAGCAAGGGCTGTCTCGTGCTAGGCTGCCAGGGCTCCTCTCTCTTCGCCCTTCACTCTCTCTCCTCAGACCAGTCCTCTCCCATACGTGCGTCTTTGCTGCCACTACTACTACCATTACTACTACTACTACTACTACTACTACTACTACTACTACCACTACGACTACTACTACTACTACCACTATTACTACTACTACTACTACTACTACTACCACTACTACTACGACTACTACTACTACTGCTACTACTACGACTACTACTAATACTACTACTACCACTACTACTACTACTACTACTACTACTACTACTACTACTACTACTACTACTACTACTACTACTACTACTACTACTACTACTACTACTACTACCACCACCACCTCACAGAACTCATCAACCCTCACGACGTCTCCCTCCAACACCTCATCTCCTGGCAGCCTCTCGCCTGCATTCCCTTGCCCTCCAACGAGTTCCTCCTCCTCTTCAACAGTGCGTCCTCGCATCGTCATCATCATCATCACCATCATCATCATCATCACCATCATCATCATCATCGTCATCATCATCATCACCATCGTCATCAACATCATCAACATCATCATCGTCATGGCAACATCATCAACATCATCATCAACATCATCAACATCATCATCAACATCATCATCGTCATCAACATCATCACCATCGTCATGGCATCATCATCATCATCATCGTCATCAACATCATCAACATCATCATCAACATCATCAACATCACCACCACCATCGCCATGGCAGACGGAGGAGTGTATGTGGACGGGGAGGGGAGGAGGTCACGTGCAACTGAACTCCTCTGGCCTGCTCCTGTCTCATGTCTATGTGCGTTTGTGTCTGTTCGTTTGTGTCTGTGCGTTTGTGTCTGTTCGTTTGTGTATTTCTGCGTGTGTCTACATGTCTGTGCACTTGCTTATTTACAACCACCACACGACGACACACAACGACACGCAACGACATCAGCGTACAGCAGCAAGCACGTGGTGGCTCACTCGGAACACTGCTCCTTCGCATACGACGTCGCCAAGGCGCTGTGGCTGCAGTCGCTGCCTCTCAAGAAGGTCCCTCTCATCATCATCATCATCATCGCCAACATCATCATCACCATTACCATTACCGCCAACATCATCATCACCATTACCGCCAACATCATCATCACTATTACCGCTAACATCATCATCATCATCATCGCCAACATCATCATCACCATTACCATTACCGCCAACATCATCATCATCACCATTACCGCCAACATCATCATCATCATCATCGCCAAATAACTAATTTCCTCAATCATAGTATTTTTACCCTCAAGTTAATTAATTAGTAATGTTGATATGCCTGCAGTGTTGATATGCCTGCAATGTTGATATGCCTGCAGTGTTGATATGCCTGCAGTGTTGATATGCCTGCAGTGTTGATATGCCTGCAGTGTTGATATGCCTGCAATGTTGATATGCCTGCAGTGTTGATATGCCTGCAGTGTTGATATGCCTGCAATGTTGATATGCCTGCAATGTTGATATGCCTGCAATGTTGATATGCCTGCAGTGTTGATATGCCTGCAGTGTTGATATGCCTGCAATGTTGATATGCCTGCAATGTTGATATGCCTGCAATGTTGATATGCCTGCAATGTTGATATGCCTGCAATGTTGATATGCCTGCAGTGTTGATATGCCTGCAGTGTTGATATGCCTGCAATGTTGATATGCCTGCAATGTTGATATGCCTGCAGTGTTGATATGCCTGCAGTGTTGATATGCCTGCAATGTTGATATGCCTGCAATGTTGATATGCCTGCAATGTTGATATGCCTGCAATGTTGATATGCCTGCAATGTTGATATGCCTGCAGTGTTGATATGCCTGCAGTGTTGATATGCCTGCAGTGTTGATATGCCTGCAATGTTGATATGCCTGCAATGTTGATATGCCTGCAATGTTGATATGCCTGCAATGTTGATATGCCTGCAATGTTGATATGCCTGCAGTGTTGATATGCCTGCAGTGTTGATATGCCTGCAATGTTGATATGCCTGCAATGTTGATATGCCTGCAGTGTTGATATGCCTGCAGTGTTGATATGCCTGCAATGTTGATATGCCTGCAATGTTGATATGCCTGCAGTGTTGATATGCCTGCAGTGTTGATATGCCTGCAATGTTGATATGCCTGCAATGTTGATATGCCTGCAGTGTTGATATGCCTGCAATGTTGATATGCCTGCAATGTTGATATGCCTGCAATGTTGATATGCCTGCAATGTTGATATGCCTGCAGTGTTGATATGCCTGCAGTGTTGATATGCCTGCAATGTTGATATGCTTGCAATGTTGATATGCCTGCAATGTTGATATGCCTGCAGTGTTGATATGCCTGCAAGGTTGATATGCCTGCAATGTTGATATGCCTGCAGTGTTGATATGCCTGCAATGTTGATATGCCTGCAATGTTGATATGCCTGCAATGTTGATATGCCTGCAGTGTTGATATGCCTGCAGTGTTGATATGCTTGCAATGTTGATATGCCTGCAATGTTGATATGCCTGCAGTGTTGATATGCTTGCAATGTTGATATGCCTGCAGTGTTGATATGCCTGCAGTGTTGATATGCCTGCAATGTTGATATGGCTGCAATGTTGATATGCCTGCAGTGTTGATATGCCTGCAATGTTGATATGGCTGCAATGTTGATATGCCTGCAGTGTTGATATGCCTGCAATGTTGATATGCCTGCAGTGTTGATATGCCTGCAATGTTGATATGCCGGCAATGTTGATATGCCTGCAGTGTTGATATGCCTGCAATGTTGATATGCCTGCAATGTTGATATGCCTGCAGTGTTGATATGCCTGCAATGTTGATATGCCGACAATGTTGATATGCCTGCAGTGTTGATATGCCTGCAATGTTGATATGCCTGCAGTGTTGATATGCCTGCAATGTTGATATGGCTGCAATGTTGATATGCCTGCAGTGTTGATATGCCTGCAATGTTGATATGGCTGCAATGTTGATATGCCTGCAGTGTTGATATGCCTGCAATGTTGATATGCCTGCAGTGTTGATATGCTTGCAATGTTGATATGTCTGCAATGTTGATATGCCTGCAATGTTGATATGCCTGCAGTGTTGATATGCCTGCAATGTTGATATGCCGGCAATGTTGATATGCCTGCAGTGTTGATATGCCTGCAATGTTGATATGCCTGCAATGTTGATATGTCTGCAATGTTGATATGCCTGCAATGTTGATATGCCTGCAGTGTTGATATGCCGGCAATGTTGATATGCCTGCAATGTTGATATGCCTGCAGTGTTGATATGCTTGCAATGTTGATATGCCTGCAGTGTTGATATGCTTGCAATGTTGATATGCCTGTAATGTTGATATGCTTGCAATGTTGATATGCCTGCAGTGTTGATATGCCTGCAATGTTGATATGGCTGCAATGTTGATATGCCTGCAGTGTTGATATGCCTGCAATGTTGATATGCCTGCAATGTTGATATGCCTGCAGTGTTGATATGCCTGCAATGTTGATATGCCTGCAGTGTTGATATGCCTGCAGTGTTGATATGCCTGCAGTGTTGATATGCCTGCAATGTTGATATGCCTGCAGTGTTGATATGCCTGCAGTGTTGATATGCCTGCAATGTTGATTTGCCTGCAGTGTTGATATGCCTGCAATGTTGATATGCCTGCAATGTTGATATGCCTGCAATGTTGATATGTCTGCAATGTTGATATGCCTGCAGTGTTGATATGCCTGCAATGTTGATATGCCTGCAGTGTTGATATGCCTGCAATGTTGATATGCCTGCAATGTTGATATGCCTGCAGTGTTGATATGCCTGCAATGTTGATATGGCTGCAATGTTGATATGCCTGCAGTGTTGATATGCCTGCAATGTTGATATGCCTGCAATGTTGATATGCCTGCAGTGTTGATATGCCTGCAATGTTGATATGGCTGCAATGTTGATATGCCTGCAGTGTTGATATGCCTGCAATGTTGATATGGCTGCAATGTTGATATGCCTGCAGTGTTGATATGCCTGCAATGTTGATATGCCTGCAGTGTTGATATGCTTGCAATGTTGATATGTCTGCAATGTTGATATGCCTGCAATGTTGATATGCCTGCAGTGTTGATATGCCTGCAATGTTGATATGCCGGCAATGTTGATATGCCTGCAGTGTTGATATGCCTGCAATGTTGATATGCCTGCAATGTTGATATGTCTGCAATGTTGATATGCCTGCAATGTTGATATGCCTGCAGTGTTGATATGCCGGCAATGTTGATATGCCTGCAATGTTGATATGCCTGCAGTGTTGATATGCTTGCAATGTTGATATGCCTGCAGTGTTGATATGCTTGCAATGTTGATATGCCTGTAATGTTGATATGCTTGCAATGTTGATATGCCTGCAGTGTTGATATGCCTGCAATGTTGATATGGCTGCAATGTTGATATGCCTGCAGTGTTGATATGCCTGCAATGTTGATATGCCTGCAATGTTGATATGCCTGCAGTGTTGATATGCCTGCAATGTTGATATGCCTGCAGTGTTGATATGCCTGCAGTGTTGATATGCCTGCAGTGTTGATATGCCTGCAGTGTTGATATGCCTGCAGTGTTGATATGCCTGCAATGTTGATATGCCTGCAGTGTTGATATGCCTGCAGTGTTGATATGCCTGCAATGTTGATTTGCCTGCAGTGTTGATATGCCTGCAATGTTGATATGCCTGCAATGTTGATATGCCTGCAATGTTGATATGTCTGCAATGTTGATATGCCTGCAGTGTTGATATGCCTGCAGTGTTGATATGCCTGCAATGTTGATATGCCTGCAATGTTGATATGCCTGCAGTGTTGATATGCCTGCAATGTTGATATGGCTGCAATGTTGATATGCCTGCAGTGTTGATATGCCTGCAATGTTGATATGCCTGCAATGTTGATATGCCTGCAATGTTGATATGCCTGCAGTGTTGATATGCCTGCAGTGTTGATATGCCTGCAATGTTGATATGCCTGCAATGTTGATATGCCTGCAATGTTGATATGGCAGCAATGTTGATATGCTTGCAATGTTGATATGCCTGCAATGTTGATATGTCTGCAATGTTGATATGTCTGCAATGTTGATATGCCTGCAGTGTTGATATGCCTGCAGTGTTGATATGCCTGCAATGTTGATATGCCTGTAATGTTGATATGCCTGCAGTGTTGATATGCCTGTAGTGTTGATATGCTTGTTGTTGCAGGTGAGGTCGTTGTGCACGGACGGAGGTTTGTTGCTGAGCTACAACAACGAGTCTCCTGTCCTCCTCCTCCTCCTCTCCTCTCTACTGAGTACTTGTTGTTGTTGTTGTTGTTGAGGTTATGGTGTTGTTGTTGTCGTTATACAACAACAACAATTGACGTCACGCAGATGTGGATGACATCCTCCATCTCCCAGAGGCCATCTTCTCCTCTTCCTCCTCTTCCTCCCCTGCCTCCCTCAACAACAACAGGTTCCTCTCCTCTTCCATCTCTTCCTCACCTTCACTCCTCCCTCCCATCCATCTTCAACTATTTATATTTGCATTACATTCATCATCATTATTATTATTATTGTATTTTCATTATGTTATGTTCACGTCACCACACCACGTCACACCACACCACACCACGTCACACCTCACCACACCACGTCACACCTCACCACACCACACCACGTCACACCTCACCACACCACACCACGTCACACCACACCACGTCACCATACCACGTCACACCACACCACGTCACACCTCACCACACCACACCACGTCACACCACACCACGTCACCATACCACGTCACACCACACCACACCACGTCACACCGCAGGAACAAGCGCAAGTTCAGCATCAAGTCAGTGCAGGAGGTGCAGACCGCCAAAGTGTATGTGCCCCACCTCCTCCTTGTGCATCCGTGCACACACACACACACACACACCTGCACACAAACACACACAGACACACACACACAGACACACACACACAGACACACACACACAGACACACACACACAGACACACACTCAGACACAAACACACACACACACACAGGGCGGAGCTGAGGCGCTCCAAGGTGATTTCTTCTCCACAGAACTTCTCTCACGTGGTGCACATCTCCTCTGACGCTGTCTCTGGCGTCGCCCCTGAGAGGTGCACACACATACATACACACATCCACCTGCACACACACACACATCCACACACACACGCACACAGAGGCGCAGACAGACGCACACAGATGATCTCGGGTCCGACTAATTTCAGTCATGTCGCCCACTTCGGCCAGTCTGCCGCCCTGCCCACCCTCATCGATCTGCCCTCTAAGGTGGTGGTGATGATGATGATGGTGGTGGTGATGATGATGGTGGTGGTGATGATGATGGTGGTGGTGATGATGGTTGTGGTGGTGGTGATGATGGTTGTGGTGGTGGTTTTGGTGGTGATGATGGTGGTGGTGATGATGGTTGTAGTGGTGGTGATGATGGTTGTAGTGGTGGTTTTGGTGGTGATGATGGTGGTGGTGATGATGGTTGTAGTGGTGGTGATAGTGGTGGTGATCATGATGGTGGTGGTGATGATCGTTGTAGTGGTGGTTTTGGTGGTGATGATGGTGGTGGTGATGATGGTTGTAGTGGTGGTGATCATGATGGTGGTGGTGATGATGGTTGTAGTGGTGGTGATCATGATGGTGGCGGTGATGATGGTTGTAGTGGTGGTGATAGTGGTGGTGATGATGATGGTGGTGGTGATGATGGTTGTAGTGGTGGTGATGATGGTGGTGATGATGATGGTGGTGGTGATGATCGTTGTAGTGGTGGTTTTGGTGGTGATGATGGTGGTGGTGATGATGGTTGTAGTGGTGGTGATCATGATGGTGGTGGTGATGATGGTTGTAGTGGTGGTGATCATGATGGTGGCGGTGATGATGGTGATGGGGAGGATAAGCGAGTGACCAGTGCAGTATCATCATCATCACCTCGATGACAGGAGGGAGGGGAGGAGAGGCTGGAGAGGGTGAGAGCTTCAATGCATCAACAACAACAACAAGGGCTCAGCGGCATCGGCTCTGCAGTGCCTCTGAATGGAAACTACAGCGACCCACCACTGCCACATCTTCACAAAAAGTCATAGCCCATCATTACCTCTTCCTCCTCCTCTTTCTCCTCCTCTTTCTCCTCCTCTTTCTCCTCTTCCTCCTTCCTCCTCCTCCTCCTCCTTCTCCTCCTCCTTCTCTTGCTCCTCCTCCTCTTCCTCATTCTCCTCATTCCACTCCAACAATAATTTTTACTTATCGTTCGTTTGCTTGAAGCTGTTTCAATGATGATGATGATGATGTATTTGTCATTTTCGTTTAGTAGCTTTATTTTTTCGGACCAACCCCTTGTGATTTCGTCCCACCACCACCCCTCCATCACTCCACCACCACCCCTCCATCACTCCACCACCACCCCTCCATCACTCCACCAACACCCCTCCATCACTCCACCACCTTTCCACCACCCTCACCCACCACTCCACCACCCTCACCCACATTCACTCGGCTTAGGAACTTTGTCATGTCTTTTTCCTTCTCTTCCTTCTCCTCCTCCTCATCCTCCTCCTCTTAATCATCCTCCTTCTCCACCTTCTTCTCCTCCTCCTCCTCCTCCTTCTTATTGTTGTTGTTGCTGATTATGTGTGTTCTTGTTAGTCGCATCTCAACTATAAAGCTTGGAGATGTCCACTTAGCTGTCATTGTTGTTGTTGTTGTTGTTGCTGAGGAATTTGCTGTAAAAGTTGTTGTTGATGTTGTTGTTGATAGGTTTTCATGTGCAACAACACTTCATCACGTCCCTTGTGCTTGTCATTTTGTGTACACTATTTATACTTG
>OX030970.1:337137-347137 GCA_943735955.1 Piscicola geometra | reverse complement strand
GTACAGTACAAGGCAGTATTATGCAATTCAATTCAATACACTACATTACAATTGAGTGAAATTCAATAAAAAACAACTCAGTACAACACAGTACAACATAGTACAGCACAGTACAGCACAGTACAACATAGTACAACACAGTACAACACAGTACCAGACAGTTCTTGCTGCTGAGTTGCACACAGCCTGACATGTCGTTGTACACACAACATCCACTCACACTCTCCTCCCTGCGTCTGTCCTCCATCCTGTGTGCCAACCACCGTCCTCATCATCATCATCATCATCATCATCCTCATCATCATCATCATCATCATCCTCATCATCATCATCATCATCATCCTCATCATCATCACCATCATCATCATCATCTATATCATCATCATAACGACAGAACATCTAGTGAGTGGAAGGAACGACTGACCGCTCGAAGACGTTGTTGTCTCTCCGCATGCAGGGTGAGTACTTCGCTCCCATGTGGATCAGGTCTGCCTGTGTTGTCGTTGTCGTTGCCATCGTTGTCGTTGTTGTCGTTGTTGTTGTTGAATTGGTGTGGTGTTGTGGTTGTTGAAGTGGTGTTGTTGTTGTTGTTGGTGTTGTTGTGGTGTTGTCGTTGTCGTTGTCGTTGTTGGTGTTGGTGTGGTGTTGTTGGCATTGTTGTTTTTGATGTTGTTGTTGTGGCAGTGAAGCGCACCTGCCGGGGTCCGATCCACATGTTGCTCGGCTCGTAGTAGTGCACCCAGTCCTTCCTCAGCGCCTCCGTCAACACCTGCAGTGCCCTCGCCACTATCATCATCATCAGCAACAACAAATAGATCATCATCATCACTAACAACTACAACTACAACTTCTACTACTACTACTACTACTACTGCAACTACTACTACTGCAACTACTACTACTACTACTACTACTACTACTACTACTACTACTACTACTACTACTACTACTACTACTGCAACTACTACTATCAGCACCTCGCCTTCGACTTTGGCATGAGAGAAGCCAATGTAGGAGAAGCCGAAGAAGGCAGTCGCCAAGAGGTAGACCAGCAGCTGTACGGCAGTCACCCACCACGTGAAGAAGGGTCTGTGTGTGCGTGTGTGTTTGTGTGTGTGTGTGTGTGTGTGTGCGCGCGTGTGTGTGTGTGTGTGTGTGTGTGTGTGTGTGTGTGTGTGTGTGGGTGTGTGTGGGTGGTGATAATGATGATGAGGTTGTCATGGCAACCTGTAGTCCTCCAGCAATGCATTCTGCATCAGCACATCATGATCGATCCTAGACACTCTGTAGTCCACGCCTGTTTTATGGTATCATCATCATAATCACCACCATCACTAACACTATCACCCTCATCATCATAATCACTACCATCAGTAACACTATCACCCTCATCATCACCATCCCCATCATCATCATCACCACCATCTCCATCATCATCATCACCACCACCCCCATCGCCAGCATCATCATCATGAGCACGTACCTAGCATGTCTCCGACCACACCGATGCCAATGCCTCTCCTTGAAGAGTTCACCTTCACCTTCTTGATCACCTCCGCAGGCACCCTCTCTCCCCACCCTCTCTCCCCCCTCTCTCCCCACCCTCTCTCCTCCCTCTTCCTGAACCTCGTCTCTTCCCTACTTCTCAGTATCTCTGCATCCTCCTCTTCCTTCCCATCCTCCCTCTGTTCATCTTTCTTTCTTTCCTCCTTTCCTCCACCAATCCCTCCATACACTCCATCCTCCTCCCCCTCCTCCCTCTTCAGAATCCCCTTCTTCTCCTTCTGCTTAGATGCCCCTCTGTTCACAGAGACGTTGTCTGTGTCAAAATAGCTGAGGGAGGGATGATGATGATGATGTTGTGGCTGCTGCTGCTGATGATGATGATGATATGATGATGAGGATGATGAGGGTGATGATAATGATACTAATAAAGAATTTTTACTGACACTCGGAAGGTCTGTATTAAATTCTGAGAATGATGTTGTTGTTGTTGTTGTGAGGAGGATGGGGGTGTTGTTGGTGGTTGTTGTGAGGTTGGTGATGGTGGTTGTGATGGTTGTTGTTGTGGAGAGGTTGAAGTTAGTGATGGTTGTGGAGTGGTTGTTGATGGTTGTGGTGGTTGAGGAGTGGTTGTTGAGGGTGGTGGTTGTAGGTAGGAGGGTGATGGTGTTGTTGGTGGTGAAAGAAAAAAGTCTTCTTTTGTGAATTCTTCATCATCTCCAATAGACACCTTAAATCATCATCATCATCGTCATCATCACCACCATCATCATCGTCATCATCACCATCACCATCGTCATCATCACCATCATCATCATCATCATCATCATCATCATCATCATCATCATCATCATCACCACCCTGTTTCTAGCAGAGGGGGGGATGCTGCGACGGGGAAAGGTGTCTTCGTCTGGGAGGCCCTTCTGTGTGAGGTTGTGTTGTTGTTGTTGTTGTTGTTGTTGCTGTTGTTGTTGTTGTTGTTGTTGTTGTTGTTGCTGTTGTTGTTGTTGTTGTTGCTGTTGTTGTTGTTGTCCTACCACCACTTTATCACCCCCTACTCCTACCCCTACCACCACAACAACCACCACCACCACCACTACCACCACAACAACCACAACCACCACCACCACCACAACCACCACCCCCAACACCACCACCACAACCACCACAACAACCACCACAACAACCACCACTACCACTACAACCACCACCACAACAACCACCACCACCACCACAACAACCCCCACCACCACAACTACCACCACCACCACCACCACCACAACCACCACCACCACCACAACAACAACCACCACCACCACAACAACCACAATTACCATCACAACCACCACCACCCCCACAACAACCACCACCACCACAACAACCACTACCACCACCACAACAACCACAACCACCATCACAACCACCACCACCCCCACAACAACCACCACCACAACAACCACAATTACCATCACAACCACCACCACCCCCACAACAACAACCACCACCACAACAACCACCACAACAACCACCACCACAACAACCACCACCACCACCACAACAACCACCACCACCACAACAACCACCACCACAACAACCACCACCACAACAACCACCACCACCACCACAACAACCACCACCACAACAACAACCACCACCACTGACCACGAGTCTGAGGATGTTTTCACAGGCGATCTGGAAGACTGACTGCTTGCGTGATCGAGGCAGTGGCTGTTGTCTGCTGGCTCGCTTGCAGGAGGAGGTGGTCGAGAGGTGGGAGGTGCCTCGGCTGCACTCTTTGTGCACACTGTGTGGTGTTGTTGTGTGGTGTTGTTTTGTGGTGTTGTTGTGTGGTGTTGTGTGTTGTGGTGTGGTGTTGTGGTTGATTTGTGGTGTTGTGTGGCATGTGGTGTTGTTGTGTGTTGTTGTTGTGTGGTGTTGTTGTGTGGCATGTGGTCTTGTGTGGTCTTGTGTGGTGTCATTGTTGTGTTGTGGTTGTTGTAGTGGTTGTTGTGATAGTTATAATGGCTGTTGTAGTGGTTGTTTTGTAGTGGTTGTTGTGATAGTTGTAGTGGTTGTTTTGTAGTGGTTGTGTTGTAGTGGTTGTTATGGAGCGGATGGTGGTGGTTGTGACGTCTAAAGGGTGTGTTGTCGTCTGCCTCACTCACAACAAGAACTTCTTGTGCGCTATCGAGGCCGATGGAGTTCGACACACCCAAGTCTTCTCGACATCATCATCATCACCGTCATCTTCCTCCTCCTCCTCTTCCATCGAGTATATGACTTGGCTTCCTGAGGGGTGGTGTTGATGATGATGACGATGTTGATGATGATGATGATGATGATGGAAGACCTGCAGTGAGACGTTTGGAGATGGGAGTGCTGTCGAAGAACATTTGAGGCTTCAGCTTCTGTGGTCTGGCTCTGTGTTTGTGTCTGTGTGTGTGTGTGAATGCATGTTGACATATGATGGCATGTGTGCATGTGTGCATGTATGCATGTGTGCATGTGTGCATGTGTGCATGTATGCATGTGTGCATGTGTGCATGAGTGCATGTTTGCATGTGTGCATGTGTGCATGTGTGCATGTGTACATGTGTGCATGTTTGCATGCGTGCATGTTTGCATGTGTGCATGTGTGCATGTGTGCATGTATGCATGTGTGTATGTGTGCATGTGTGCATGTGTGCATGTGTGCATGTGTGCATGTGTGCATGTGTGCATGTGTGTATGTATGCATGTGTGCATGTGTGCATGTATGCATGTGTGTATGTGTGCATGTGTGCATGTGTGCATGTGTGCATGTGTGCATGTGTGCATGTGTGCATGTGTACATGTGTGTATGTGTGCATGTGTGCATGTGTGCATGTGTGCATGTGTGCATGTATGCATGTGTGTATGTGTGCATGTGTGCATGCGTGCATGTGTGTATGTGTGCATGTGTGCATGTGTGCATGTGTGCATGTGTGCATGTGTGTATGTGTGCATGTGTGCATGTGTGCATGTGTGCATGTGTGCATGTGTGCATGTGTGCATGTGTGTATGTGTGCATGTGTGCATGTGTGCATGTGTGCATGTGTGCATGTGTGCATGTGTGTGAGGGGACCTGAGCATGAAGCTCTTGCAGTGCAGACGATCAGTCCTGGCCGTCCAGACGTCTTTACTGCTTGGAGGATCATGATCATGAACGCCATCAATCTCGTCAACGGCATCATCATCATCATCAGCATCAGCCTTCTTCTCCTGCTTGTCGTGTTCCAGATCAGGACCCGCTAGGAAATGTCCCAAGCCGTTGCTGATGCTCCTGAGTGAGAGAAGGAGGAGGAGAAGGAGGAGGAAGAGGAGGAGAAGGAGGAGGAGGAGAAGGAGTGAGGAGGGGAAGGAGGAAGAGGAGGAGGAAGAAAAGGAAGAAGAGGAGGAGGAGGAAGAGGATGAGGAAGAGGGAGGAGGAAGAAGAGGAGTGGGAGGAGGAGGAGAAGGAAGAGAAGAAGGAGGAAGAGAAGGAGGAGGGAGAAGGAGGAGGAGGGAGGAGGAGGAGGAGGAAGAGAAGGAAGAAGAAGAGGAGGAGATTGAAGGATAGAAAAGAAAGGAAAATGGACGAGTAGAAGGATGGACGAGTGGAGGGATGAACGAGTAGAAGGATGGACGAACTCACCTGGAGAAGCTGATCCACTTGTCGACACTCTTCCTCTCCTGCAGACGTCTCTTTGCAATGCTCCAGTGCATCCTGCCCCTCCTCTTCTGTCTCTCTCTCTCCTTCTCTCTCTCCCTGTCACCCTCCCTGTCATCCTCCCTGTCACCTTGCTTCTTGGTGACTCTCAGTTCTATCTCTTCATCCTCCATCTTGGTTTTGAAATGTCAGCAGGATGCACACTAATTGTAGACCTTCTAATTGCATTAACTCTCTCTTTCTCCCTTTCTCTCTTTCTCTCTTTCTTCCTTTCTTTCTCTCTTACTTCCTCCTTCTCTCTTCCTTTCTTTTTTCACTCTTCTTTTCTTTTTTCACTCTTCCTTTCTCCTCCTCTCTTCCCTCACTTGCACACCTTGAACCTGCACCTAGAAATCTGAAAGACTTGCTCCTTCGAAGCTTCAACAGCTGAGCTTATAAACACTTGAGGTGCTCCTATTTATAGTTAAAGTGGTCTTGATGATGATACCAGCCCATTTATAGTTAAAGTGGTCTTGATGATGATACCAGCCGATTTATAGTTAAAGTGGTCTTGATGATGATACCAGCCTATTTATACACATGCGTGCTAGTGCTAGTGACATTCACAGCTGAAGGCAACAAGCAAGCTTTTATTCAGTGAATATAACAACCATTTGATGGTGATGATGATGGTGATGGTGGTGATGATGATGGTGATGGTGGTGATGGTGGTGTTGATGATGATGATGCTGGATAGGATGATGATGTAGATAGAGAAATGATGATGATTAGGGTGATGATTATTATAATTACTATAATTAGTAGGCTGATAATGAACGATAATGAGGATGATGATGATGATTGATAGGACGATGATGACGATCATGTTGGTGATGATGATGATGATGGAAATGATGATGATGATGATGATGATTTGAGACATTCAAGAGAAAAGGAATCGGAATATTTGCACATTAGAAAACAGGGCGTGGAGTTGAGGCGCTGCTGACGACAACTGCAGAACAGGCAGCCCTCTCTTCTTCTTCTCCTCCTCTTCCTCTTCCTTTTCTTCTTCTTCTTCTTCTTTCTCCTCTTCCTCTTCTTCTTCTTCTTCTTCTTCTTCTTCTTTCTCCTCTTCCTCTTCTTCTTCTTCTTCTTCTTCTTCTTCTTCTTCTTCTTCTTCTTTTCCTCCTCCTCTTCCTCCTTCTCCTCCTCCTCCTCCTTCTCCTCCTCCTTTTCCTCTTCCTCTCCAGTCTCTTCACTCCATCTGCTCCTTCATCTGTTGCTTCCGAAAGTACATGCGGAGAAGGTTCGTCTGTAGGAAATAGTCCATCGCTATGCAACCATCATCATCATCACCACCATCTTCATCTTCATCATCATCATCATCACCACCATCTTCATCATCATCATCATCACCATCATCTTCATCATCATTATCATCACCCCCACCTTGTGCTGATCAGCTGTGAGGTACTTCCAAACCTCCTCCCCCACCCTGCTGTACACTCCCACCACCACCCCCACCGCACCCACCCTCACCCCCTTGTCTCCACTCTCCATCGCCTGCGTCAACAACAACTTCAACAATACCACTTTTGAAAACAATTACAATAGCAATAACACTTTTAAAAACAACAAAAATACCACAAAAACTTAATATTATTCTTATTCTGATTGTCAGGAGAGCAGAGTTTGACCTTGAGAAGGACGGGCAGGAGGTGTGGCAGTGAGGCCGTCACGTCATTGGACGCCTGCAGCAGCCTCAGCATCCAATCAAACGTCTTCATTTGAGAGGAGGCCTCTAATTGGAGGAGGAGGGAGGCGAGGAGGAGCAGTGATTGGTGGTTGGAGCGGCACTTGAGGAGCATGGTGATGCACTCGTCCAATAGAGAGGTGGTGGAGGGGTGGAGGAGGGGAGGGGGGAGGGAAAGGAGGAGAGAGAGGAGGGTGGTGAGGTGCCAGTCCTGGATCAACAAGGGAGTGCTGGGAAGTTGAACGATCAAGTTGTTGAGGAGACTTCGAACTGTGTTGTCGTTGTTGTTGTTGTTGTTGTTGTTGTTGTTGATGTTGATGTTGTTAATGTTGTTGTTGATCATGTCGAGAGATAGAGGAAGAGAACAAACAAAAGAGTCAAAAGAATTTTCACGTTGTTGAGGTTGTTGTTGTTGAGGCTGTTGTTGTTGTTGTTGAAGTTGTTGTTGAGGTTGAGGTTGAAGTCCTTGTTGAAGTTGTTGTTGAGGTTGTTGTTGTTGTTGTTGAGGTTGTTGTTGAGGTTGTTGTTGAAGTCCTTGTTGAAGTTGTTGTTGAGGTTGTTGTTGAGGTTGTTGTTGTTGAGGTTGTTGTTGAGGTTGTTGTTGTTGTTGTTGTTGTTGAGGTTGTTGTTGAGCTTGTTGTTGAAGTCCTTGTTGAAGTTGTTGTTGAGGTTGTTGTTGAGGTTGTTGTTGTTGAGGTTGTTGTTGAAGTTGTTGTTGAGATTGTTGTTGTTGAGGTTGTTGTTGTTCTGGAGAGTTGTCGAAAAGATTGGCTCTGGACAAGTTGACTTTCTTGATAACTTGTGGTGTGAAGTTCATGTGTTGTTGTTTCTGTTGTTGGTGTTGTTGCTGTTGCTGTTGTTGTTTCACTTGTTGTTTGAAAGTAGGGTCCCAGCTATCACTGCTACTGTTATGTTGGTCAACTCAATCATCTCACTCCTTTGCCTATCACTCACTCCTTTGCCTATCACTCACTCCTTTCCCTATCACTCTCTCATTTGCCTATCACTCACTCCTTTGCCTATCACTCACTCCTTTGCCTATCACTCACTCCTTTGCCTATCACTCTCTCATTTGCCTATCACTCACTCCTTTGCCTATCACTCACTCCTTTGCCTATCACTCACTCCTTTGCCTATCACTCACTCCTTTGCCTATCACTCACTCCTTTGCCTATCACTCACTCATTTGCCTATCACTCACTCCTTTGCCTATCACTCACTCCTTTGCCTATCACTCACTCACTCATCGCCACTGCTACCGCCCTTCCAAACCCACCAGCACCCCAACCACTACAACCACCCCCTCCCTACTGCAGTCACCCAACCACTCCAACCACCCCCTCCCTGCTGCAGTCACCCAACCACTCCAACCACCCTCTCCCTGCTGCAGTCACCCAAACACTCCAACCACCCCCTCCCTGCTGCAGTCACCCAACCACTCCAACCACCCCCTCCCTGCTGCAGTCACCCAACCACTCCAACCACCCCCTCCCTGCTGCAGTCACCCAACCACTCCAACCACCCCCTCCCTGCTGCAGTCACCATCTACACCACCAGCACTTACTTGGAACTGGAGATAGAGCTGATGGTCCGATGGAGTGGTTGAGGAATGAGTGGAGGAGTGGTGAAGGAGGAGGAGTGGTTGGTGGGGAAAGGGAGGGATGGGGGGTGGTTGGTGGAGAAGGAAGGGGAGAAGTGGTGGTTGGTGGGGGAAGGGAGGGATGAGGGGTGGTTGGTGGGGGAGGGTGAGTAGTATGACCTGCTGGAACGGGATGGTGGGCGAGAGGGGGGACGAGAGGGTGGTCTTGATAATGATGGCTGGTGAGTGGACGGAGAAGGGTGGGTGGACGGAGAAGGGTGGGTGGACGGAGAAGGGTGGGTGGACGGAGAAGGGTGGGTGGTGGAGCAAGGTGTTTCCGACATATGACTCCTTGCTATCTTCGTCATGTGGTCCTTGGGGATCATCATCATCATCATCATCATGATAATCATTATCATCATCATCATCATCTTCATCACCACCATCATCATCATCACCACCTGCACGTGCTTCAGCTGGTAAGACATGACGTAGGAGAAGGTTGGTGGACTGAGGTCGAAGATGCAGATGAGAATCAGATTGAGGTTCTGTGGCGGGAGGTGATGATGATGATGGTGGCGATGATGATGATGATGACGATGATGGCGATGATGATGATGATGATGGCGATGATGATGATGATGGCGATGATGATGATGATGATGGCGATGATGATGATGATGATGGCGATGACACACACCTTCTTGTTCTCGGCACTGCGGGTCTTGTGGACCAGAGCGAAGAGGAGGGCAAGCAGGTCCTTGAGGGGCAGTGAGGGTTGCAGGCAGGTGCAGCAGCAGAAGAGCTCCTTCACGTACAACAATGCGGTGTCCCTGCTCTGTGTAGTGGTGGTGGCTGGAGTGATGTGGTTGGAAAGGTGGTTAGTATGCATGGTGGTGGTAGGCATGGTGGTGGTTGGCATGGGGGTGGTTGGCACGGAGAATGAAGGAATTGGCAAACTTTGCTGTTGCTGAGAATGCTCTGGTTGGCAAAGACGCTGTTGAGTGCTTCCAGCTGGTCTTCCATGCAGTAGTACTCTCTGGTGGGTTGTTGTTGTTGTGGTTGTTGTTGTTGTAGTAGTTGTTGTGGTTGTAGTGGTTGTTGTTGCAACAGCATTTAGTTGTCGAAGGAAAAGTTGTAATGGTAGTCATGGTAACTGCATGCTCATCAACATTCATGCGGCGCGCACCTGAGAGCCTCGAAGACCTTGTTCACCTTGAGACGCACCGAACCGAGCAGGTCTGCACCCGCCCTGCCCAGCAGTCTGTGCAGACACACCTGCAGCCAGTGGGGGGGGAGATGGTGAGGAGCGAAAGAGGAGAGGAGAGAGAGAAGGACTTCGAGGAAGAGAGAGAAGACTCTGGAGTGGGGCTCGTGGAAGGTCTTGACGAGAGAGTCGCAGAGCATTGTCACTTGCTCATCCCTGTATGGAGGGTGAGGAGGCGATGTGTGCATGCATGCATGGATGGATGCATGAATGGATGCATGCATGCAAGCATGCATGCATGGATGAATG
>OX030970.1:329637-332137 GCA_943735955.1 Piscicola geometra | reverse complement strand
ATGGGTTGTTATCTTAAGGAGTTTTCAAGCCAGAAGGCCGCAATTAAGAGGATGACAGATCATCCACAATGGGACATTCCATGCTCGGCACTCACTCACTCACTCACTCACTCACTCACTCACTCACTCACTCACTCACTCACTCACTCACTCACTCACTCACTCACTCACTCACTCACTCACTCACTCACTCACTCACTCACTCACTCACTCACTCACTCACTCACTCACTCACTCACTCACTCACTCACTCACTCACTCACTCACTCACTCACTCACTCACTCACTCACTCACTCACTCACTCACTCACTCACTCACTCACTCACTCACTCACTCACTCACTCACTCACTCACTCACTCACTCACTCACTCACTCACTCACTCACTCACTCACTCACTCACTCACTCACTCACTCACTCACTCACTCACTCACTCACTCACTCACTCACTCACTCACTCACTCACTCACTCACTCACTCACTCACTCACTCACTCACTCACTCACTCTCTCACTCAGTCACTCACTCACTCACTGACCCTAAACCCCACCACAACTCCTGCTTTGCACTCAAAACAGGCTCTCTAAATTGTTACTTCTTCGAAATACCGACGTATGCCTGCGAAGATTAATCCCTTAAATCTGAACCACTCCCCAGGTGGCGCTATGCAGCAGTAAGCTCTGACGTCAGCACTTGGCAGTTGAATACCTGCCAGCGAACAATTCAACGTTCAAATCTAAAATAAAGATTTTCAAACCAATAAAAAAGAATTTTAATTTCGGAAAGAATATTAAAAGTTGTACGAAACAATTCTGACTCTTGTTCACGCTGGCTCAGATATGGGCGTGTGGGCATGTCAAATGTCCTTGCCTCTTACTTCAAGCGCTCCAAAGTGACAGGCCTTTGCCTTGCATGGTTCTGTTGAAGCCATTTTAAAGAGGCACTCGCAGATCGTTTGGTGCAAAGAGGGGAAGAGAGATCAAAGAAGAAGTTCAGGCAGGCAGACAAGCAGACAAGCAGGCAGGCAGACAGGCAGACAGGCAAGCAGACAGGCAGGCAAGCAGGCAGGCAGACAAACACATACTGCACAATGGCAAGAGAAAAAGTGCTGAAAGATCTTCATAAACTTCGGAGTGATTTGATTGGCTGCCCTGGAGAGATGTGCAGGAGGGAGGGGGAGTATGTAATGGGTATATGGCACAGTGAATAGCGAGATGGGGAGGAGGGAAAGAGTATGGTATTTGGCTTGTTGAGGCGCGTGCTATAATGATGTGGTCGATGTGTGTTTGCGTCTGTTTATGTGTGTGTGTGCTTGTGTCGGTTTATGTGTGTGTGTGCTTGTGTCTGTTTATGTGTGTGTGTGCTTGTGTCGGTTTATGTGTGTGTGTGCTTGTGTCGGTTTATGTGTGTGTGTGCTTGTGTCGGTTTATGTGTGTGTGTGTATGTGTGGGTTAGTGTTTGTTCGTATGTTTAAGTGGGTCTTTATGAGTGGGTTTTGTTTGTGTGTGCGTGTGTTCGTTTGTGTGCGTGTTTGTTTGTGCGTGTGTTTGTTTGCGTGTGTGTTTGTTTGTGTGTGCGTGTGTTCGTTTGTGTGCGTGTTTGTTTGTGCGTGTGTTTGTTTGCGTGTGTGTTTGTTTGTGTGTGCGTGTGTTTGTTTGTGTGTGCGTGTGTTTGTTTGCGTGCGTGTGTTTGTTTGCGTGCGTGTGAGACTATATGAAGCATGAGTAATGGTTGTGAGCTAGAGATGTTATGATTCTGTTGCTATCATCACTTGCCTGGATCACCATCATGACTACCTCACATAATCATCATCATCATGACTATCTCACATAATCATCATAATCACAACAAATTGATAGTTGCAAGTATAAAAGTGGTGATGTGAATGTTCAATTAGTTGGATTCAGACTGGTTAGATGCAACAAGTAACAACAAGTAACAACAAGTAACAACAAGTAACAACAAGTAACAACAAGTAACAACAAGTAACAACAAGTAACAACAAGTAACAACAAGTAACAACAAGTAACAACAAGTAACAACAAGTAACAACAAGTAACAACAAGTAACAACAAGTAACAACAAGTAACAACAAGTAACAACAAGTAACAACAAGTAACAACAAGTAACAACAAGTAACAACAAAGAACAACAAGTAACAACAAGTAACTACAAGTAACAACAAGGAACAACAAGTAACAACAAGTAACAACAAGTAACAACAAGTAACAACAAATAACAACAAGGAACAACAAGTAACAACAAGTAACAAAAAATAACAACAAGTAACAACAACTGATCTTTGCAACAAGAACTGATAACAACTGACAACAACAACAGTAAAAACAGCACCAACAGCAACAACAGCAACTAAGAGAAGAAGAGACTCAAAAGAGACATGGAAGCAAGAGAGTTGAAGGTTTGTGTGGACATTTCAAGTCATGACAGTCACAGTAATGCTATTAGTAGTAACAGTAACAGCAATAGTTATAGTACTAC